>JAKRZM010000422.1:621924-639748 GCA_036379175.1 Heliconius cydno galanthus | reverse complement strand
ATAAAGCCTATATGACAAATTTCTGCGTTCTACGCCGCATAGCTTCGGCTGTGTGTTGTCTGTCAATCACTCAGTATCGGAAGAGTTTTATATTAATAGCGATCATAACTTGGCAATATAAGTATAAATTAATGTTAAATCTGAATATAACATATTAAATAAAAAAATAAAAAATCAGCTTCACGCTGTATCTCGCACAAACCAGCGTAAGCAGAAAGAACTTAGTGTTAAGATAATCCGTTCCTCACTCTCCGCCAAATCCTGGAAGCATTGCGTGTTGAGTGGAGGAATTCAATGACGCACTTTGCCTCAACACCAGAGGGAAGAAATGAAAATATAAATTGAAATAAATATTTAATTTTCTCGTGTGGGGATCGAACCAACAACCAATCGCTTTTACTCACACACTTTTGATCCTGCGCTACGAGTGACCTCACAAATCACATATTAAATGTATTGGCGTTATACTGTATAGGGAATTCTCAAATCCACTCTTTCTAATTAAAAATATGTACGCTAGAATGACACCTGTGAGAGTTGAGTGCATTCACACAAGAATAATTAGTGCCATAACATATAAGGTCTACATACTAATAATAAAATGTTGCTTTCTTTTAAGAAACACAAATACTATATTTATATAATTATATACTTTAGTCTAATTCTTATTTGAACAAATGTATTACAGCAAAGGTACCAGAGTTTTTAATAGTTACCGGAGTACCAAAGTAGAGTTAGTAAGAGAAGTAGAGTAGAGTTATATCTCTATTATACTCTCTAAAGTTATAAACTAAACATTGCTGTATGTTAATTTGCCCAGCACGATACCTGTACTTAGTTCTTTTCTTAGTTTGAAACAACATAGACCTGAGTTTGATAGTAATATAAACTAGCGCAGTAACTTTCAACTAGGTATACGGTGAGAGACCCCAACAAATATATCAGTATTTAACCAACTAATAGCTAGTTCCGTAGCTAGTATCTACCTGTGAAGTAATTTTAGCACAGGTTTACTTAACTATGAAATGGTTAAATGAAGTTGAAGTTTCGGTTATTTATAGTTTACTATTAATAGTATTCGTGGCAATGTGCATTATTATATTAAAAAACGTATAAAAAGTATACTTTTCCTAAGTTATGAAAATCAGCTTCACGCTGTATCCCGCACTCAGGAGGGTATATGTTTGTATTACTGTCTTTGAGTGCGATTTACTAACAACTTATGCATATAAGATATTTAATAAACATGAAAAAATTCTCCTTATTTAAATAAATTTCAACTAAACTATGCTTACTGTATTTTAGTATGTATGCAATACAATCAAAGTCAATTTAGATATCTAAAGTTGGTATTAACCCACAGTTATGTTAAACAACAGTTATGCGCATTTTTTGTGAGATTTTTTTATTAGTACTAAAATGCCTTTTAGAAAACGTATAAAAAAATTTAAAGTACTGAATTTGAACCTGCGCCACGTGGAAACCGTTCAAGCGCTCTAAAGCACACGTTCTCATAAAGCTACGTCGAAATTCTTATGTTCGCTTCCTACAGCTTAATTATATTCTTAAAAGTATTTTTTTCTAACTGTGGAGTAAAATGTAAGTGGACCCAAATAAATTAAGATTAACTTAATTAACATAAAACTTTATAAGATTTTAATTAAAAGGTTTTATCATGTGATTAATTGTTAAATCGTTTTATTTTCGCCTTAAAAAGGCACCCAAGTTTAAGAACAGAACCTAAAAGAATATTTAACATTCAGTAACTTTTATTTGCTAACAACTTTTATAGCGTCTCCTAAAATTTTGATGCCACCATTAACACTTTAGTAAACTAAAACTTGTTACGATTTAATGTTAAAATGTTAGGCAAGAGCATACTTCTTGATGAACAAATATTATTCTGTTAGCTAAAGCTGCCATTTTTCCCACTAACTTAGAAGAAATATGGCTGCGTTACCCAAACTTTTAATCTGAGTTCTCATAAGCTGTAATTTATATTTACTGAGTTATGATAGCAAATACACTGTAGCACTGTGTGGTGTATTTGCTATCATAAATATAAAAATGTATGTAGGTATGTTAAAATATCGAATTACGTAAATATTATGTTTGTTAGATAAATATTGAAATTTGGTAAAAAAAAATTAATGTAACGGAATTTGGATCTCCTACAAGCATTACTCATAGGTCACAGCTTATTTTGTAGGCAGAATTTCGACATGCCGTTTCATTCTACAATAAGAAATTTTTATACTGTTTGTAATAACTCAAAGAATTCCTGTTTATTTCGATGATTAATCAATATATTTTATACATACAATGCAAACACATGGAAAAGAGATTTATTTTCAGTCGGTGCTTTATGGTCTATCATTATCCGAAGGTGCCGCAAATGGGGCTACGAACATTAAACCCTCCCTTAACGATAAGCTATATGAAATATTGACTAAATATGATACAACATTGATTATAACATATGATTTTATACATGCCTAGCATTGATTATACATGCCTAGTTGATATATTAAAAAAATCAGCTTCACGCTGTATCCCGTACACAGCAGAGTAAGCAGAGGGAAAATAGTATTAAAACACTCTGTTCCCCACTTTTCGCCGAATTCTGGAGACAATGCATGTAAGTGACAGTACTCAACACCGCGCTTTTGCCTCGATACGGAAATAAAAATTTAAGTAAATATTTCGTTTCCTCGAGAGGGGGTGGAACCCACAACCGTCGCATTACATTCATACCCCGGTGCCTCTGCGCCACGACATAATATTTGTCCATTACGTATAATGAAATTTATTAGATTGCCTTATGATTATAAACAACAAATACATTAATTTTCACATACTTCACTTACTTTAAAATAAAAAGCTCGTGAGAATTGCCTGTGACCTATGTAGATAGTATGTACAGTATTTTCAAGTGCAATGATAATCCAGCAGCAATCCTGAACCCTGTAGCAATTACTTCAGCTTAGCGAGCTGTTCTTAAATCGGATTAGAACTCTAACTTTACTAAAGTGTTTCAAGTTTCTAGCTATTACAGAAGTTTTCAATATATTTTTTATATTGAAAATATTTTATGAATTTAAGTATTAAATTAATACTATTTATTTGTATTCAACGAAAATAAATAGGAATCCACAAACGTCGCTTCTGCCCCTGCGCTACGACGAACTCGGAAACTGGAAATGAAAATAACAAATTATATTTTTTCTATTTACCAATATATTTACACATTCAATTGTAGCTGTATATTATTCATAATTTTCTTGAAATAAAACAACATTAAAGTATTTACGAATCATAATATTTACCTAAATTTAGCCATTTCTTTTATAAAAATGGCTAAATTAAATAACATCGTTAGTGAATAATATTCGATAAAACTGTTGTTGATTTTATTTAAATCGTCAAATCTAGTTATAAAATTCCTAATATGGCAACATTATTAATGATAATGCCACAATTCCCTCGCCATTTTGATAGTATGTATGTATTACTTTATACATAATGATCATAAAGTGTTACAGCATTGACACTTGACTTCTATATGAAGAGGACTGAGGAAGGCAAAATCTACTTCTACTCTCCTTATTGTATCCAATTTTTAAGGCACTTTATCATATATACTTAATCTATCACCATAATTAAAAATAACTTCATTTAATTAGAGTCCAAAATTGTCCAAATACTTATATAATTATAATCGTTGTTTTAATTCGAAATATTCTTTGATTTCCGTCCAGTCTTCATTATAATTGAGTTCGACATTCCAATTAATTATTGTTCAAGTACGTGTATCGATTACATGCCAGCATATTCAGAATCACCTCGCACACTCTATGCAAGTTGATATTTGATACTGAAGTAGTGGTCCCGATGTTGATATATACCTTGAAATGCAAGTGCTATCAAATTATAAAGGTCAAGCATATCCAGTGCGAACATTATGTATAGGGCCCAGCACAAGACAGATATGATTCTGTCATATTGTTTAACTATGACTATGTATCACGACTGAAAAGGGAAGCCTCTCTCTTTGCGAGAAAAAGAGTGATACAGAACACTTCTATGTTGTACACACACGGCGGCGACAAGTATAATAAAATCACGTAGTTTTTTAATATATTGTAGCTATCACAGCGCAGTCATACAGCATCTGACTATTAGCACGATGGTTATCGCTGCGATCGGGCATCCCCGGAAAAAAAGCCGGTCGTCGTTGATTTCTGCTATCAATGTCCCAACTTCTGGCGAAAAGTGAAGATCGGAATGTCTTGGAACTAGGTTCTCTCTGCCTACCCAGATATATGCAGGAGATAGAGTGAAGCTAAAAAATGTGAAGATATATTTTTGAGGTTAAATATATATTCGGAAATGAAATAAAATATAATAACAATTTAAAAAACTTTATTTGAATTTAATTTACTTAATCACAATAATATTGTGTGATGTCATAAATAAGTCTTTTCGTTGGTAATATGTTTAGTAATAGTAATTATAGATTAATAATATATTCGTGGAAAAGTTACGTCAAGTGTGAGTCCACAATTACTTGTCATATATTTGGACGGTTAAAATTCAGATAACAATTTTAATAGTATTTTTTTAAACTTAACTTAAACAGTAAATGTAATTTTGGTTAACGATTAAGATATCACAATCAGTTATATTTTTAATATACGACATATAACCTATGAGAAAGTTTGTTAACATTATTTTAATATGTATTGCATAAATGAAGATTACACAATAAAATATAAAAAAATATATAAAATATATTAGTTGAAAATCAATCTTGAAAACATACAGCAAAATGTAAATGAATGCCAGATGGAAGTTTGTAAAATATGTATCATACGGCCGTTACTGAAAATTGACCCAAAACGTTTTAGGTATCCCCGGTTGTCGTAAACATTCGTTCCAACTATCAGCGTGGGGTGACTTCTCATCAATATGTGCCTTTCCTAGTATTTCTTTTTTCGCCATTTTAGTTTTGCATCCGAGACTTATGTATATGCTAACTTTGTTCAAATTTGCTTTAAATACCGTTAGTTTCACGGTCGCCGATTTGGGATCCCATCTGGCCGATATAGCTGGGACGAATCTATCACTCTTCCAGTAGCATTCAGCCTTATTGGCTTCCAATATAGTCGCTTTCAAGTACAAAGGAGCTGAAAATTAGAAAATAGTTATATTAGCTTAATTTTCATGAAAACATAACTTTGAACTATTTTATAAATAAATGTCAATTTATTAATTTAGACGATCTGCGATGACAGTAAAGTGATATACTGTAACTGTTTTTTAAATGGTTTTATACTCAAATTTAATTAAATAATTTTACAGAATTCATTTGTAGAATATTAACAAATAACCATGAAGCCACATATGCCACTCATCTAATCTACCCTCAAAATGCAAAAGGTGTGCAAAAATATTTTAAGATTATATCGATTATAGCAAAACTTGCAAAAACTATTTTTACCCACATGATGCAAGTAGTTATATGTTAATTGTAGTTATATATAAATTATATTCTTTGTTTATATACATACGATTTGTGACAAACACTTATTAGAGTTTTTATCACGTACGTGTAGGTACACATATATATGTATATGGTGTGTCAATTGATGATGACACGTAGTACCTTTGGAGTAATTGTTATTTTAATAGCCTCATTACTTCACTTATTTCTTGTCTACTATTTAGTTTTTTTTATATTTATTATTATTAATAACCTTACAAATGACGCTGTAGTGGCGCAGCGACGTAGTGTCTTTTTCACTCGGGGTAATGTTTTTTTTCCATACATTCAACTATAGTAAGTGTAGTTTACGGAATGTCTTCAAAATGGCAAACGGAAAATAGAAGAAATATAAGGCTAAATTAATCTTATAGTTTGTAAGAGACAAACGAAGACGACAATCTCAAATTACTGCTTGTGACATCATCAACTACGCCGCTTTTTTTGTAATAATTACCACCAGACATGTCCTTGGAATATTATTCCTGTATTGTTTCTGTATTGCCAATCGATAATTAAATACAACAATACACGTAATAACTATTCCCACATCAATTTTATTACACAAAGCCATACAGAGGCCCAGAGCGACTACAATTTGAATACATTACAAAGTATTGCTGAACCTCGCAGACGATCCGTTTATGATTCACTGCGCAATCGTATGAAGTACTCTCTCCTCCTTAATAAGCAAACAGCATTACACGGCCCACTGGCCCCCGCTACTTGGCTAGCCGTGTACAGTACACCCATAAACATTCCTCATGAGAGTTTACCACTTGTTTGTCTATGAACGTTTTGACCGAAATACACTTTTGTCTTATTTAATCGAAACTATCGCAAAAAGAATGATTTTAACTTTTAAATATATAAATGTACGTTTGAAACAGAAAACCAAGTATATAAATATTATTTATTTTATCATATCTTTTTACTACCACAAACTAATATAAGTGTATAAAAATATTATTTATACAATCTGTATATTGAATTTATAAATGAATTAAAGATAGTTTATAACTGGAAAGTACACAAAGGTCAATTTGGAACTCATAACGTCCTCGAAAATTTATCGTTTGTATTTAAATTGAAACCCACGCCGTTTCAAAAGTTTTGCAACAATATAAATCATAGGAAAGTTTCGTGATAAAGTAAACAAGAAGTAGAATTAATTTCTAATTAACATATTTTATATGTTCAACTTTTTAATAGCAATATCCGCAATGTAATTATCAATTATAGGAACATGAAAAATAATTATATTTGATATTATCTAAAGACGTTATAACGCACTAGATATGTGGCTGGCTAGTGTAGAAAACAATTTTAGATTTAAATTTAAATGATTTAATAAAAAGTTATAGGTCTTATAGAATTATAATTATGGTCAAATCTTATTATCAAGAAACATATTTATACACTATGAACGGCATAAGCGGTATACATTTGTGCTCAATTACGATCAATCATTGAGTAACATGAGAAGTTTCCTTTACTATAGCATCATGTTTACATAATAGCAGTATAACAGTCTCCCTACAGACTACTATTTATTGTAACTTTAGTAAGTAAATTTGTACATTTACATGTACTTCAAGCTAATTAGGTTTTCTGTCTTATTTCCCTTCGGGTTCACTGGATGTCTCATAAATTCTTATCACTCCTTCGAGAGGACTACGATTGTCTATATTTTTCTACCTTGTAACAGACTGAATGTAATATTTTTGGAGGTTATACTTAAGCAGGTACAAATATTACACAATGAAACATTAGTACAACATTTAGTTAAAGCAAATTCTCCGATGGATTATGAAATAGTAAAAAATAGATAACAAAAAGATATAAAGAATATAGAAGACTATGAAAATAAGTGTCAACCTTACGACAATATCAAATGACTAAGCCTGTTTGTTTTACTTGGCACCGACTTCAAAATTATAAAATCTTTCAAAAGCACTCCAGTATAAAAAAATGTGCACGTTATTTATATAATAATATCAATAACGATATAAACCACATCGATAAGATCACGTTTCAGTTTCAAAGTCGCTCCTCCTCCGCCAACCACAACATACCTTTATACTGTTCCTGCTCTTGCATAGTTTGCACCGAACAGCGTAATCTGTTGACAGTCAGCTGCACTGTGTCGTTTAACCCGTCTTCGCTCGCCGTGTAAAGTAGCGTTACTTCAAGTTGTCCCTTTTTGTTCTCTCTCTATAAACATAAAGCATAATAAAATAATTATCAATAACGTTTTTTTAGCTTCACGCTATATCGCGCATGTAGCAGAATATTATAATTGAACCTGGGAACCTAGTGTTACGACACTCCGTTCCCATTAAGTCATTTCCGTTCCCCATTTTCCGCCGAATTCTGGAGGCATTGCGTATTGCTGAACTCAACACCGCTCTTGGACTCGACACAAGAGCGAAGAAATAAAATAATAAATATTTGATTTCCTCGAGCGGGAATCGAATCTGTCGCCTGTCTGTCTGTGTTTTCAGTCAAACGCTGGTGTCCCTGCACGACGCAGTTGGTCTCAAATGTTAATGTTATTTTTTGTCATAATAACTTTATATTTTATTTAATTGTACCCAAAGCAAACAACTGAGGTGCTTGAATATACTGCTCCGTGTAATATAAATAACGTTTATATTATTTTCATGAACATTTTGTCACTAAAACTTTATCAATTAAGTAAACTCGTAAAGCTTCCATAAGTACAACGTATAAGTCTAAAGCGTTTAAATATAGGTATAATCCTAAAATGAACGTCTTGTAAAAACATTTTAAGCTGTTTGAGCAACATTAATGCTGAAAAATCACAGATAGCATCACCAGGACTTTTGAATACAAAATGTCCTGGTTTAATGGATGTCCCATATAAGGGAGCGATAATGGGTTTTAAATGTTTTTTCCATAGAAGTTTTTTATAAAAAAAACGGTCTTTTATATTGTTTTCTTGATAACCTTTTGTTTTAGTATATAATATATATCTATATACATATTACCTTTACATTAAATATATATCAAGAAAAGTAATATAGCTTTTTATGAAAATTTTGTGAAGTATTCATATTTTTTCAAATATTTTTAGTAATAAATATTTATTACAATTCTTTACACATGTGTAAAAATCATTATGACACACATGACACAACAAAGATGACAGAATACAATAGATACATAATGTAAAAAAACATAAAGTAATTATTTAACAACTCTGAAATTGTTTAAATCTTATAAAAAAAGATGCATCAAGGCCGACGTCTTGCGTCAGCGCAATAATGATAGGGCACATACTCCAACTGGGATCGGTCGAGGTCGAAACTATTCTATTGTCAGAAGTTGAATCCTACACTTCTCGTGTTGAGAATATTGAGTATATCAGCTATGTTATCATACATTAGGGAAATTTACCTAACGTTCTCAAAGATGGTGTTATATAATAAAAGTGGGTGTAGGTCGCTTATCACTTAAAGATAGCTGTTTTAAAAGTTCCTAAATATTTATTTCATAATCAGTAGTTTTTTGCTGAAACTTCTTGACCTTCATTTTTATCGATTTAGTTGTGAGTACGGAGAAATTATATTTAGATAAAATTAAATATGAATTTTAGTGAAAGAACGTTGATAAGATTACCCAACACAAAAATAAATATAATGCCACATTTTTCAATTTAAGATATTTTTAAGTCTATTTGTTATCACACTCACTCAGTATGATCGATATCTGTTAAGAGTAGATTAAGATGCGAGATTCCCGTATAATACGTAAAGGTCGTTTATAATTTGCAGCATTTTTTATCTAGTATATATTATAATAAAATTGTTACTCATCGTTGCCTTGTGCATGGAAGGTATATGAGCAAATGTGGTTTTGAGGAAATTTACAAATATAATAAAGCATGATTCTAAAAATGCCAAATTCAATAAAACAGTTGTATAAAATAACTGTTTCTAATAGTTAGCAATAAACAAACTTTAAAATAAACATTAAAATTACGTGAACTTTGCCAGATTCCAATAGTGAATAATCGATTTCTGAGATTAACGTGAACAAACGCACAAATACGCAAAAGAATGAAAATTCTTTTGAGTTCTATCTATAACTGTAATAAATGTCCCTAATAATAGTTTTGCCGATTTAACTTCAGTCAGACAAAATATATATAGATTCGTAAAGTTTATATGTAAAAGACGTATTTACACCTGCTACCACTGTTAATAAACAAACAATATAAACATAAAACGAAAGATGCTTAAAAGGTATATAAAGTCATAACGTTGAAAAATATTTCTCCAACAACTGGCAATGACATCATTGAAAATAAAAACATCGTTTACGGGACCATTAAAAGTTAACGGCGGCGATAATCTTAAAGAAAAAGGTAGGTTGACGTTTCCCTTTATAATATAACGCAACATACAAAGCTAGCTTAAACTATATTATTTGGAATCTATATTATAATACTTACCCGAGAGTCCGTCGCCGACAGGCCGCTAGCGATCGCATTTATAGGCCTCCAAATATCCGGCGTTCCAATTAAGCCATTCTTGAGATCATTTTGAAATAATTTCGAATCGAAATTCCAAGTTGCTGCGCCAACGGTTCTTCTTTTTTCTAACATTGACTTTTGACTAAATGCTTCTGTTTTAGTTGACTTAAAACTATTTATCGTTTTTTCAAATAAACTACCAGTTTTTGACTTTNAAAAAAAAAAAGAAGTGTAGAGGCCACTCGAAGGGGCACAGGAAATTAAATAATTAATATTTTCATTTCTTTGCTCTGATGTCGAGGCAAAGCACGGCCGAGTTCCTTAATACCGGGTTCCCAGGTTCCCTCTGCCCACTCTGGTATGTGCGTGACCCTAAAATAAATAAATACAGAAGTGTAGCTCTTAACATTTGCTATAGTTGTTAATAGAAGGTGAAGTTGAAGTTAGGTATCTGGCCTGGCTGAATACAAAGTAGTTACCTATTACTCTGTTTTATACCTTTAGCGTACGTAATAACTCATAGCTAGCATTTACGTTTCAAATTCAACTATAGAGGTTTAATATAGAAAAGTTAAAACATTTTACGCAATATGTTCATCGTCATAAGAGAATGTTAATTAATAGATAATTTTGTGAAATTTCTATGGAAAATGAACATCAGATTGGTATATTACTTGATAGTTAAATAAGAATTAAGTAGAATCATGTTATATAATATTAGGAGGCCAGTCGTGGTACAGTCGCAAAAGTGTGTGACTTTAAACGCGGCAGGTTTTGGATTCGATGCCCACTCGGGGAAATGAAATATTAAATATTTTCATTTCCTCGCTGTAACGATAACGAGGCAAAGGGCGGCGTTAAGATCAGATACTCAACACGCAATGCCTCCAAAATTCGGTGGAAAATGGGAAGCGCAGTGTCTCAATACTGTGCTATATATGGGATACAAAAAACTAAAAAATATAATAATTCGATGTTCATGTTTCATTATTATTAACTAATAGTGAAGATGACTAAAAATAATTTACCAAAAGTATGTACCTATTTGGTAATATTATATTTCTTCTTTAATGACGATTTAAATTATAATTAAATAATACATTTTCTATTAATAGAACTCCTTGACTTAGATAATACATTACGTCTTGAACGCAAAAAAAGTCTTAATATTTGTTTAAGTTGATAATAATGTGGAAATAGTAACATGTCGGTACATTTTTTAACTATTAAGGCGCTCAGTGATCACGTTTTATTTACGTATAATTTTTAATAGTTAGGACCATTAAAGATTACATTACATTGTCATTACATTATTTAATTTTTTTCATTATTTCTTTTTAACTTCAAGTTGTATTCCGCAAATAGAAGGATACGGAGAGGGAACCTGGGAACCTACAGTTAACACTCCACTCCCAATAAAACACTTCCTTTCCTCACTTTCCATCGTAGAAGAATTGTAGAGACATCGCGTGTTGAGGGGTGAAACTCAACTTCGCGCCTTGCCTTGTTAGAGCGAGGAAATGAACATATCAAATATTTAATTTATACGAGTGGGAATCGAACTCACAACCTGTCGCGTTTACAGTCGCAAGCTTGTGCCGCCGCCGCACTTCTGGCTTCAATTTATTTTTATATTTCCTATTATTTTTATGTACTTGCACAATAATAACAATTTTTACGATATTACGTCATATTTATTAAATACCATGACATTAGTTGTAAAATGTGAAAGTGAAGTCACATTTCAATGTCCATGATCGCATTCGACGATAACCGAACGATAACATAACTGTAGTAGGGCTCTTGATAACGAATACCGATAATCATTTATTAAAAGCACATGACATTGTACTGAAAATTTATTTTCGACATATAAATTTTCATAACACGAGGAAAGAATGAGCAGATTCATTATAATAATCACATTTAGTAATTTTTGATGATGTAATATCGCTTAAAGCACACAACAGTTTTTCCTGCTTTTTTTGTATTATATCTTTAATAATAGTAGTAGGTAGATACTTTGAGAATTAAACAGGAATTTCTAACTAATAAAAAAATATGGATATAGTTAGTTTATAGTCGGATGACTATACCCAAGAAATGAAGATCTATTTTTTATATATTATAATAAATGTAATCCAAATTTGTTGTATGTTTCTAGAATTCAGTTTATAGTCATATTTGAATACACCCATTTTTTTATGAAAAAAAGATAAGGTTAACGAGCGTACCGATCACCTGATGGTCACCGACGCTCATGACCTCATGTAACACCAAAGGAGCTACAGGTGCGTTTCGGGCAAGCGGAAATAGACGCGCTTTTTAAGGTATCATATCGTATCGACCTGATAACTGCAGCAGGTAGGCCATTCCATAGTTATGTGGTGCATGGAAGGAAGGCGCGTGGCGAGGATGATATTTGAAGTTGTGAAAAACTAAATTACATCAGTTCTCTTTTCCGATTTCGAATATGTGATGTAAAACTTACTTTACAATTTACGCAATTTACTGCAATATCAATATTTTGATGAAAACTTGTAAATGGAAATGGTAATAGTAATGGTAATACTATTCACAATCACCCAGTCACAGTCACGGGCGGCAACTAGTTTATAATAAGTTTAAATTTGAAACTTAGAAAATATAATAACCACTTATCCGAGAATTACAACAATGTTATTTAAATCCATAAAATTTAAGGCTTCACGCAAATAAGACCTTTGACTTATTTTGATCGCATTCCATAATTCAGGAAATTCAAAATATAAAAATTATGCATTACTTAAGTCCCTATTATATGGTTTTTATTAACGTATGACCTATAACGAAACAGTAGGCACTGAAAATAGCCATCATTAACTAAAGGATACATAAGTAATCACAATTCCGTATCTAATTACCCTAATAGCGCAGAGCAGAAAAAGAAATAATTACCTAAAGTCACACCACACGAAGTCTAGTCCAACGAAAGACGTACAGACAAAAGTAAACCGTATGAAGAATAAAACAAAGAAGTCTAACTAAGCCTAAGATTTTGTTCCTTGTAACAATTTTTAACTTTTGTGGTCTTCTCAAATTAGTAAATTAACATTTGCTTCGTAATGTTTGGAGTATTTATATTCGGTGTTAATTAAATAGTAGTACCTAAGTAGGTATAGTTTGAGGTCATTTGTGGCGCAGGGACATAAGCGTTTGAATGTTGACGACAGGTAATATGTAATATTTCGCTGGACTACTAGGGTTACACTATCAGTCTTTCGTTTTTTATGTCATCAGAAAATGCTCCTCATGTCAACCAACTTTACCCAAGGCGCTATATTTTTTATAGATTGGACGGGCTCATTCGCTTTAACATCAGATATTCAAATCTTGGAAATACATTATAGCATATACTCGTAAATGCATAAATTGTTTTTGCGTAAATTTACCCCTTTTACAGATTTACAATAATTATAAGTATAAACTTCGTGAAGTAATCAGAGACAAAGGACACGTTCTAGTTATCGAGACTCTATTTTTAAACATTGATAGATTAGCATTAATTAATTATAGCAAGAGCAATTATTTCCATACTGAATATAGGGATTAATCAACAAATCTAAATAGATTATTATATACAAATTATACTAGCGATTACCTTCATTAATAGGTAAGATTCTAACTAATTAATCATTTGTTGTGATAGTGAAATCCCATAAAGAACTAAATATAGGCCCGTATTTATAAACCGTTCTCGAGTCTAAGATCGATCTTGAGATGCCGTTTTCATTTGAAAATATACAGGTGGACTCCTTTTACGGGAACAGCATATACAATACTGGGATATTCGAAATTTCTTGTGATACTATCATCAAGAAAATCCTAAAAAACTCCTAATATTGAGTTTTCCCTGGATTATGTCGTCTTCAGTCTACAATTCTTGCCTATAAGAACCACCGCACATTTCTGCCTACACTAGTGCTTCCTACAAGTTAGCAACCACCATCTCAACACGCCAACAAAAAAATGCAAGCGACAACCACTTATCTAGGGTCAGACGGCAGACCATACAGTACAGTCTGAATAACGTAACTCTATTAAAAATGTAATATTTATTATCTTAAAAACTTTGTCTATAATGTAGACGTTTTTTGTTTAAGTACATAATTTAAACAATTTCTTTCATACATAAATAATATTTACGTACGAGTTCGACGTGGTTCGACCGGAGTTTTATTGGTTAGGTGCTGACCTAAATTATAACATTATTAAGAAGACCAGGTCAGGCTAATACAGCGTTGCCAGACCAGGTTTGCACCCAAAAATTAAATGTCCCGATCGGGACAGGCATATGTAGTCCCGCTTTTCACAGATTATTCCACGTACTGGGTACAAATCGTTTTCCTTATGTTTTTGGTTAGTTATTAACAATTTAATAGAAATATAAATAAATATATTCTTAAGTTATGTATATCACTACTCTGATAACTTAACTGCTTTACATAGTAAACTAAAACAATATCGTTTAAAGTGATGTTTGTAAATTTAAAAGATTATTTAATTTTTATGGCCCCCTGTTGGCTAAGGAATCCCGCTTTTTTAATTTAAAATGTTTAAAAATCTCGCTTTTCATCGAGATAAAATCTAGCAAAGCTGGCCTACAAACATATCTTCACAACAAAATCTAACGGATGGCTTAAACAACTTAGTTTTGTAATAATTTGATAGATATAAAAAACAAATATTAATCTTTTTAGAAAATAGCAACTAGCACCATTTCCTGACCAATTAACTTTAATTATGTCGGAAACGTTATTATTGGCCTTAATTAGAAAATTGACTAAAGGTATGAGAACACTGAAAGGGTCATATTTTTAAGAACCATTTTTAGTGTATTGTTATTATATAATTTCTATTTTCTATTACAACAAAACCCTTACATATTTACTTTAACAGAAATTTAGTTTTCAGTCTTCATCTAATTACAGGTTTTGCCTATTTTAAAAACATTAAACCAGTTTGTATTTTTTATCGTTTATTGGATTTATTAAATTTATTACAGTTGAAGACAACAAACTTCAAGTGATGCATGACAAAAAAAGAATTAATACATATTATGTATTATAAGTTAAAAGTCTCCATTGAACGTGACACTAGCGAAGTGATTTTGAAAGATTTTTGTGATGATTTTTAAAAGAACAGAACCGAAGTTAAAAGTTAAATTTAAAATTAAAATTATTTTAAAATTTTAATCGATAAAAAGAATATATTTTTTTAATATAACATTACTTTTCTAAACTATTTGAAATTGTATTTCCTTATTAAGTTATAATATAGTACAAAAAAGTTGGAGCGTAATATTATAAATTGGTAAGTAAATTATCTATACAATCTCATTAAAAATACTCCTGCTTTCTATAATATTAACGAATATAACTTGACCAAAACTAGTGTTTATTATTATGAAAACAAAACTGGAAGTTACCTTTACAAGGTATCCATGAGCGCGACTGAGTCCAAACAAGGATGGGAGATGCCGGGCACCGATAACAGTAATGTACACATTTTTACTAACTGGATGCAATGATAATTTGAAACCTATTTCAGGGTCCAAACTTCCACTTCCTGCTAACTGATTATCTTTATTATTATTCAAAATATTCTTAAGTTTATTTAAGGAAAACGCCATTGTAAACAAAGTTCGACTGACTGCGTTATCTCACAGAAAACTTGTATTAAACCGGTTTTTTGAATAATTATCCACGAACAATGCGAGGTCGCTTCATTTTAATCGTTTATTTAAAACTAAATATATAATTTTCACACAGATATCACAATTGCAATACTAATTCAAAATATTAACATCGCGTTTGACACCACACACAGGAATGTTGAATGAAATTTAACTAATCCGAAGTTCCGAACTTCTACAATTTACAACTCGTATGTGCTACACACACACGCACAGGCTATACGATATAGTGATGTACCATTAATAAAGGAGCGGGGACTCTTATCTGATTATTGGATGTCTCTGTCACACGTACATTTCACAACGAAAAAAATTTATTTAGCGAGTGAATAGGCAATGGCTCGGTATGACTTTTTCAAAGATAGCATTATAATCATTGACAGTTGTAGTGAGTGCCATCTGTCGATGGAAACTGACAGTGCAGAGTTATTTAAGAGATGGCGTTACAAAATCGATATGAGCGTGCGTATTCGCATCGAATTAATTACTTTGTTCATTTGCATTTAACTTTATTTATATAAAGTATCATACTTAATCATCTTAATAATATAGAAATAAATATATTGAAAATAGGGATTGTAATACCTTAGAAAAAAATTTTATATACTGCCATGAGTTTTAAAATTTGCTGAAGATGATTTAGTATTTATTTCACTTAAAAATATATAGAAAATAAAAATCAAGTAGATATATAAAAATAAATATTTATTTTTTGCATACTAAAATGCTAGGTTATTCAGCAATGACTGTACAAAACAGGTGCGTCATGTAATCACGAAACGACATAAGTTTTAAATCTTTATATCTTTAAATGAGTATAATTAGAATTACAAATGATTGCAACATAAAATAAACAAGTCTTAGTTTCAATTATATAATTTTACATTTAAAGCTTAAGAAAGTGATAGATATTGACTTATAAATTGTACAATTGCGTCGTAGTAATGTATAAAAATTGACACTATGAGTACCAACATAGCAAAGCAAATTCCTGTGATATACATAAATTGGCTAGCTTCTTGTGGTGTTGCCAGAAGCTCTTCGCTGCTTGCGTCTCGGTCCAAAGCATCAAACTCGGAAGTATCTAATTGAAAAAGTAAATTACATAAAATATTTTCGGACGCAATTTTTTCTATTCTTTTTTAGCTTAATTCATCAACTCGGAATTGTACCGTCAAATAAATTATAATATTACAGATGTGGACTGAATTGATTAACCCCAAATTATATACATATTTTTATTTACCTGCAGGTGTTTCAACATCACAAACTACATCTGCCTCAGTAATTTGCAAGTCTAAAAGCTCTTTAACTGATAACAGAGCTTCAGCCGGAGCTTCCCCAGGGAAGAGGTAGTCACAAAGATAAAGTGGACCCACTGGCACTAAGACACGCCGCGGTGGCTCATTGAAACAAACTTTTTCTGAAAAAAAAAATGTATTAAATATATATATATTCTTTAATTCACGCTGTATCCCGCACATAGCAAGGTAGTCAGATGGAACCTGGGAATAAAAAAAAGTGATATAACCCTCTGTTTTCTTTCTGACTTCTGTTCTTCACTTTCCCTCGAATTCTTGAGATATTTTGTGAAACTCAACGCCATGCTTTGCCTCATTACCAGAGCGAGAAAATGAAAGTATTAAATATTTCATTCCCCAAAGTGAGAGTCTAACACAGAACCACAACAGTTACATTTAATATCACAGGCAGTGCCTCTGAGCCACAATGACCTCAAAAATCAAATGATTAACAGTAATACATTTATTTTCATAGACTAGACTAATTAAATAATCTTAATTTTAATTATAATACACTATAAAAAACAAAAATACCTTCTGGTAACAAATTGTCATCAATAAGTGCATCACAGTGCATGGTAAACCGTGACGCAAGAGATCTGATTATATCTTGCTTTACTGCGGTAATTGACTCAATGACTGTTGCCTTGGGATACATAAATACACTTGATGAGACCACACCACTAAAATGTATACTGCCATCACATTCCAAGTATTCCACTGTTTCAGGTAGACTGTTTTCCTATTAA
>JAKRZM010000422.1:547683-620378 GCA_036379175.1 Heliconius cydno galanthus | reverse complement strand
AAAAAAAATGAACAAAGAGTAATATTTGTAGTCCTGGGACTTGAAAAACCATCACAGGGTGTCGGTTTTTGCGATATTTTTTAAAATCAATATAATATGAAAAATACATGACAAAGATTTTTTTTTATATTTTTCTCATAACTGTCACGACTTGGTCTATCACCTGGTTTCGTTTTATCGTTGGCTCCTGGGACACCCTGTATATATAGATTAGTAAAGATTATCCTTTCTACAATTTTTATTATTTGCTTTCACAAAAACGTTCCAATTGTTTCCTTTTTAGCCGCTCTCCACTAGGAGCACCCTTTTCGTCTGTTCAACTTTGGCATACTTTCATGACTCATGTGTCTAATATAGATATATTAGAAAGGCTGAATATCAATTGAGTTAAAATGTGAAACAGGTATTTATTACTTTACTGCGACGACAAAGAAAAATTGAAATAAAATTGAGTCACCAACTAAAGATTTTGTATGAATAATATAAGTAGGTACTTTTACGTACTTTTTTTTTAGTGAACATTTATTTAATTTTCCTAGTATTATATGTAGAATTGTTTTTTCCTAGGCTATATCCTGTAGGTATGTAGCAGAGTAGGTACAGGGACCCTAGTGTTAAGACCACACAGACATTCGCTTCCCACTAGCCGTCGACATTAAGAATTGAGTTTCGAAACTAAATGCTGCGCTTTGCCTCGACATTAGAGAAAAAAATATAAATCATATATTAAATAACAGAAATCTTAATAGAAAAAAACCATGATTTCGCTGCTTGTCAACAGAATAATTATATATTGACCTAAACCATAATTTTTGGGAATTAAAAAATGAAAACAACGGATTCAGTACTCAATTTTATTTATACTGGTACATATACAGAATCGAACAAACTCGAAATGTATGTTAAACATACTTTTTTTTACATTCATAAGTGTTATTTCACATAAAAAAATCAAAATATTTTTAGAAAACATAAAAATTGAACGTAGAACCAGCGCCAATTGGAACTTGATGAAGCCCGTCCAAACCTACTGAAATGTACGTACGTTTTTTAATCAAACTCGATAAGTGCTGTTATTAACTAGCAGACAATCTCAAAAAGCCGAAAGTGGACAGTTTTACAAAAAAAAGTGAACAAAAAAATTACAAGAAATCTTCTGCACTTAAAAGGCCAATCATAACGTTGGGACATCTAGCAGCTAGTTAATTTAAGCAATTAGTTATAACAGATGTTGTAAATAATCGACAATATTGCGTTTATAATAATCTTATACTATCTTTAAACGCCTATAGCTGGTCGACATTGAAATATTGATTTTGTTTCGTATTTTTATTTTTAATTAAATTTACACTTCGAGAAATCCATTTCCGGATGTTGTTCCATAAATCTGTAAAAAAAGAATACATTTTTAATGTTTATCATAGCTTAATTATACGTGAAGACAAGAATTTGTGGGAAAAGTTGTATATTATATATCTTCAAGGCAACAATGCTCTTATAATACAAATCGCCTTGCGTGTCTGTTACAAAAACATATAACGATTGATTTAAAAAAAAATTAAGTATACGGTGTAAATGTTTAAATAATATATCCTATCGCCTATTATGTTAGAAAGGGGTAGATTTTTACTACACACAAAATAATTTCTATAATATCGCGCAATCATCAATAGAAGTAAGTTTTAATCGAAAATATTTTTTTACAATTTATAAAATTATTATAAAAAAATAAACACGTAAGTAATTGAAAGTTATTGAATTATAACCTTTTCAATAAGTAAAGCCGCTTGCAACACAGTTTATCATCTATTTTTCACTTCCACTAAAGTATCAGGAAGAACATATACATAATCATTTAAATCTTAATTTATTTCAGTATTTTATTGATTTTTAGTAATATGTTGGACGATGTCCTTAACTATATCAAGTATATTTCCGTTCAATCTATATATACATATATAAAACTCTTCCGTCACCGGGTGATTGACAGACATCAGGCAGACTTCTGGAGAGACTACTGGACTTGCATGTGGTAGGTTAAAATGTAGGGAAGCACTAGGTAAGAATTTCTTTAAAACCCTTTTTTTTCTCGTTTGCCCTCCGTAAATTACGACGAAGTTAGTTAGTTAAGTAAGACAGCAGAAAGGAATAAGGAACACGGTTTATTGGAAGGTTATTATAGGGCTGCTGTTGATTTTGCATTTTAATACAGGCAATTTTATATTTTATGTAATTTTCATGCAAACTTTTGTTACGATTGTTACGTAAAATCANTGTTACAAAAACATATAACGATTGATTTAAAAACAAAAAATTAAGTATACGGTGTAAATGTTTAAATAATATATCCTATCGCCTATTATGTTAGAAAGGGGTAGATTTTTACTACACACAAAATAATTTCTATAATATCACGCAATCATCAATAGCAGTAAGTTTTAATTGAAAATATTTTTATATATACTTTTATAAAAAAATAAACACGTAAGTAATTGAAAGTTATTGAATTATAACCTTTTCAATAAGTAAAGCCGCTTGCAACACAGTTTATCATCTATTTTTCACTTCCACTAAAGTATCAGGAAGAACATATACATAATCATTTAAATCTTAATTTATTTCAGTATTTTATTGATTTTTAGTAATATGTTGACGATGTCCTTAACTATATCAAGTATATTTCCGTTCAATCTATATATACATATATAAAATTCTTCCGTCACCGGGTGACGGACAGACAACGGGCAGACTTCTGGAGAAACTACTGGATTTGCATGTGGTAGATTAGATTGTAGGGAAGCACTAAATAACAATTTCTTAGAAAGGAAAGGAATAAGGAACACGGAAGGGCTTAAGCTGCTGTTTATTTTGCATTTTAGTACAGGCAATTTTATATTTTATCTAATTTTCATGCAAACGTATTTTACGATTGTTACGTAAAATCAGGGATGCAGTTTTTGTCTCACCGATTTCATAATAACTTAAGGTATCGCATGATTCTAAATAAACCATTGTGAGCAGAAATATAGAGTATTTGGAACCCTTTTGTGAAACAAAGAGCCTAGTTTAACTGAATTTTGTGGACATGCCACGTCAGCCAAGTTTTTGTTGTGTAATAAAAAGTGGACACAAAAAAGGGATTAATCATATATTATATACATTTAGTTTAATAAAAATAAGTGGGTTTACTTACTTCTTAAGTACATCTTGTTTCTTTTGTTCTTCACTAGTTGGTAGTCCCATTTCTTTTTGCCTTTGATCATACATCATTTTTTCAACCAGACCTCTGGTCTCTCCATCCAAGTCTGACAACTTAGAAGGCTCTGAAAATATAAGTATATTTTACTTCTGAAGATAATGTTATAAATAAATAACATGTTTAATATGTCAAATATTATATTGTTATTACATATTTTTTTAGCACAAGCGAGCGTTTGTGTATGCGACGTTAAGTTCTACTACTCAACGTAAAATGTCTGAAAAATTCGGCTGTACGTGGGGAACGGAGAGACCCAATATTGATATATGCGACATACAGCGTAAAGCTAAAACAAAACCAAGAAACGCGTCTAGAATCTCTTATAAGACAGATGGAGCATTATATCATATATAGCTTTAAGGTAACTTTAAAAATATACGTCCTTTTCTCTTCTGAAAATAATACCATATGTTTAATATTTTATTTATCTTCTCATATTCATTCGGCAGAGAGAACGAGTGTTACATCATTTCATTTTTCATATCACAAACAATGATCGGGTGGCGGCAAACTTATTGAAATTTACCTGTGTGTAAGGTTTGAACTAACGTTAAACATTGTGCCGATATTTTTAATATATGTAAATCGCAAAATTAATATTAAAGACAATTTAAAGTTGACTCGTCATTATTATAATAGTTTTTTTTTGTAAAAAAATAAATAATTAAAAAAAATATATAATTTCGTACCGCACACCCTCTGTTATAGAAAGGTATCAGTAAAGACAGACGTTGCACTTAATGATCGCTACTTAAAACTTCGATAGTTGTCTAGATGTCCTTGAATATATCTAAACTAGGACATATAATGTAGGAAATCCTCGCGGAAGGCCCTATCGGTGGCACATCTGGTATTTAATTTAAATTGATAATTGATTCGTGTAACGTATAGCGAGTCGACGTTGCCATTTATTAACGTCTTAATATCGTTGTTTTAATTGCGGTATAATAGAAAAAATGTCGCTGATGTTAAATAAAATAAATAATTATAACACCATTTAAAAGTACCAGTTCGTAGATAATCATGAATCTAAACAGTTTGACGAGTCTTCAAATTCTGAGAAGGGTATTATAAATATATTATGAATTCATATAGTTTAATGTTATATTAGCAAGCTATAGTTGTGAGATTAAAATTAAATGTCCTTCAAATTCCCTATTTATTATTCACATCCGGTTATATGGAAAAAATAAATTTAAAAAAGTACGGTTATCATTATAAATACTAAATACAAAACTACCCTCATGAGTAAAAATGTAAACAAACTATTACATAATTAATGCATACATTACCCACTATTACTTAACAAACAATAAATATTGTAAGACTAAGCAGTTAGTCAAATATATTTTCATGTGCAAATCTAGAATTGCATTCGCGAAGGTGCTCGAAGTACTAGTTGTATTTAAATCACGAGCACGATTCGCAAACGTTATTGGTTTTTCACGACAGTTGAAGACGAATTATCACGGATTGGGTTTTTACATTGTATGCAAAAGTTTTACCACCAATAATTAATTTTTCAATGTAGTTGACATACATGGGTTTTATCTCTTTTTTTAATTTTAAAAGTAACCGTAACAGTAAGCAGTAACTTTATAACTAAATAAAATTATATGTTATAGTTTAATAGAAAATAGAACACAACTAATAACCTATTAAGCTGTATAAAACAAAAACTCAATAAAAAATATCAGGTTCTATTTATAACAGCTTTCTCGTTCACCTATCTATCATATTTTAATTCATCGGAATGTATATAAATGTTATTAAAGATGTTAAGGTGACAGAAATCTATGATTTATTTTCAAAGGTCCACGAGATATTAACATATACATATATCCAGCGTCATAGTAGTTGACCTAAAACCTATTTTTTAAAATTTATTAAACAGTTTTTTCCAAAAAAAACGTGGATAAAAAATTACCTGGATTTATTTTCTTAGTCGATATTTCAGGATCTGTAGTAACAAGTCGGCTCCACCAGTTCATTTTGTTTACCTGTGTATAAATTAATAATTACATGTTGCAAGGTAACTCATTGACACTCTTATGTGGGAGATTATAGTTAACTTTTTGTAGAGTTAATGAATGATGGCTTTATAATTATATACAATTAGTTAATCCTAAGAATAGCTTGTCTAGTACAACTTTACGAAGTGTTTTAATTTTAAGAACTGTAATTACAGTTAAAAATATGATATCTGTATCTAAAATTTCGATAACAAGATCTGTAATTACACTGTATTTTTAGAAACATTCTAACCATAGAAGAATTTAAAGTAATTGTTACTCTCTACCTTATTATTTTTTGTTATAAAAGACGTGAAATAAGATGAAAATGATTAAGTCACTTGAGATTAAAGCCTACCTTTTCGAGATTTACGAGTAAATTTCGTCCATCTTGTAGCACCCAAGTGGACTCTTCGATTTTGACGTCTGCGTCTAGCTCACCATCAATGATGAGTGGTTGCCCTTTGATGCCAACTTTCAGGTGCTTCTTGCTGATTATCACTGACAGGTCTCTCGGCCGCAACACTTGACGGAGAGGCACTCGCAACTATATAATATAAGGAAAGCTTATATAATAGAAAATAAACTTTTGTTTGTTATAATGTTCTTTTTTTAGCGTAACGCTGTAACCGCTGTACCCACAGAATGGTAGGCAGAGGGAATCAAGTGTTAAGACACTCCGTTGCCCATTTACCGCCGAATTCTGAACACATTGTGTGATGAGTAGCGGAACTCATCGCCGCACATTGCTTTGACACCAAAGCGAAGAAAATGGAAATATTACTTATTTATAAATTAATTTACAGGCACCCTTTTTATGCCTTTGTGCCACTACTGGCCTCATGGCGTTATAATAATAAATTGCGAAATGTATGTTTATTACATGTATGTGAGTGTGGACATGTTTTGGTTGTTTTCGGGTCACAAATATATTAAAGTGCGTTTCATTATAGCATTTCGTATAAGTTATTACTTAATATGGAAATAATTATATATCAGTTTAATAACATTGAAGTTAACAGATAATTTAGTTAGTTTTTACGAAAAATAGTAATATTTCTATACAGTTTATAAAATAAAATGCTAATGTTAAATGTACCTAATGATGAAGTTATATTGAACAATTATTATTTAATATAGTATATAAATAGGTATTGACAAGATTAATATTGTATAATGAATCTTCCAGGAAAATTCACTGTAGAGGAAAACCTGATGATGTAGATACATCATCTCGAGATCTAATGCAATTCTGATTAAATGCATAAGACGTTTATGCATAGTAAATAATTTTACGTAGGTAAAAACATAAAGCTGTTACTTTATTTTTCTTATATTTAATGTTTAAACAAATGTGGAGTTACAAATACGTAATTACAACGAACATAGTATCGGAACGATCTTTATAAATAAATAACTAGGTAAGTACATCACTAACTACTAATATAAGATATTTACGTAAAATTGTATAAATTCTAACAAATTCGTTGTATTTTAATTTCATACTTTTAAGCGAAATCGAAGCTTTTAATACAAATTTAAAACAAATATTTTCTTTTTTTTTCTATATAGTAGAACATATCTGAAATTTGAGCGTTACTTACAAATACAAAACAAGGTTGTCTTTGTGTAATGTTACAATGTACATACATTTTAAAGGTTAAATTCGTATTATGTGTAGCAAAATTATTAAATTATGTATCATGATAATTGAGCGTAAGCTTACAATTGATCTCGTTTGCTATTTAAAAGTGACGTCAAATTATAACCTTTAAGCACAAGTACCGGCAAATCGAACAGCTTATAACTACAAATTACGGTCTGATTTTTTAAAAATCAAAATTGTTAAAGTAATTTCGTGATATACTCTGTTCCAAAGTTTATTACCTACTTAATGTTTGCAACACTAACGTAAGCGTAGTTCACATGCTAAATATTTCCCGCACCTATTCGATATCTGTGTCCTTTTTGTGACCTTGATGACTCTACTATAATATTACAAATATCTATGAAGAATAATACGACTTTTATTTTTATTGTTTAAAAATGAATTACATAAAATACTCCAACTATTATATAACTATATTTTTGTAGTACATATTTAGTTGCTACTCAACTACAATACTAGCACAATGCGAACTACGCTTAAGTGACGTTTTGTTTGAAAGTTACCAGGATGTAGCCTTTACTTTAACAGTAGATATGTTAAGAAATACATAGTGAGTGGATCAAATGTCAACTTTTAATTTTGTGAGCTGAAATTGGACTAATTATTCTATGACGTCAATATCAGAGATATATAAACAAGAACTTTCTAGAAACTTTGATCAAAATAATAGTAAGTACGTACTCAGGTACTATACTGTAATTAATGCAATCTATTGCCTTTGTCGATGTTCAAAGGACACTTCCGCGAATCACTGGGTAATTTCATCATCACGCATAGCACACGTCAATAGCGCAAAAAAAGAGAAGTTTGTATGTAATCATTTCTAATAGGAATTTCTTCCTACTACACTTGACTATGTATCAGTAATAAAGATGTAGATTAAAAATTACAGCACATTAACAACACATAGTTAAAGTTAAAGTTAAAATTAACAATAATTGTTTTGTACAAGAGGAGCGCCGCTAAAGAACGCGACCGACCACGAAGGCGTGATGACCTCGCATTCCTGGCAAGGACGATGAACATATGAATTTAGAGACACCTGAACCGGACCGGGCTATTTTGTGTATTGTATTAACTAAATTAATCATGTATTTAATACCGTTACATACAGTTACTATTTCTCTTTTCGTTAGACGTATTGTAACTGCCAAACATAATATTATAAGAGTTAGTTCCAATATTTGTTATTACCAAGTTACTTACTTACAACAGAAGATGATTAATAGAATAAATCAATATTAAAATTTATATATAAGGCGAGATAAAGCGTAAATTTAATTTTGCATTCAGACTTTGAGCCTACTTACTATATTCAAGACAGACCATGCGAAGGTGACATAATAAGGTTTTCCTTAAAACTATAATCTAAAGGTTAAATGAATGAATACGTAATAATTGTATTATATACATTCTACAAGTGGAAAAGGTGACAGTTTACAACAGGCGGTGGTAATAATAAAAAAATAGTATGAAAAATAATAATAAAAATGACGACAAAATATTTCCTGTCGAATACGTAATAAGAGTTTCAATATTTGCGTATCAAAATCTCAGGTACAACGGGCCAGCATATTACCTTTCACGTACGATGATTGTTTCAATCAAGTTGAAACAGCCTCGCCCTTTAATTATACAACTATCGCAATCTCCTTATTGCCTTAGTCTTACCAAGTAAATATTTGATATTGATATTGTTTGGTAGTATCGTCAAAACTTCTGGTAACTTAGAAAAATGCATACAAAATTTACAAGCGTTGCTGTAGGAGTATGAACTTTAGCATAGCCGTTATATTTAATATGGTGGCAGAGTGCAGAATTACATATATTTTTAAATAATTAACTAGAAACGTTTTAAATTAATTAAATAAAATACGACAATATTATACTTTTATACGTTGCTAAGGCAACGCGTTTTGTACGCTTAATTCGTACTCTAGTATCGATTAATATGCCAGAATCAAATAAGATATTTATTGTCATAACTAGTAGATGCCTACAAGTCCTCCATTTGCATGAAAATTCAAGTACCAACCATTTTCATCAGAAATTACACCTAACTGTTTTTTTATGCATATTATTTTTCACGTTCGGGACGAAATAAAGTTTCATGATTAATGAACGAGTGATTTTTTTATGTTAACATAGATAAAAAAACGTGATTATTATCTGCTTATGTTAAAACAAAGGTTACATAATTTCTCTCTGTACCCAATTATAAAATCCATGCGAACGATATCATGTTCAGTATTGTTTAAGTTTAAAGTACACCTTTTTGTTCAGTTTTTATACAATATGAAGATTGTTTTAAAATCAGTTTTAATAATATTATTTAAAAAAACATCAAAGCTTATAAAAAAAATATTTATCCCTAGACATTTTTACTAGGAAAAGCAACTTCTACATAAGTTGCTAGTAAAAATACAGATTATGAAATCAGCTAAACTATTCATGACTTAATGACTAAACTGTTATAATTATTACACACACATTTGAACAGAAAATAATACTGATGAGCAAAAAAAATGCCTTGACTTTTTAAGATTTTGTTATTAATATGCAGTTTGCAATAATACTTAGCTGTAGTGCCGTAAGAAGCTTATGTAATGGTAACAGATAAATTAACCTATATAATATAATAATTTATGTTACCTTAAATATAAAAAAAAATTGCAGTTCATGCATTTCGATTTTAATATGATTTTAAAAGCGCTTAAAAATGTCAATTTAGATATTTGAACAACACGTTAATGATATAAAAAAAAAATGTTTAATATTAAGTAATTTAATATAGTATAATAATAATCAACATTGTAAGTAGAGAAGGGCTATTTCAAACTAATTAACAAAGATCATAAAATAATTCGTATTAAGCAATAACAAATTGATGGTTTACGAGCATACAGTCTTAATTACGGAGAAGCTGAGCGAGCGTGCGACTGAGAAATTAAGCAAGCCTTCAAATCTTTTGTTACTTTAACGAATTACTTTTTATAAAAACCTTGCAGTAACCGCGCTCAATAGCATCGTGTTATAATAACTTCGCACGATTACAAGAACTCTATAAGAAGACTCTGGTAGCCCGCATATCTACCACTAAAAAGTATTGTAAAACAATTTTCTAAATCAAATTGATCATATTAATTAGGCTAATATTTACTTTAAAATGTTTCAACTATTATATATTTTTTTTAGATTTACAAGTAACAGATATAACAATTTACCAGGGGTAAATTTACACAAAATATTTTCAAAATTATACAACGTCGTCTATAGATGGAGAAAAAAAATATTGACAACAACATCTATAGTCTAAGCATTCAAAAAACAGAAAATTTTAATCACAAAATTCTAATAATAAATTACTGATTGCTTTATTACACCTTATTTCCTCGAGATGGAATCGAATCTACAACCTGTCACGTTTATGGTCGCATACTTGTGCACCTGCGCCATGCGACCATGTCTTGTACTTAGATATAATGCTATATATTACACAGAAACAAAGTTAACTATTAATAGTCGATATGCCTTGCTAGGTATAATATAAGTTATCCTCAATTTTACTACCTACATCAGAGTACGTATTACATAATATCGAAGTAAATAATTCGTGACACAATATATTTTATTACTTTTTAAGTACATATTTCCTAACGTATTAATTTCAAAACCCACTCAATACTTTATGTAATTTAAATTTGCAGCTTCAAATGTCAGATTAAAACTTAAAGCTAAAGCCTTCAATTCATCTCTAAGGCAGATATTTTACAAATTATTCGATTATGCTTTGCCCGGTTCGTACCTACATAGATATTAATAAGCATAACATAAAATATAATAGTATATGAAAAATTTAAACGGAGGTCATTTAAACGTTAAACACAACAAGTAGTTACTTGTACGTATGTAATTGTTATTAATCGGTGAGTCTTTTGAATTTAATTATACGTCATTTTGACTTATGTTAAGAAATTATTTGATACAAATATAGAGTAATAAAAGCTACGGGCAACGATCGCTGTAGCCACTAATTACACTGTCAATCCAAATTGCTAACATTATACTGTTTTTTTTTGCTGCTGTGGCACGAACCTTTTGTCCTAATGGAGGGAACATCTGTCTGTTGATGACGTAATTAAATAAGCTAATTTGTTCCATATACAATCAAAATATTCCTTTTTTTATCTTTTTTGTAGTGCGTACCTACGTGTTACTTGTATATTCCGTGGATAGATAATTCAATAGTAAGCATATTTTATGGATGATAATACAAACACGTGTTTAATAAAAACAATTGTTCTAATACATGTTGTGTTAAAATATAAATTAAAAGAATAAGTTCTATTACTCATGTGGTATAATGTTTTTTTTAATAGATTAAAAAAATGAGACAAGTCGTGGCGCCGCCGTCTACGCGACCGGTTGTGGGTTCGATTCCCACTCGAGGATATGTAATATTTAATATTTTAATTTCTTCGCTTCTTTCCCTCGAGACTTTGGCGAAATATGGGGAACACAGTGCCTTAAAACTAGGTTCCCTCTGCCCCCTACTGTGTGTTTGATACGGCATGAAGTTAACGCTGACCTAAGCACGCCATTGAGAGGCACTACGTTATAACATTAAAATCATTGAACTTGGACAAAGCACGTACATCCTTTTAATCGACGCATCGTCTTGAATCTTAAACACTACCTTCCGAATCCCGTATGATTCAATACATGGGCAATACGTCCTCGGTTGCGGTTGCACAACCACCAGTGGAGTAAAGGGTGCGTCACGATTCCCCCTTCAGAAACATGTAGCGTGACTTAGGAGTTCGATTAATTATATTCTCCTTCTGTTCTGGTATAAGTAGTGCACTCGGTCAATTGCAATTGCAATTGCAATATGTCACAAAATAGTGTCAAATATTACGTAAGTTTAATAATATTATGAAACGTTCAGTGCAAATATTCATTTTATTACGTATTTTAATGAACATTTATTTATGTTACGTATTTAAAAATTGAAAAATCTCGGAACTGACCCATAACAGCGTTCTTGCAGTGACCAATTTTTTCAAGATATTTAGTTCAAAAATACAATTAAAATTATAGAGCATTATTAATAAAATAGTTAAAAATTCAATAATGGTATAAGAGCAACGGCGTGCAATCTCATATATAAGCCTTGGAGATTGTTGCAACACTCTCAGTACGACTCTAGTCGCTTTGCCGCTTGGAGCAGGCGCGTCCGACGTCGCCGGCCACACGGAGAGGGCGAGAGAGGCCTAAACAATAATTGTCAAAGAGACGAACGCAAGTCCGGCAGCCATGTGGACCGAGTGAATGCAGTGTTCAGTGACATAACAAGTGCATCTTTTACAAAAGTTCGTGCTGATGATAATAAAATCATGGATGTCAAAACTTCTGTAAGTAATATCGGATAGCCCATACATACATATTTATTAAAAATAGATATACAAAGTTACTTAAAAATTAAATTGAATTCCATTTTAATCATTCACAATCCACAAAATTTTAAATAATTAAAAGTTTTATTCATGAAATAATTGAAAAATTTACTGATAAATGAAATAAAAAAAGTATTAACGATTAAGTAGTATTTTGCAATATGCAAGCAGATGAATATCTTTTGTAGACAGAAATATAATTAGTTTAATTCATGAAATGTACAATTTTAATGATTTACATAGTTTTTACCCACGCATATCAGAAATAAGATCTACATTCATTTAAACGCTGTTCGCCAATTAGCCAGTGGACCGAGGATACATTCAAAACGGGATTATTATATTTCGTATCTAAAGTTACAAGTATAACCGATTTAAATATAATATTCTATTTGCTTTATAAACATACAAATATGCACAATACTTGGATTGCAATATTACAGGTCTTTTTTTTTACATTCTACAACATTTTTTTCTGGTTACTTGTGCAGCAGATACTTGTTTTTTTAACAATTAAGAAACGAATTCTTTAATTTTAATAACAAATGTAGTAAAATGTAATTATATAGTAATAACATTATATGTAAATATAGGTAAAGTAATTGTAAGAACATTTAGATACATATATAAATATCTGGACTTGTTATGTGAAATAGGAAGGTCAACGTTGCGCAGTGGAACAGGGTCTGACTATAAGCACCTGGGTTGCGGATTCGATCGCCACAATGAATCTTTTTACTATCCTCGTTCCGGCAAAACAAAGTACAGTGTTGAGTACCGCCCTTCAACACCTACATAAGTACACAATGTTTAATATTTGGGCAAAGAACAGAGAACGGATTATTTTACCACTAGGTTTTTTTGTATACCCTGCTATATTAGGAATACAGAGTGAAGCTGAGAAAACGAAGAAATTGGGATTTAGACGTACTACGAAAATGTCAGTTTCATTTACAAAAAAATAATCGTTTAATACATTTAATTTATTTATAATGTATTAAAATTTTGAATACAAAACCAAAATAAGCCCAAATTCTTTTTGCATTCGGCAACACAATGTAATAAACGTTCATAATCATCCGTTGGCCCGTATCAAAATAGAATATGGCTTTTGACCAAATTTGGACAGATCCGCATTCGTTTAGAGTTAGATCGTTTCGAGCGTCAATAAATATTTTAGGAGTTTAGGAATTTAAACTAAAATATTATAATATAAAAACAATAAAACGTTAATATAAATAAAATAATGAAATTTAAAAACATGTTTTTTTAATAATTTAAATTAAGTAACGATCAAGAAAAAAATAAGTAACTAAAGGTTAGTTTTTAAGATAATAATAAAAGTTTAAGCTATTTTTAGAAGACAAAAAAACAAATTTTCAAAATGCAACATTTCTAAATTAGCTAAATTGCATCTCCCAAGAACAAACGCAAAGGGAACTGACATCTAAGGCGATTTGGACGGGTGACCTTCACATTTTACTACACCCGGACTTAACCGAACATCCAACCAGATCACTGGACAGTGCACTCCACCTCTTATATCGAAAACAAAGTTTATTTGGTAAAAGTTTTGTAGCATTGTTTTTTTTTTATGTAGAAAAATCTTGACAAAGTAAAATAAAAATCCTGTTATCAACGTAAATTTCGAAATATCGTGTTAGCTCATTAAAATTCATAATCTATCGGTGTCAATAACATTGAAATTTATATTGTGGTGGTATTAGTTCAGGGTCGTACTTTATATTTGCAATATACCTAGTTATTGAGCGGCAACAATAGGATAGCAGGAAATGAATCCTAATACAAATGTATTCTTTGAAAATAAGGTTAATTATGAAGATATAATTTCGTTTTAATAATAAGTAACAATTGAAAATATTTGACAGTTTGTCGATAACCACGTAAATAGTTCAGCTGAGTTTCGTTTGCTGGAGCAGCTGAGTGGTTATGAAATTCATGCAAATTTCAACAACACACTGAAGCCTGTCACAAGCTATAATTGTTCAGAAACATATACATGCATGTTTATGAACAATGCATGTGCCAATGGCCCTATTGCGTACGACTTAGAGAGTTGTCAGTACTATTGGGTATTCCTATTCAGGTATTGTGCAATTAACGTTTATAATAATTGCTTCTGTAAGTGGGAGCGGAGTGTCAAGTAAGGACAGTATAAAAAAATCGATCTATGCGATACTTTAAGTATATTTTGCATTTAAAATGTCTACTAGATTATCATAATATATTATTTGTAAAAGCTTTAACTAATTTGAATTTCCTCAAAGGTCAAACTATCTCCATTTCAGAACAAAAATAACCGTGCTAAAACATTAAGGCATCTTAGATTAATGAGGTAATTATTCAAATCCAATATATAAATAGCAGTAGATATAAAAAAGTAATCGTTTTTATTTTACATCCAACCATACATTATTAAGACTAAAATTAACAGTTAAATTTTGATAAAAATAAGAAACTATTGTTATACAAAATGTANTCGATAACCACGTAAATAGTTCAGCTGAGTTTCGTTTGCTGGAGCAGCTGAGTGGTTATGAAATTCATGCAAATTTCAACAACACACTGAAGCCTGTCACAAGCTATAATTGTTCAGAAACATATACATGCATGTTTATGAACAATGCATGTGCCAATGGCCCTATTGCGTACAACTTAGAGAGTTGGCAGTACTATTGGGTATTCCTATTTAGGTATTGTGCAATTAACGTTTATAATAATTGCTTCTGTAAGTGGGAGCGGAGTGTCAAGTAAGGACAGTAAACAAAAATCGATCTATGCGATACTTTAAATAAATGTTGAATTTAAAATGTCTACTAGATTATCATAATATATTATTTGTAAAAGCTTTAACAAATTTGAATTTCCCCAAAGGTCAAATTATCTCCATTTCAGAACAAAAATAACCGTGCTAAACATTAAGGCATCTTAGATTAATGAGGCAATTATTCAAATCCAATATATAAATAGCAGTAGATATAAAAAAGTAATCGTTTTTATTTTACATCCATCCATACATTATTAAGACTAACAGTTAAATTTTGATAAAAATAATAACAGAAACTATTGATATACAAAATGTACTAAATATTTTAAAAAACAGGGTGTCCTTAATTTCAATTCACACAAGTTAGATGTCGGTTTAATGTTTGTCAACTAGTTAACATGATAGCCAGGAAGTATCATATTTTACTAAAACTCTGAGACTCCCAAATCCGTCAAGGTTACGTTTCTCTTCATCGAATATACGTCGTACTATTTATTAATTTCAAACGTACCTTTGTACGTTTGAAATTGTCTTGTATATGCGTAATAACAACATAGGAAAGAATTTCTTAACTATTATTATATAACATAGAGTTTAAAAAACTGTCACGATTCAACCTAAGATATAACAGAAAATTGAAGACGTCAGCGAATGATGTCATGATAGTATCTACAGAAGAATCCGGATAAATATCCTATTTCATGGCCACTTTTTCTATCGTAACATCTCACTTGACTTCGGCGATAAATAATAAGTAATGTAACGCTAAGTATGTGATTATTGTTTGGTGGTTTTTTACATAATCAAAAAACCAATTGCTAATGGATCTAAGAATATTTTCATATTTATAAGCATTTGATGAATATTTTAAATTTTGTTGTTTCGGTCAAGACCATCTAAATCTACGTAAACCTTGAAATGGAGGCGAATGGTAATTATTGAATCTATAAATTGTATGTACCATTGAACAATAAAAAAAAGATAAAAATAGCTGGATAACATAAACTAAGGTAGACTTTAGTCATTGTGAGACAGCTTCCATAGCAATTTGCATTGACACGATTCCTGCTAGCTTCATAAATATGGCCAATTGAGTTCAAGGACGACAATAATCATCACAGCAGTGTTTGTGACCAGCGTTAACAATGAGTTATGTTGCGTCCTCATCGAGTCGCGTATAAAATATTATAATTGGACATACAAAACCACGTTGCATATCTGTCAAACTTGCCTTAACGACGCATTTATTTATGACTATTTAGTAAGACTCGAGACAAAGTAAAGAAGATATACCAATACGTTTACATTAATAATGATTAAATATTAAATGCAATATTGTATGACAAGAAATTATTACTAATAATATTTAAATGGTGAACTAAATCCGTCATCCATTGTAACATTTGCATTAACGAAAGTATTCCAAGAAGAGACATGAAAAAAGCACACTTTCTCTTCCAAAGGGGAACAGTCTAGATGCTCGTTAACTGATTATCATGGTAAGTGTAGCAGGTATTGTTCAAATGTCTGTCTTGTTTCTCAAGTCAATGCAAAAGTCTATAAGTAATTCTTTTTAATTGAAACACAAGTAGAGAAACCAATTATTTTCTATCGTGTATATAAAAATAACAAAATAAAAAAGAAAAGCATTACAATTTTATATCTTAATAACTATAAACCGTTATTGACGTATAGCGGGCTCTGTCAATTAGATTTGTTAAGATTACCGCCATTGCATAACCTGTGACTTGACGAGACGAACATGTTTCTCAACTATGCAACTGTCATTACACTTTTAACTGGATCATCGCCGTTAATTTTAACTATAAACACAGGCACTAATTGCTGTAAGAAATATTCAAACAGCCTTTTTGTGGCTAGAAACAAATAATTAGTGTTATTTAAAAATAAAATACAAACGTATTGCTCAACCAAATATAAGTTTTAGTTGTATTTATTTTTAATACAACATTTAAGGTGTATTAATTCAACAGATATAAATAAATATAAGACTATAACAACAGCTTTAACGACGTACGAGAATAATAAAATGCATCTAATCACGTGCCAACTCACATGTAACTAATAAGATAAATTGAACTTGTACACATGGGTTGTGCCATAAGTGCCTGTATCACGTGCGGATAGCAATTAAAGCTATTTGACATAGCACATCCTTATAAGCCACGTGCTTTTTATTAGATGTATAGGCAATTATTTTAAAAGCGTTTTTCACGTGATATATCATTATACAATATAAATGAAAATGTAAATATTTTGAATAGAATTAGTATATTAAAAACGTATTAGAAATAGTACTATAATATGGCCCCATAAAAAGCAAAAGTGATAGTGTACTTTTAGCAGCAGCATTAATGAATCTGCGGTACAAGCGTATCTAACCAGAAATAAAACCGGTTCTTTGCACTTAGTACAATATTTAGCAATATGTTATCAAATGTTTCTAATCGTTTCTATGCTTGTTTTGAACAATGATATTAATTTTCATAAATATAATCTTAAAATAAGAATAAATAATTAATAATTGGCAGTCATTATTATTATTATTATAACAAGAAGTAAAATAATTATCATCAAATAAAAATAACAAAGAGGACCATGAAGCCGAAAGCAAAACTGAGATTTATTGCGCCAGAGGTCGACAAAACAAGACCGCAAATAAAGAGAACGCGAACCTTGAACAGCGTATCTGACAAAATCAATCGGACTCCGAACAAAACTTGACCTAAAAATGAAATTGATGAAACGTACCTACCAACTAGGTACCAAACTACCTGCGAATAATACCTGGCTTAGCTCAGAGCACAGATTAAACTAACATGCATTACCGGCTTGTTGCCGTAATGCGGTTACCACAGACCCATGCCAGTTACCTTGCCACGAGGTGACATGTCACAAGTGGTAAATAAATTGTACTAGTAAATAAATACTTAATAAGGTGTTATTTATAATTTGCACAACAGTAACGCGACTGTGAAAATAACATATTATGTAACATTCATGTCGAGTGCAAAACTAACACTTAAGAAACATTGAAATACAATATTTATGCAAACTTTTTCGAGAACAAAAATTGAAATGGTAGCGTGACCACTCTAAATAAAAATGACAGTAAGCAATACGGATGAAATTAGCGACGATTTCCGCAAACATTCGACACACCTATACAATTAAGTTGCACAACAGCTACAGCGTCTGCATCGTGAACTTTTGTATAAGCTTTTCTGGACGTACCTACGTACGTGTATTACTTATAGCTAACGATGTCACGGTTTGCAACTCTTGCATGTTTATATTTCATAAGTGAAGTTTTTACTTTCTTAGGCAATTTAAAAATTCACGACTTTAAGGCGTTTCGATATTTGGACATGCTTGACAATGAAATTTCCTAAATATAAAAGAAATATCTAATTTCATTACAGATTTCAAGACCAGAATGGCATATTCCACGACCGTCGTTGGCAAGCAATAATGGAAGCAATAGCGACGCGCGCTCCCGTGGAGGCTCCGCCTCGAGCCAAGGCTCGTCGAGTAATCACAGCACACACGTAAGATACTACTTAAGGCTCATTACTCGCCCACAAATAACTTGCACATCCGTATGAAACGAATAATGATGTATTTTTTTAATCTTTTATATTTAAAGCTTATTTGAGTATAATTTGTCTTAGTATAATTTAGTCAAAAATTAATTAAAATTTATAAACATTATATAATTTTATAAAAGAAGCTTTCTATTTTGGTTCTTTGTCTCAAAAATATTGAAATTATAATGAAAAAACATGTATCTCATTAAAAAAAATAATACCTTGACGGTAAGATACACGCGAACGTTGTACAGGATACAACCAACAACAAGAACAATGATCCGGATGTTTAATTTTGCCATTAAACTTACGTATGTACCTTTAGAATTTAATTCGTCTCGTTGATGAATCTAACCGGATCTGAACAAAGATTATGTCACAAGTTGATTGATTGCAGACAATTAATGTACTTTACGATTTCAAATATAGTTGGTAATTCCCACTTCTTTAAATAAGAAACCTCTTAAAATAGATAACAGTTATTTTTGGTTTAGCAATATGATGAAGTTCGTAATTTGTAAAAAATATAACTATACGAATAGCATGTTAAACTATTGTACTTTTTTTAAAATTATAATAAGTTCTCTATTTCCAGAGTGTATCTTCAGGATCGCTGTTGTTAAGCGCAGCGCATTTGGCCAGAATGAACGGCAGAAATTCCCTGCCAGAAGAGTGTGAGTGCTATCAAACTCAATCACGGTGTATGAACATCGAAGGCAAATCAACACCGGCCAATGCTATAGTATCGATTCCTGAAGAATCACAAGAAAAAACGGACACATTTTGGTCTGACGTCAAACGGGGATCTAACGCGGGGCCTGACGCGGGGTCCGTAGCCAGCTCAACCCATTTCACTGTCGTAAATGGCTTCACGAAGCATCGCCCCAGTAAAGAGCCAAAATCATGTTGTTGCGATCACTCACACCAAATTACAGTGCTAGTTATATCGATGACGATTTTGTTCTCAGCCTGCATACTGGCCGCTATATGCTTCGTTGAAAGTTTGTATCATATATTTCATTTTTATTTAATTTTATATGAATAATTGACCGTATGCATAGTTATTTTTTAGAAAGTATTTAAATTTTGTACATATACATTTTAATAATAAAATTATTATTATACATTCAACAAGTACTAGATAAGATACTCAAATGCAAAGTTGAAATAACTATATCATTCAGCATATTTCCAATGTGTTCAACATCATCATCAACATTTCATTTTTTGTTTACGAAAATTCTAAAACTTGTTTTTTTCTTCAAAATCATGACCGTAATAAAATTTATTTTACAGTGCGGATGCGTAGGGAGACTGGCATGTACAAGTACTCCTAAAAACATTAACGATTGGAGAGATCAAAGAATTGGAGATCAAAAGATGCAAAAATTGAAAGAATAAGAAGGAAAACATCACCAGAAAAGAACTAAGAAGAATAATTAGAAAAACAAAGTTAACGCAAAATAAATAAAGCATTAAGATTTTCTAGAAAAGTTTATTAAAGGTCTTCAATATAAAACCTTAACCGAAGACTTGAGGTTAATTAAAATAGGAGTTATTTAGCCAATTATATTTATTAATATAAGTTAGAAATTATGGAATTATGTGAATTAATTGTGGCATTCCTAATGAAAAGACAAAAATATTAGTTTTTGTGTCATAGTTTAATTTGTTAAATAATATAAAATAATCTATGACATTGCAGATACTCAAAGATCTGCTAACTGTTTAGTGCAATAATTGTTTTTCATATCATTCTAGTATAATTTTAGCCAGGAGTAGCATTAGTTATACCATATTTATTGTTAGTACTTAAAATTAAAACATATTGTTTTGTTTAAATGTTAGTGTAATATGAAAGAATACATAGAAACTTTCTAACATAGCATTTTATTCTACATTTATATGTATTATATATTATAATTAGAAAATTGGTGGATATGTGTGTATATTAAAAAAATTAAGATTATTTAATGATACATAAATCGAATTATAACGTTCATACCATTATAACACACAAATTTGAACTGTACATACAATATGGCATAATTTTGAAAAACTGTGATAATTAAATGATTTTAAATATATTTATTTCTTTGTTTACCTAAAAATACTTTGAAAAAAATCGTATATTTACTTTTAACTTAGCAGGATTTTAAACCTGCTAGTTTTGAAAACCGTACAACACTGACCGTAGAATAAGCAACCTCGAAATATTTGTACTTGTTACGAATTATTTATGTTGTATGGAGATTTTTACAAATTTGCACTACCCAGAGGTAATTCGTTTAGAATTACACTGAAGAACAGTCAATCTTGTAGGAATCTACTGTGCTGAATACTATATAATATAAGATTTGTCAAATTGGCTACAGTATTTGACATAAATATAATAATAGATATTTCATTTTAAAACTTAAATTAAAATAGCAATATGCATTAAAAAAATGTTTATTAAGAAAATTTCATTTGTTTGTAAGCATTCAAATTTGAGTGTGTATTCTTTAATATACAAAGTAGTAGAAGTTCCTAGAGGAAGATACTGAACAATTTACTAAGGTTAAAAACTAATAGGGTTGTTCTTTATACTAATTTACCTGTAACAATTACTCAAATACATGGCTGATTGTAGTACCAAATAATAGTTATTAAGGAATAAAATAAAGTAATTACTTAATTACTCAAATATCTTAAAAAAATAACATCCACAACTGTAAAATAAAACAATATACAATTCTTCACATGATCTATATCCAAATCTCGAATATTATATCCGTACCACCAGTGACAATATACTTAATTTGTGATAAAAAGAAATTAAATGAATAGATAAATAAAAAAAGATAGAGATCTTAAAAATTCTATGAAGGTTTTGTCAAATTAACTATTATCATATTGCCATTACCTATTGACAGCATCTAATTATATACAATTAGTATGAATTGGATCACCACTCAGGGCAATGAATTGAATTTTTTTAATTTTCTGGTCATACAAAGTACTGACTTAAATTCTGCCAAATAATTTAATATGCAATGTCTCATATTGTGAATTTTTGGGTTATCCTGCTCAAGCGTCACAAAAGGCACATGCTAAAAATACATCTGCTTTTTACTCACCTCAACTTCTTCCAATGTTTGAGTCCACCTATAATTTTCAAAATCGCAGCCATTACCAGAATTTGGTTTTAATTTTCCTTTTTCTTTGGGATCATCTTCCTCTTCCATTTCTACATCATTATTTGTATCACCACTAGCCTCTTCATTATCTAAAAAATAATAAGTAACATATAACTTCAGAAAAATAATTCTTAGGCTTTGTCCACATAGTGGAAAAGGAAAAGAATCCAGAGAAAAGAATCCAATGTCAATATTTAATACATAATTTGTATGTTGAGTTGCGAAACTCACAAGCATGCTTGGTCTTGCCAGACCAAAGAATAGAAAATAATTTGTTGACTCTTGTAAGGATAAAATCCATAATGATTGCAAATACAATCAGTAAAAGCAATGGTTGTAGGGACCCAGATAAATTTAAATTCAAAATATGATTTATTCTAATAGACTTTTGCAATCACTTTTGGATAATTGAATTGCTGTGAAGCTACGCTGTGCAGTACTGTATTCTGCTTCGAACAGCCAAATAACTATACAACTATCAATAATAACACATGTGGTATTCTATTTGAAGAGAACTGGTAAAAATATGAAGGTCTCCAATATTAGTTATATAGTATGTGGCAATACCTATTATCTTATGTCACAGTTCCAGGTTATCACATTAAAAAGTTTGTTGGTATAATTTTTTCTTGAGTGGGGATCAAACCCACAAACAGTCGATTTTGTAGCACACTTTGTGCCCCTGCACCACAATTGGCCTCTATTGTATTGGAGTACAGATGAGCTAGACCTATATGGGTCTTCAATACATACATCAATTATTTTTACAGTATAAATTGATTTACAAGTTGTGTTACCTACCCTATTTCAAATTTCATTATCCAGTTTACAAAATTGTTAGTAAAGTTGTAATGATTTTGGGTATTTATGATAATAGGTGGGTAATGGAGATAAAATGGAAATTGTCCATATAAGCTATGTTGCAGGCAGCAACTAGTGTTCAATAAATAATTTTAACACTTCAATAATTTAATATACAAATACAAAAAAGACTATACCTTAGAATTACCTTTTATATAAATGATATGTTTTTACCTTTTTGTTTATCTTTTTCGATATCTTGTTGTAATTCAGCAGCCTCCTCGTCAGTAAGTTCTTTAACAGTAGCAGGTTCAAAATCTTTTGCTAGACGCTCTTGTTCCTTTTTCTGTTGAATCTCCTTTAACCTTTTGTCTGCATCTTCTTTCTCTTTTTTAATTTTATTAGCTTCTTCTCGCGCTTTTTTAGCATGAGCATAAAATGTGTCTTTAATAACCTGAAAATGTTATAAGCAATACTAAGTACACATTTCCAAAATAAAGAAATTCGAAAAATATATATTTTTTCATTAAATATAAAATAAAGTCTTCGGTGGAAAAAACACTAAAACAATACGTACTTTTTCCCATTCTCCTTCATTGCCTCCCGTAAAGAAGTCGGTTTTTCTAGCTAAGAAGCTCACAATTGTGGCCAGTAACTGAAAGTAGGAATAAAATACGTTTATATTATAGAAGTTAAAGTAGGATATTCTACTTAAAAGGCAGAAGAAATTGAATTTAAATTTGTATTCTAGAAGATTCTTAGTAAATAAAGAACATAGGAATAAGCTTACATCTTTAACACCACCTTCATGTTGTTGTGCCATTGCAAGAAGCATGGAATCAAACCTTTCAGGATCGTTACTCATTTTCACAGTATTTTACCACACTGTATCTAAATAAAACGTGTATTACTAAGTAACAAATGATAGTTCACTTAAAGCATGCGCGTTTCCTTGGATGAGTATACAACACCAACAAAGCAATATATCGCGAATTAACCGGGGCCGGCGACAAAAGACAATAGGTAATCAGGTATTGCCAGATTTTTTAACAAATATATACCCGAAACCACATCTATTGATGTGCTTTCGCGTGTATATATGAATATATAGTTGCGACTATTTTACCCCGCTATTCGTAATTATTATTATATAGAATAAAATTGTTATTTAACAATTAATAAAAGATAGGAAGTAAGACGTAAGATGAGAATTTTATTGTATAAACATAAATGTTCATAGAGTAATTTTTTTGCAGATAAATTGGGAAAATTTACTTAGTTGCAATAAGGCTGAATATTTTTTAGTGATGTTCTTATAAAAATGATTACCGATTCGAACTTTCTAGATGATTACATATTAAAATATTAACGTTTTACTTAAGTGTTGTATAAGAAATCAAATAAAACAATATAAGACGCTTATTGATCTATTTCATATTTAATGTGTTTTTTTACAAAAAAACATAAATGCTGAGAGTAGTTATTGTCTATGTGTAAAAAAAATATTTCAAGAAACTATCCGATTCATTTGCAAAAGTGCATGCTTGCTGATTGCATTAAAAATATTTATATTGTCTATAGCTAAAAAAGTGAAAGAAGACTGTGTCATTGGAGGTCATGCACTTTATTTTTATTCGTACGAAATTGTCTTGTTAAACAAATCTGTTAGATAAAAAGTTGTGAAAATAGATTGTAAAAAAAATCTATGTTATGTGTAGTGATGTGTGAAGTGGTACGTGAAATGAAAAGTATACAATAATATTAAATATTTTGGTGTGATAGAAAATAAAAGTAACGAATGTAAATCTGTTTTCCAGATTTATCTAGCAAAAACATAGTAATGGCAGACCAGTTTTGTTTACGTTGGAATAACTTCCAAACAAATATTGTAAGTGCATTGGATTCCCTGAAGTGCTCTGAAGATTTAGTAGACGTTACGTTAACTTGTGAAGGCAGAAACATCAAGGCCCATAAAGTAATACTGTCAGCATGCAGCCCGTACTTTAGGAATGTGTTCAAGGTGAATGACTTGGGGCATTATAACCTTCACGTTTGTAGTGACAACAGTAATAACTGGAAGATATTACCAAATTTTTGTGGTAACTGTTTTTGTACACAATATTTACAAATATGTTTTTTATTTCAGGAAAACCCATGTCAACATCCAGTTATAATATTGAAAGATGTATCAGCAGATGACATTCTAAGTTTGTTGTCTTACATGTATCAGGGAGAAGTTTTTATTGAGGAAAGTAAATTGTCATCATTTTTACATACTGCGGCTTTGCTACAAGTTAAAGGTTTAACAGGAGTAACACAACAGGTGAGATAGTTAGGAGTATCATTATTAGATTTTACTCCTACCTTTATTTTTTCTTATTTTTTACCATTATTTTAAATTTGCTTAATCATTCTATTTGTTACATTATATTTTTTAGAGTGAAAATTTTTTTTCAACCAGTGCTACAAACAAATTGTATACTCAGCTAACAATATCTTCCAAGCCACAGTTTAGTGTTACTCACAAAGAAACTAAAATGCCAGCCCTGAAGAAAAGAAGAAGCAGTACTTCAGATAAACCTAACGATGTGCCTTTCGGAGATTCCCAAAAGAAATCTAAAATTGTAGAGACCAGTGAGATACATTCAAAAAATAATGGATCCCAAGTCAAAGATAACTCATTGCTGGCAGAAAACCATATTGAGAAGAGAAATGAATCTAAGATTGAGCCATTGGTGACAGCTAACGGAAAGAATGTAAACCAAGTTTGTATAATACTGTTATATGATTGTATATATTTTTAAGGCTTCACATTACAGTGCTGTAGAAGACAAACTAGGTACTTAGTTTGTATTTTATAACCTATATAAATGTATTAAGCTTATTTATTTAAGGCCACAGTAGCATAGCAATACAGCATTTGATTGTAAATTTGACAGTTGATGGCTTATTTCTCATTCAGGGGAGTTGTTAAGTTATACCACCCAATAAGCAATATCTTGAAAATTGTGTAATTTGTGGAGAACAGAGTGACTAAACACTAGGGTCTCTCTGCCTACTACTACTACTACTTCTCTTCCTTATTCATTATTTAGTAAAGCTGAAAAATATTTGTTTATTTAACATATAATCTTACTGTAGGTCAATGTTCACGATGACATACCAATTACAATTAAAACTGAATGGGAAGGAAATGTTTCACCAGTAACCAATCAAACACTTAATTCAGAAAATGATGAAAGTCTTCCAGATTATGAAAATAGTATGCTTGCCAGATCTTTAATCTCAGGTAAAGTTGTCAATGAATAGTTAATATGTCAATATTACGTTATTAGGTAGATCAAAGAATAGTTCAGATAGCTGTGGCGTTGAGTTCTGTTACTTAAACACAACGTCAATGTCTTGAGAAAAATCGTCAGACAGTGAGTAAAGGAGAGTCTTTACACTGGTTCAGCTGCACAAAATACAAACAAATATCATAGTTCACAATGTTATCAATGGCGGATGAGGTGATGGTTGAGTTTGATTCCCACTTAAGGAAATGAAATATTTGATATTTTTTTNCACATTACCTCTGGAATACAGAGACTACTTTTGGAATACAGAGTGAAGCTAAAAAACAATGTATACATATGTACTTTAAAAAGTTGTCTAATTTACTTATTATAAATTAAGGCTGAGTAATAAGTAAATATGTATATAGACTACAAAATGATTAATTCCTTCCTCCTGGCATTAATCCCGGCTATTGCCAGGGTCTGCTTTCCCACTCAACCTACTCCACTTTGCATGGTCTTTTGCGTTTGCAAAATGATTAATTAATCAACCCAATCCACATAAATTGTTACATGGAATATGTTCTGAAACTATCTCTTATATTATTTTTTATTTTGTAGGAATCAATCCTTCAAAGAGTGATATATGTGCCAATACAGTGAAAAAAGTGTCAAACATGCCAGATATGCAAACAGTTAATCGTCAAAAGGAATCTAGCATGGATTCAAGTAATTTCCCAACTTTGGTTAAAAGTCCGATTAAAACAAATGAAGATTCACTAGTAAAATCAGAAAAACCCTCACCGAAATCTGATGTGGAATATGAACCAGAGATTTTACTATCGGAGCAACAAGATGGCGGAGACTCAGATTACAGTCAAGAGCAATCTCAAGCTTTATTGTTGTTAGCGGGAATGTCAACAGTTCCAGTGCTTGCTGGAACATCTCAAAGTGCTGGTCATCAGTCAAACCACGCCGCCATATGCGGGGATTGCCCCCACTGTGGCATGAAATATTCCAATCAATCCGCTTTAAAATACCATGTGAGGTTAATGCACTCCGACCTGACTAACAGACTCTGTTGCTACCTCTGTCCAAGGTCGTTCACTATGAGGGAAACGTTTAAAGAACACATGTGGACTAGCCACGGTCAGCGCAATTAGTAAGTGCCTTAGATTTACATTTTGTGCCTTAAATTTTATATTAAATTTTATACCATTAGTATTAGGAAACAAAAAAAATATTATCAAATATATTTGATACTGAAGCCATTGTGCACTGCGTTTGGCTGTTGTGGGATTGATTCCTGCTCATCAGGGATTGAATTATTGTTATTTCCCTGCTTTGCTCACAAAATAATACTAAATATGCAATATATCAAAAATTGGGCAGAGTGTGGGAAAACAGAGTGCCTTTACTCTAGGTTCCCTCTGTCTACCTTACTCTGAAGCTAAAAAAAATGTATATTTAATATATTAGATATTATACTAACAGAAACTATTTAAATTCATTGTTTTATGTTGCAAGATCTCTCCAAATAGATGTTATGTGTGATAAAAAATGGGAAATATGGAGCTAATATTAAGAAACAAAATGGTGCTCCTGATCTTAACTTAATGTAGAACAAAAATAATAAGAAGTTTTAGTCTACTATATTAGTAGAAACAAAAAAATATTATTTATAAGGAATTATATACATTTTATAGGGTTTTGATAAAAATTGTTAAATGTGAAGTAATGTTGCCAGAATCTATTAAAATTTCCAAATAATACTTTCGTTGTGGCCTAATATTTTTAAAATATAATAAAATTGATTATTACCTATAAAGTAAAGAACCTGACAACATCGCCCAACATATTTATTCGAATATTAAGTAAGTGAAATATATTTTATTTATATTATTATTCATAAAAAGTAGGCTTAACTTAAAATATTCCTTTATTAAAAGTGATTCTTATTTAAGATCTTCCAAACTAAAAATTATTTATGTACAGCATTTCAATGAAATAGTTCATAATTTTTGAGATTCTATGAGTACAAGAAATATATCTCAGTATTAACTAACACAGAATATTTATAATATATTTAGAAAAGTGGTCAGAATATAAAAAAATATATATATTTTTATAATATGAACAGTATTTTAAAATCGATTTAGTGATGATATTTCATATTATGATATTACAATTTTGGTAAATTGTGCCAAAATTTTAATTAAGTGCTTATGAACGACTAGTTTATAGTTACCATGTTATATTATATAGGTTTGCCGTTTGAAGTTTATATGTAAGAGGAAGACAGATGTGCTGCCATGCTTTTTTTGTATATCCTACATTTGATTTATAAATATTTAAAAAAAATAACGAATAAATAAACATTTTGAGTTCAATTAAAGATAAATTTAGGCCTATTTGGAGATTAATTAAATAAAACTAATTTTGAACGTTATTTTTCAATTAATAACTTAAAAAAACTGTATTTGTATTAATTTTGTTAGATCTGTTGTCATTTTTGGCGCCTATTAAAATTATATATTTTTTATTAATTAGACTTAAGAAGCTCTTTCATATACAGTAAAATGTGAAATGACACTTTTTGTTTATTCTATATTGTTACCAGCTATAGATTATTTTATGATTAATGATATAAAACTTTTGATTTAGTTGAGTTGTCAAACTATTGACACATATGTATAATTTATATACATTTTATAATCTATGACACATGTTAGTGTGTACAAGCCATTAGTGAAATGAAACAATAAATTATTAAAAATTATTAGAATTTAAGCTAAAGTGAAATATAAAATATATTGAGTAGGTAATTTTATATTTACATAGAAATATATTGTTGAATGTTTTATTCGAAAATTTTACAAGGTTTATTATATTTTAAATTATGTTACAAATAAAAGATGCTTTTAAATACAATTTGTTTTAATAATTTCTTTAAGGGGTTTTATTAAAGGAAGCTTAAAATGATGTTCGTTAAATATCATTACCGTTAAATGGGGTCAATAAAACCATTTTTTAACTAAGTTAAATTTTAATAACGCATTGACTTTAAATACAAATTGACACAGCTAGACCCGCTTTACCAGTACCTACATCATAGTAACATATATATTTATAATCGATCACACTATTCATTATACTTTACAATTTATAAAGAGTAGCAAATATTTTGTCTACTGCCATTTTGTATCACAAACAAAGAACTTATGATTTCTGCCTTTTTTACATTTTATATATACAAAAAATTGGTTTCATGCCAGCAAAATAATTTAACCTGAGGCGAAGACATTGATATTTCACTATAGCTATATATTGTTGTTGAATATTTACTTACAATTATTATGGTGGAATAGAAGAAAAGTAACTTTTCATTCGACTCAAAATATCATCTATTCCTTTATAATTATAAATTGGAAATATTTAACATAATACAATTAGCTTTTTACCATGAAATAAGAGACGTGTCAGTCGTCACATGTGTCAGTCTACATATGTAGGTTTCAAGATGTCTTCTTGAAGCGTATTTCCTTTGTTGAATATTATTATGAATCTATGCATCATATTAATATAGTAATATTTTTTTTGAGGCCAGTCGTGACGCAGAGGCACAAGTGTGCGACTGTAAACGCCATAGGTTGTGGGTTCGACACGCACTCGAGGAACGAGGCAAAGCGCGGCGTTAAGTTCGGCCACCCAACACGCTATGCCTTCAGATTCGGTGGAAAGTGGGCGACGGGTTAGTTTAACACTAGGTTCCCAGGTTCCCTCTGACTACCCTGCTATGTACAGGATACAGCGTAATATATGCATATAAGGGATGTAAACTTATTTATATGTGGTAGGTATAAATAATAAAATTATGCTATTGAAATAACAAAACGAGAGTTCCCCTGAGAAAACATTTTAATTGCTACGTTTATTTTACGTTAATTACATAAATGTACATATATATATATATAGATATAGTAATACGAATAATTAGCTTTTCCACGTAACTCGGCGTGCGAGGTATCGTTACAAAGTTCTTTAAAAATTAAGTAGAGCTTTTATGTAAACGCAGAGTTTTCGAAACGTCGCGTCGAGCTTCAAAGTTATCCGCAATTTGTCCCTTGCTATTTCTGAATGGGGTTGAAAAATAAATTCGTAAATTATCGTTGGATATGGAGTAGATTTTGGTTAAATATTTTTAAGGACACAGCGAAATAAATAACATACAGATAGTCAATACGTGTTGGCTATTACTCATTTAGGTGCTATTCCTTTTATATTAGCTTAAATAGCTTCACGCTGTATCCCGCACACAGGAGCCTAGGCAGAGGGAACCTAGTGTTAACACTTCGTTCCCCACTTTCTGCCGAATTCTGGAGACATTGCGTGTAGAGTGGCAGAACTCAACGTTGTGCTTTGCCTCGACACCAGAGCGAAGAAATGGAAATATAAACGTAACTAAATATTTCCTTCCTCGAATGGGGATCGAACCTATTAAACCATAACCGTCGCGTTACAGTCACATCTTTGTGCCTTTTTAGGTTTACCTTTTAAGGAAAAAAGGAACCCTCTAGATTTACGGTCCCTTCATTTCCTAAAAAATCATATTTTTACATTTATTTAACAAAAGATATGGGCGTTTATATATCAAAATAATGCGTATTTCGACACTAAAGTCTAGCCTAGTCCCTACCCTTAAAAGAGGGGAAAAATTTGTTATTAAAACTGGTAGTTCAAGTGAGGTATCAGATGAATGGGTTCTAGCTAAACTAAGCTTGAATTTCAGAAAAAGCTCGAGACCTCCAATTTTTGTACGGAACCCTTGTGGGCGAGCTCGACTCGCAGTTGCTCGATTTTTTTTATTTGTGTTATTATTTTTTGTCTCACGGATTTTGCGCAGAAGGTAGTGAGATCCTAGTAACTGGGGACTTACGTCATTGTTTCGTTCTCTACTTTCCGCCTAATGAAAAAAAATGTATGTATATATAGTCAAGTATTTTTAAAAACGGTATTCCAATATATTATAAATCGCTGAAAATTATTATCCTCTACGACAAGACTATCATTATAAACAAGACTATAATATAATTATAATTTATAAAAAAATACCATCAAAATTACGTCTATACCTACTTACGCACAAACAAAAACTAAAAAAACAGAAAACAACATTTTATTAGTTCAAAGACATTGAACTAATTAAATAGTTATTTTAATGAACTAATTAAAAAAATATTTTATTTAGTTAATAGGTAGGTAATAGATAATTTAAAAACGTCTAATGAAATTTTTGCTACCTTGTATTTTTTTAATAATTTTATTTTCAACTTTTTAGGATTCCGTACCGTAAGACGGAGAGACCCTATTACTAAGGTTTTGTTATCATGATATCTAGGATACAGGATATAGGCTTTATCTCATGAACCGTGATAGTTAGACAGTTAAAATTTTCAGAGAATTAAATATATATTTAAGAAGGCTCCCATACAATGAACGTGATTTTTTTGCCGTTCTTATGAAAAATGATAAGCACAAGCTAACAGCTACATGCTTGTGCTGCGACACGGTGGCCTCGTTATATCTATTGATACAAATAATTTTATCTAAATATATTCCGTACATTATTCAAACGGCCAAACTTTTCACCTGGCTCATCAATATCTTTACTATAAAATTAAAGATGATGGTTTTCCTAAATCAAGTCTGCGCTAAAATTTACACCGTAGCAGCACTTGTTCGGAGTCATACTAGAAGGGCGTTAAAGTTACATCTGTCTACCGCGCAAGGGGAAACTGAGTAGATAAGAAGAAGTACATAACCATATACGTTCGTAGACATATAAGTAAGATATATGTACATATATTAGAGATAGACGGCTCAATATCTCAAATGATATAACTAGGTTTATTGGATACTTCTATTTTTAGAAGTGATTGATAGATTTGTATCTGTCCTGAAAAAATATATTTATTTGTTATTTTATTTAGATTTTTTATTCTAAATTATATATTTGTTCAAATTTATTTTGCATTATTTAATGTTGCATTTTAAATTGTTGTTAATTTACACTCATCTGCAGCACGCGTACCTACTACAATTTACATCATAATGTGATGAAAAATAAAAATGTAGTGGCGAAAATGTGCATATGAAATGAAATGATAATTTATTAATGTTTCAGATTTATTGCTAGATTATATACCTATGTTGAAGGTATTGGTCTACAAATTGTGTACTATTTAATATTTTACTCAAATATAATTCACAGTTATTACAAAAAAATGGCTTATCCATTTAAGAACTAATTTATTCAGATCTAAATATATTTATATATTTATAAAATAGTTAAGATAAAATATCAACTTAATATAATATCAACAGTCCTTCGTGCATTGTTGCAGTTGACATTAGAATGACCTTCGTTTTATAAATTTAAACTGTTCATAAAGTTGATTCTACAACGATTTTATGTGTAAAAATAATAAAAGTTATTTAAGTAAGTATCAATGATAACTCATAACCTCATAATTAATTATATTTTTTTTCATTAAATAATTTAAAAAGAACTTAAATAAAAACGTCATTGATATATAAATTATTAATAGTATTATAACATAATAATAATATTTACCGAAACGAACCCACCCTACCAAGACGTAAATAAGAATCTCTTACGCCTGTGTGAAGGTATAGTGATGTACGAAGTGTAGATAGCTTGGATGTATGTGAAGGCGTTCGAGGAAGCCCCTTAATGCGGAGACAGCTCCGTTGGGACGCTATTGATCGTCATCCGCCGTCAGTGGCCGAGGCGCCCTATTGATTCGCCGCAATCTGCATGATAACCCGCGCCTGGCTTCTCCACGCTACAACATATCATTAGGATACTTATCTGTTTACTCTGTCATCATATGCTTAAATCTTTCGTTATATTTGTGAAAAAAATATTTTGACAGGCCAAAAATAAAAAAAAAGAAAAGAATTAATTTAAAAAATATTTTCGATTTTTAAAAATATCATGCTATATTGACATATTTTGATGTGTTTCCATTTACTTTTAATATATTTTGATTTACAAAATAGTTATTTATGTTCAAGACTTCTGTACAGGTTTAATGAAAATTTAAAAGGCGCGCGACAAATGTTGCTTTTGTCAATGCACAGTTGTTTGGCGCGAAATCAAGATTCAAAACTGAAACTGGAATCGTGTGTATTGGGTGTGCAACTTTAATTCTTTATTATCTGCAATGCTAGCGAACAATATTTTTACTTGTAATAGCTCTATAGACTTTGCTTTAACTAGGTAACAAGAGAATCAATAGAAATGTTTATTGATCAACGACTGAAAGTGAGGCTGTGAACTATGTGGGTTGACAGTGTGTGGATTATACCTATATCTATATGGATTTCCATGAAAATCTCCATTGAGATATTAAAAAATATCCTTATTTTCCTCTTAAGATTAATTTTGATTTTTGATCGAATCTTCTTTTTTTAATAATATTTATTCTCTAAATAAATAAGTGTTTTTTACATTATGGAATATAAGTATTATGGAACATACACAGGTAGCTTTATTTTCAATGATATTATATGTAATTCGTATTCATTGTCAATTTGTTAATATTTAGATATGTTTTCATTAGTGAAAGGTGTTCTTGTTGAAGGACGAAGGGTGGTGGCTGTTTCACCGCATAAATATATTTGCTATGTGGGTCACTGCCGCCTACGCGCGATTCGATAAAACTTTGCAACTTTACGTGGTTACGTTGCGTATGTGTACAACGCAATAAAGTGCATATGTTTAACATTTATGCAAAATTTCGTACTCAAAAAAATATTTTTAAGTTCAAATTATTTAAATACTATTAAATAATTTACCCATTAAAAATATATTTCTTTATTATACTAAAAAATTTAAATATTCTATGTGAAATTAACGTAATAACAAACAAAGCAATTATAATTCCAAACTTTTTAAAAAGTAAAATTAGTATATTGGATGTGTTTAAAATATTTCACAACTGCTTCTAAACTGTCAAAAGTAATTTATAGGCGACACGAGGGCAGTTGCGACAAGAGGTGACCACAGGAGGGTCCTTCCGAGAGAATGGCGAAAGTGTGTACTAATTAATAGTGCAAAGTATTGATCAATTGTTTCACCATGGTTCTAAATATAAAATTTGGTGGAGGAAGACGAAGTTCGCGCGCAATACGGGCGCGGGTAGGTAGAGCGGGCGCGGGCGGGTAGAGCGGGCGCGGGCAGGTAGAGCGGNGGCAAACTCGACCGACCTCTTTTCGCTAGCTAACGTCGCACCCGCGTCCGTTTCCCGCCGCGAAACTGCACTCGATCTCTGCCTATATTGCCGAAACGAATCGAACTTTTCTAAACGCTCTCACCGTTTACAATTGTTTTTATTTTAAAGGGAGCTCGGAGGTCGATGAAATAGGACTTTTTTGGGGGGTGTTGATATTTGTAATGCATTCAGAGAGCAAAATAAGGTAGGATAAGAGAGCGCACGAGTGCGATGCGTGCGAGTGCGCGTGGCTGCGGACGAGCATGGCCGGACGCGCTGCCGGCTGCGTAGGCGCAGGCAGGCATGGACTGCTGCAACTACGGCGAGTACCGCGGGTACGCGGGCGGGGGCGCCCCGGCCGCCTGGGACGGCTACGGCTACGCGCCGCTGCCCTACGCGCCCTACGCGCACGCCTACTACCCGCCGCACGCGCACGACCCCTATGCGCGCTACTACCGCTACGACTACCCGCACCATATGCACCACAGTGACCATGCCATGCCTATGGGTTGGTAAACCTATATTTTATATGTACTTACTAGCTTTTCAAGTTACATTTACAACAAAGTAAATGTAACATGAAAAGCTAGTAAGTATTAATAGTAGATTATTCTTACATAGATAAATATAGGATATATTAATAATTATTATAAAATGAAATACTTAGCTATTGTAATTAAATTTTTTAAAGTTTTTCTTAAATATTAGTATTTGAATTAAAAAAATGGAATACTGAACGTATTCAATTTTTACTTACTAATTATTGTTAATTACATTTATCTCCGTGTAGTAGCGGTTGTGGTTTGACTGTAAACATTTTTAAGCTACGAACGCGCTGTCATTTGCAGTGATTGTTATATTAAATTAAGTGGTACTTATCGGAAAATTTCAATAAATCTATTATATACAGTCCATTACCGAAACAGTAATTTTTATTTGAATTTGTATATAAATTTCAATTTATATTTAATAGATTTTTTTTAAATATAATTTTTATTTAATTTAACATATTCAAATATTATTTGAATATTTGAATTTTACTTTTAAAATCATTTAAAAATATGAAATTGTAGTGATATAATAATGATTGATATTAATGAATAATATCATTAAAACGTGATTCGAATAAATTTAGCTTTTGCACAAGTGTACATTTATCGTAGAAGCTATATAAAGCCAATAACTAGAAAAAAAAAAAATTAGTTACTGAACTTTAAAGCCTAATAAAATAAATGTTGTATTCCCATAATACACTCCAACCATCAATTTTTACTTGCATGTGACTAAAAAATGTACATGAGTTATACATATTTGTGTAGTGCGTAATCATCGAGTGCCAAAGTTTGTTTACCAATATACGGAAGATTGGAATCCGCACGCGTGGCGCGTGGCGCGGCGACATTCTGAACAATGAAGAATGAACTAAGAATTAATGTTTACGTTGCGGCTTGGGCGGACTGCTCGCCGCGCGCCGTCTGCCTCACGTGTCGATGTCGCGGGGCGCGGGCGCGGCGGGGGCGGGCGCGCTACAGGTGGTCCCCCGCAGCCCGCGCGGGATTGATTGCCCGCACGGCGCACAGCCACTCTACATATTGACCGGGGCGCTAACACCCGCGTCGCTGTCGCTATGAACTTTACAGGCTACGCGAGTGCGACTGCGTCCGTGTAGTTAGACACTGCATCACGACTACATATACTAGTGACTACTGAAACTTACACCTCACACTCATATCTCAAGTTACGTCACACGTTTCATTCCTTGACGTATTCGTCATTATTGTCTCTCATTATGCACGATGTAAACTATGAGATTTTTTTTAATGTCACACTGTATTTCGCACACAGCGGTATAGGTAGAGGGAACCTAGTGTTAAGACACTCCGTCCCCCATTTTTAAAAGATCGAAATAAAAATATTTCTATTCAAATTTTATCATAAAATATGTCATTTGACTTTAACATTTAAGTTATAGTAACATTAAGTTACGTCAGTCGCATAAATAAATGAATATGTAAATAGTATTCTAAGTCACGCGATTAAGCGCGAGCTTGGCAGTGAGCAATTTGTATTTTAATTTTTATCATTTACATTAGGGATGTCTCAGAAAAGAAAATGTGAATATAGCGCGAGTGGTATCAATGATGAGAAAATTATTATTTAAGTAGAATGCCAAGGTGTGGCTGAAAACGCGACAGGTTGTGGATTCGATTTCTACTCTAGGAAATGATATATTTAAAATTTCATTCCTTCGTTCTAGTGTAAAGGGAAAACGCGGCGTTGAATTCCGCCACTTAACACGCAATGCCTCTAGAAATCAATTGGAAACCCCGCTTTGTGCGGGATACAGCGTGAAGCGTAATTATGTTAAAATTAATGTTTAATTTTAGAATGTAGAACACGTGTCGAAGTTGTACAGATACGTAGAATGAGTAGGAGGACGAAATTATACTATGTAAATATTTTCTTGAATGTATTCGTATGACATGCGCAGATAACTTTATGAAATTGAATGAATGACTGGTTGTTATTTCTCAGGATTACTTCCTGTTTAATAAACTTCATAAATTGATTGTTATATCTATTCAGGGCAGTAAATACGAAATATTAAGAGACATTTTACGAATAGAATATTACAACAATATTGGATAATTATTCTAAATTAATTCTTAATTATTCTAACTAAATTAGTTTGTTCAAAGTTCTTTTTTTCATTCTTTAAAAATGTTTTTATCCAAGCTACTTGTATTTTTATATAGAAATGTAATAAAATCATTTTCGTCGTGTAAAATGCCTTGAAAATATAGTTATACAGTAGTACTCATAATTTATCTGTATAAATTAAAACTAGACGTACTTATATAATGGACATAAAATGTGGTCGGACATCTCGGACATTTTTTTAAATTTCTAAAAGTATACTTTAAAATTATAAAAAACCTCTTATTATTACTAAAAGATAATTAAATAAATAAATACTAAAGATAAGAAAATATAAAATTACGAAGATATATATTCTAAATGTTATTGTAAATAATTAGTAAATTCGTAATTCATCTGTCGTAGACTATGGCGCCTACGCGCTGAAGGAGGCGCGCACTCGAAGGGCCTTGGCACGACGGGAGCTACGCACGCATCCTGCGCATCTTCCTTTACCACATACGGTAAGTTGTATTTTAAACTTTCTTTAGCGTTTCACGCTGTATCCCGCTTACAGCGTGAAATATAAGTGAACAAACTTAAATTTAAAATGAATTAAAAATATGTATAATATTTCATAACAAATTATATTTATGATATATTTATAAAATTTTTATAAATATATAATTCTTTAAATATTTGCGTTTACGTCACGCTCTAAGAAAAATCTAATGCTTTTAAAAACCATAGGAACTTGTTACAAATGAACCCGCATTGCCACAAAATCTTTATAGATAAAAATAACTATTCTATTACAAAGCGAAATGCACTCCAATGATATGAGCCACTTGTTTTAAAAATAATTAAAAAAAATCAATTTATTCATTATTTTTTATTTGGGGTATATAAAATTATTTAAAATTATGTTATAAATGTTGCAGTTATTATTATATTTATATGGAAATCACAGTTTAGTATAAAAAAAGTATACAAAAACAAGCCAAGCGTACTGTACTAGCTTAGGGTTTAGGTAATTATGGTTATACAAGCGTAGAGCGCACGTAGAGGCGGGCTTGTTGCGGTTTACTATGCTATTTATAGCTGTTGCTGTTTTATACCTTTATTATGTCTTTGTTACATTTCAATATGTCATTGTAGACTAAGGTCTTATTTTTCATAACAAATATATACTATATTTTTGGTAGTGTTTTTTTAAATATTTTCGTAGTTTCTTGTATGTATAAATTATGATTAAAACGATGAATTATTCTCATACCATGTATAGGACATACATATATAACGGGTGTAATGTAGCTATATATGAGATAGCGTTTAGTGATGAAGGGGTGGGGCGGCGCGGCACGATCGATGTCCGTCACTCCCTGCACTTCTGCGTTGCAGTACTGCATCCGTCACATCTTGAAATTCCTACAACTTCTTAAGAACCCCTGGCATATGCTTCAATATTAAATTGATTTTACAAACTAAAGTCTATGAAAATGTTTTCAGGACGTATCTTCTTTAAACGCGAACGTATAGACAGAATCGTTTATATAAATTATATATAATAATATCAACATTGCAATGTTTGTTTAGAAACTAAAAGTGATCTATATAATAATAATATCTCTATACTTAATTTTACAGAATATAAAATACCCTCGCAAAATCTCAATCTTAGCTGTATCCAATCCAAATAAAATATTCAATATAAAGTTGTGTCCTCCATTCAGGATGAACTGGATGTAACGATAAAACAAAACTTTTTATAATGTTGAGCGCGGCAAAACTTTCGTGTATATGAATATTATGACTTTTAAAATGTATTATCATAGCACTGCTAACTTAAGGATTACCGTCATCAATAAGCACAAAAAAATTGAAATATCTAAAATATATATAAAAAAAATACGTTTATGCATACCGAAGATAATAAAAGGCAACATGTAAGCAATTAGGTATTGCTTCGAACCCTGAAAACTAGTCATACGGTACGTTAGAGTAGTGGCGGGAGATTTGCGGAGGCCAACTATCGAGCGGCGCCCGGTGAGCGCGGCGAGCGCGGCGAGCGCGGCGAGCGCGGCGCGGGCCACGTGACTTATCGATCAGCGCGCCCACGACACTCGGAAAAATCAACCGCTGACAGCTTTCATGGGCCACCACCCCGCGCCGCCCGCACCCCCCCCCCGGCCACCCTCCGCCGCCCTCCGCCGCCCTCATTAGCGCCTTTGTGCCGTGCTTGTCTCGTAATATAACACCGTTATAATACTACTTATAAACTACTTCCGGCCTCCAAAATTTCATTTTTAAATGTCACATGTTGAAATTTCATCTGCGTATAAATATTTTTGGTTAAATTTAAAAAATATATAAAATACTTAATATAACGTAACCTAATATTAAGTATTATGAGGTACAGAGGGAACTTGTTTACTAATTAAATTAAGCCTGTCGATATTATTGAATGGTTGTTCAACGTCATATTATTATGTGTATTTAATGTACTCCATACACTAGTAAAAACTATAATACAATTGATATGAGCTGATAACCGTGAAGTTTATAATTAACATCTGTTGGCATTACTGATAGCTACGAGTCAATGACCGGCTCGCGCTCAAACATGATTTTAACTAAAGTTTTCGAAACACTTGCCATACATTTGCCCTTGTGCTGCTAAAAAGCGGAAACTAATTCATATTGTCAAGTTTCGGACTTAAGACCAATTATTTGAAAGTGGACCGTAAAGAGCGACGCGTACGACTGATATCACAGAGAGGTACTGTCCTCTGACACTGACCTATATTACCAGGATTGGACGTCCTCACCGCAACTATGCTCCACACACGGCTACTGTTTAATTAACCGTTTAATTTTATAACGTTTATAACCTTTTATAACCTTTATATATTAATAAAACACAAAATTGACATTTGTTCCAGGAAGTAATTATAGAACACGGTAATGTTATAGCGATATCAACAAATATATAAAAATAGTGACATAAAATATACATAAAGTTAAAAAATAATTTAAATAAAGTAAGAATATTTAAAGGAGTAGTTTATACAGTTAGTAACATGCATTGATTGTGCCAAGTGAATGTTATCGATTGCCCGTTTATCGTCATCAGCCAGCTATGTAACGCGACGTTTGCTTCACTCCACTGAATCGATACTCGCGAAACATTCTCTTCTTAGACCATGCTCTTTAAATATTTGTTTATTAATACGATATGTACACAAATGATGTTTATTATTATACAATATTATTTTAAATTATACCATAGATATGTAGATGATGTTAGAGTAAAATATGAAAAAAAAATGCTTTATGAAATTGTTGTCCGGTTAAACGTATAAGAGAGAAAAAAGGATTAAACTAGTGTTAACTTACGAGAACACCAGAATTTATTTCTGATCAAAATATTTTTGGATAAACATTTAAAACTCCGCACCTATTGGATGATCAGCGCTTCTTTACCCGACAGTGCAAATTTCCAATTGGATATTAGTGTTGTTACAACTTTTGTTATCAGTATTTCACAAAAAGAAATTTTGTAAAAATCTACAAATAAAATATAAAGAACTTACATTTAGTTAGGTTATATTTAAAGTATGTATAGAGAGTTTTAAATAACTAAAAATATTAAAATTTATATAAACTATCATTGTTTTCAGCCACCTTTAGATTGTGGAATTAACGGTCGCAGTGCCGCATATTGCGATCCGCAGATGTGGTCTCCTTATCAGGTACTTCATACGCAAAATTAATAAAAGTTCTCAGTAAATAACAAATTGAAATTTTTACATATATTTTTGTATATTACAGATGGGCGTGATAGGAGGCGGCTGGAGTGGGCCTAATGCTATGAATGGTTCTTGGGCTTCTCGAAACATGTGCTCGCGAGAACGTTACACATCTGATTGTCGCCTAATGAAGGTATATCTTCAAATTATTTAATGTAGCTTAGCAAAAACAATCCTCCATTCATTCTGTAATACAATTATTATTCTTGACTTATTTCTTAATATATTATATTTATTTTTAGGGGTCAATATATCCCCAGAATCAAATATGCGCGCAAGATGGCAGGTCTACTCCGTACCCAACGTACGAAGACTCACTTTATAACGGAGACAATGGACAAAAACATGTCAACACTCCAGAGCTTCCGAGCCGAAATATAATCCCATCGGAGGCTGTAAGATCGGTTCGTGACCAAATATATACTGAGCAGCGACGATCGCCCCCTGAAGAGAAACGACCTCCAGTAGTACCATTACCTGCTTTTCAGCAAGCTTTCGGTTCCACTGAGATAGGTAAGTTTGCTGAGGCCTTTAGTCGAGCGGAGGTCGTCCACGAAACCGAAGACTCCTCCGACAACTTTATGTTCGAATCGTTCCACGAGTGGGAAGGGCCGCCCGAGTTACAGTGGACTTCACAGGCCACATCTCGCGAGATCAAATGTGAAGAAAATTTTTGAGGAATACTTTCCTCTTGCTAGTGCTAATTTTAGGCGATTTCGCCTTTTAGGTAATTAGATAATTTTTAGTTCCACCACCACGTTGCCAAAATGAAGTAGCGATGTCGAAGATATCTCAATATCTTAGAACTAGGATGTGATACGATTTTTTTTAAATATACGATGTCAGCACTGACACCAGTAAAGTGGGGTGACTTTTAATGGATATACATATGATATAATATTATATATTAGAGAAATTTAGTTATTCCCTTTGACTAGTTTTAGAAAGACCTTAAAAGAAAGACATTAATAAATAATATGGACAGCAAATGGGGGTTCGAATGAGAACGAGTAGGAAAAGAAAAAGAAATCACGTTTCAATGTGCCTTTAATTGGAGAGCCCGGCCGCAGCTCGCGTGGCGTCCCTCATCCCGAACCTATTGATATCGATATCATAATTACAATAGCAATTTTAGGGACCAACGTTTAGACAAATATATACGACCCTGTCGCGTTAACGACCTATACGCAGTAAGCTCAACGAAAACTAATATTCAGTCAGGGAGTTTAACGAAATTTAATAAGAACCCTAGTCGAATGTTATAACAATATAACGGACAAAATAATAACTTTGTTGTTAATTTAAATATAATATTAAACTTTTTTAATCTTATGCTATCATAATTTTAAAATTAAAATATGCATAAAAGATGAAAATTAACCTTAAAAAAACATTTATTTTGGTGGACTTTTTTTGACGTGTTAAAAATGTAAAAACAAATTTGTAGTTTACATTTCGACGTTTGAGCCTTAAAATTAAACTCAAACGTGTTTTATTTTCTCATAATAGTTTAGAATTAATTATTGATGGGGTTAGTAAGACGCCGCGCGGTAACATAAAAAAATTTTGAAATTATTAATGAGTAATGAAAGTCACGTAAGTATATTTAGGTAGATAAATTTTTAAAGAGATTAATAATTATAAATAAGACAGCTTTTTGAAAAAAAATGCTAGGGTCCAATAAACTTGAAATAAATGTGTATTTGCATAAAAAAAAATCGCAAATTACAAACTTCTAAATATTCAACTACAATTAATTGGATAGATCATTCTGAAGCGTGTTGCAAGGACTCTTTGTTTTAAAAAGGACCTATTTATTTCAAATGTAAGCTTTTTATATTGCTCATTGCAAAAGGTAATTTTTATATTTCCACTTATTAATATTTTTTATGTACCTGTTCTTAAATTTGAAAATTATGATATTTTCTCATTTAATTATTATGAAATAGATACCTATTGATTTATTTATATGTATATGTAGATATTACGAGTAGTATTACTATTTTACTGTTACTAGTAAAGTATGAATTGATTTGAATGTATTTTGCAAGCGTCTTTTTAACAATTAACTTCCATTGGTCTTCGTTATTAGGAAAGGAATCTATAATCAACTTGTCTGTATGTGAACCTCTTTCGAAAAATTCTGCAAAATTAAAGGAGTGCCTTATGTAATTATTATAATATGAAATTAGGTGGAAGAATTTTATTCTAGTCTAATTTGATGAAACACCATATAGTTAATAGCATAATGAAAACTCTTATAAACCGAGAATTTCATTAATGAGTAGATGTGATAATAAACTTATTTAAAAATTATTTAACATATACATGTAATAGCGTGCGTATTATTATTATATATTTAAAATATTATAAAATTTTGTCAAAATGTGGCTATCATAAATAACAATAGCATATATACAAAGCCATTTATTATATAAAGAGTTTCGTTTGTGTGAGTTTATAGATTTATGAGAATACCCTATACTTTTGTTGTACTGATTTATTTCTAAAACTTGTTGATTTCATGAAAAATTGGCGAGTGACAGCAGTTACGTAGTTACGTAGATAATAGTCAAAATTGAAGTTTAGTCAAGTCTCACCGTCTATTACTCTATCACACCTGACATCACTATTTTGGGTCATATTCATCGGACGTCATAAAGTACCATCATAAAATAATTTATAACAGGTAATAATATTTGTTTAAGATTAAATTAATTTCAATATTATCTGAAAATTTAATAATCTCTTAAGTTGATAATACCAACTTAACGGAATATTATATTGATGATATATCAATATGTTTATATAAGACATACCCGTAGTAAAATTAATAAATGTCCGGCGGGTTTGACTCTAAAAACTGTTGTCATGTAAACAATTATTTTATTAAATGTTAAACAATTTACTATGAGTATCTGTAATTTTAAAATCTAAATCTCTCAGGTTCAAAAATAAGCTTGTGAAGTAATCTGATACACAAAAAAAGCAATACGAGCTCATATATCATCAATGGCATTTGAGCCTGGGCGACACAGTTCTTTAGTATTTTATATTTGTTTAAATACAATAAAAAAGTAGTCTGTGCCACATAATATAAATGTATATACAATATACATGTTCTTAGATAGTCCTATTGTTATTTATTTAAGTTAGGAATTTATAATTTATACTGTAGAGAGTTGTACAGAACCTAATATAAAATATTTTAAGTGTTTTACTTAATATAGAGCTTCCCCTTTGACTATCCTACAATTTTGTCTACCACCAGAGTTAGCTTTACCATTTATAATTATTATCATTATACTTTCGTACGAATTTATTATTCCTTCGAATTATATTAGTATCGAGCTAGACTTAGCTTACTTAATGCTAAGTTCTAATTGTTTGTGGTCGTTCTGTATTTGTGACAGTCAAGTCGATGAGCATATTCATAGTTCACGTTAACAGTACAAAGGATATAAAACATCATTCCACTATTTATTAACTAATTTTTATATCATAGTTTTAGTTTCTGGAGAAGTGGTTCTAACAGGAATATACGATTAGTAATTTAAAATGAGAAAATCGACGCTAATGGAGGACGCCTAAAATCATAGTTAATTTTCATCAGAAAACTTAAGTAGAAGTAAACATTGTTTTATGTATTAATTAACATCATTGTGAGGTCATTATTGTAAATATAAAATTATGTTTTCAATGTTCCATTCATATCAATTTAGATATCCTGTTTTAATAGCAAATTGTAAGATTATCATTCCAAAGACACTTACCGAGTTTAATTTATCGACGTCGATGTACAATTAAAATAAAACATTTTACTAAACCTTAATGTTGCTTTATTGTAGTTACCAGAAAACCTTAATCTACATGTTTCTTATAAAAAATTAACAGCAGTTGCCATAGGTTTTAGTAGTATTCGTCTTCAATAGAATGGTTTTTATTTGTTTATCCAGATTAAGCAGATTCCTTTCACACAAGCACAAGATTTTTATATAACAATATTTTTGTGTTAATTTTGTAGCGACGCGACGGGCACAAGAGTGCGACAAACGCGTCGGTTGTGGGTTCAATTCCTACTTGGAGAAATGTAATATTTAATATTTTTAGATATTCCTCGCTCTAGTACCAATGTTCTGGAGGCGTTTCGGCCCTTTTCACGCAATGCTTCAATAATTCGGCGGAAAGGCTTAAAAAGATATCTTGCTTCTGTTTATTTGTTTATTTTGTTTTAAAATTGTTATTAATTATGATAAAAATTGGAAGTAAAAACTAGAATTAGCAACTTATGCTCAAAATGATGCCTCTTTGAATTATATTAATTTTAAACATAGTAATTTCTAAGTAGTATACGACTAGGAAGGTATATTTAGGGTAAAATAAAACACCAACGATATACATTTTATATTTATTCATAAGCAATAAAAAGTAATTTCCATAATATGTGTCACAAAAAGAACTTATTGATACTTACAAAAACAACAGGAATGTATACATCAATTTACAATTAAATCGGAGAGTCACTAAAATTACGAGAACGGAGAAAATAATGAACACAATAAATATTTTGACAAACCACTGTCCGATGGCACAAGACTGGCTGCTAAAGTAACGTGCACTCGGCGTTCTCACAATACGTAAAGGCACTTTTAATTTAGGCATTTTAATGAAATGAACTTGTTAATTAATACATCAATCAAATCCTTTACCGGTATTTTCGACGCAGTGATAAGAAACGTAACGCTTTAACGTTTTTCAGTTAAATACTTCCCATTGGATATTTCAGGTTCCGTGTGCAATCTGAAGTAGTTTGGCAAAATGGAGGGGAAGGTGATGATAGAACCCAAGCAGCAAACTATATAAGATTAAATTATAAAAGTATAATAGTTACAATAACATTAGTTACATTCGTATTTTACTTCAATAAGTCTTTCTAAATATTCATTCAGTTTTCTACGTTACTTTCGAATGTCATTGAAGTATGAAATACAATCGCAATTAATGAGTTCATTCTTCATTTCATTATTCACTCATATTTGTTTATTCATTTTCATTAATTATATTTTCTTAGTATAACAATATCTATAAATTGATTGTATAAGTTCGTAATTATTAAATTCGAATATTTTAACATATGTATATTAATAAACAGGTTTTATTTTAATTAATCACAAAAACAAATTTGGAACTGATACGTTACGTAAAATTTGAAATATAATAATTGCAATATGTGTAATGTGTTGTAATAATAATAAATAATTACAATATCTACATAGTATCGATACATAATATACAATAAATTTCAAAATGACTGTAAACTTTAATATATTTTTAAAACCATAATATAACTTTTAACTGAACATCTCTGGAGTTGCAATGATATGTACTAACTTATAAGTGTTACATTCAATTATTAATAATTAAATTTAAAACGAAGCAAAAATCAGCAATATAATATAAACTCATGGCATACCAATTTTTTTAATTTATTAAGCAAATAAATAAATTTATATTTAAATTTAAATTTATATTCATATTCAAACTATGAAAAGGATAAAATAAAAGACAAAAACACAGTTCAGTTGTTAGTTTTATCATGGTTTTAAATAACTTCACAATTCAATAGCTATACATTAACCAAATAATTATGTCTATTTGTCATTCGGTAAATGAATCCAACCGAGTCATGGATACAATACATGTTATATAATTCGCCTAACCTATGATAGAAATTTCGAATTTGTTCACGAAGAGAAATAATTATCAAAACTACCTAGTGTATTTTCCCATAAGGTAAAGTGCATTTCAACTATAGGGTAGTACGTGATTGCGACGCCGACGTGACCAAATGAAACGCAAGTAGATTACAGCTAGCTACCTCCACGATATACATATATTCAGTACTATGTTAACAGTGAGTAATAAAAAGCACGGGCGGGTACAACGGATACCCAGTTTGGCACAAATACAGTAGAAACCTCATATCATAGTCATATTACGTAAATATGTTATAGAAAGTAATTATTATAAAACATTTTTTTAATTGATCGGATTTTATAAGGTTTTTTATATATTTATATTTAAAAGTGTAGCGTCGAACAAACAATACGAAACAGCCATTGTAGTTATTGCCGTCAATTACTTATATCGATTGTGTGATTTAATTCCGTAACTACATTTTCAAATATTAACATTAATAAAACAAATATCTTCCAAAATAAATTTAATAAAATGTGAAGTCTGTAATTTCAATTTCATTTGTTTTGATATTGTCATTTATTTTATGAGATTGGCTTAATTAAGTTTTATGTTAGATCTAACATGAATAAATAAAACTTAGCGACTATTAAAATGTAGGTTTTGATATTCGAATGAATGTTAACCTGATGTGAAACTGGTGCTACGTCGCGCACTCGCGGCCGAGTTCCGAATATCTGATAAAACACTATAGGTACAAATCCGCCATAAGTTTATTCTACTAAATGTTTCTTTCTCATGTCCATACCACATACGAACCTCGCACAGTCTTATTTAATATCAAATGTAAACATTTCGGAATATAAAAACTGTAAAACATTTGAGCGTAAAACAAATTAAACTTAAAAATAACTGAACAAATATGTCATATTTGAGCTTGATGCCTCGATTTTTTTAAAAAAATGATAACAGTGTTCATGTAATTTGAATAATATATTTATATATTTCTCTTAATAAATAAAAAGAATGTAATTTGTAGCGGAACCCATTTAACCTCCCTCTTACCACCATTGTTCAGTCGCCTGTACTGTCCCAATCGTACATAATATAATATTATATATGTAGTACTAACTATTTATACTTGTATCTAATAATATATACGCATCGGAATTAAAGAATTTAATTAGACCACATTTTACTTTATTAGTGTGAAAACAATCATTTTATAATTTCTTTGATAATACCTATATAATTTAATGCGATATATAGACATCTTTTCAAAAGAAATTATTTTTATGTAATGTTGTTTGTAGATGATCTGAAAGTGGTGGCTTTTAAATCATTATAAAAAAAATTGAAAAATGATCAAATTTTTCAATAAACAAGACAAATAAAAACATTACTGAACAACTTATGAACTATTCACTTGAGACAGTTAAGTTGATGAAGTAATTCAATCAGTTACGAGTTAATATATCGATGCATATTTATTATAAAGTATGTGAAACTACAAACAGCTTAACATGAGATAATTTATGTTATCATTGAAAGTGAGGAAAGGGGGTTGAAAATGAGGAAGCGCGTTTTGGAAGTCCGAAGATATAACGACAACGTTCAGTAGCAGACGGTGGTAGGATGGGCTGGTGGGCTGGTGGGCTAGGGGGCTAGTGGCGGTGGTCNAGTACTAGGCGCCAGGTACCGCGGCTCAAAGAGTTGAATGTTTGATGAATGTTGTCGACGTCGCCCCGTCCGCCCCGCCCCAGCGAAGCGAAAGGAAATTGCAATTTCATTTTAAACAATCACGATAAAAAACGGAGAGTATGAGTTGTAGGAGAAACAAGGTGATGTGACCGTGGCGTTATACTATTGCAATTTCATTTCGGCTCGGGCCCGGTACGTAACGAAACGTTCATAAAGCTCACGCTGCGCCCTTCAAAGCGGCTAGTCACAGTCTCAGAGGTCAACATTGTCATCGAACATTCAAAAAACTTCGGCGGCGTTACAACTATTGTAATTTAATATTAGTTTATAATTATTATATAGTGATATAATTTCACTGCTATGTCACGATTAAATATTTTCATTATATTAAACTAAGGTGCATCACGTACGTGAATAAGTATTGCGACGGGTGAGTCATCTCACGACACTAGCTGTCAGAAGTTCGATCAGTGCAACATCTATAGGCCATCAAACGAAGAGGGTGCTAATCTAAATTTGCTATTTGCTAAGAAATTTTCTATTTTTTATACTTTTTCTTCTACTTTTATTATTAAGTTATTATGTCAATAGTAAATTTTATAATTGTAGGTTATTTGTTTATGGCTATCCTATTATAAGATTTTATTACGTTAATTGAAAATTACTTTTGTAATAGCATGCATATAGATTATACAATTATCGATTATAATTTTAATATATGTAGTAAGATATTTTTATTAATTGCGTAAAATAGCTTTGCATAGTTCATTTACTCATTGTTAACGTTCTATGATGTCGGAGGTGAAACGTACGAAGTTTCGACACAATGATAACGATAGTAATAGATTAGCGGATAGTCAACTTAAATATTAATTGAGCAGGCACAGAATTAAATTATAAAAAAATAACTCATATCGTACGAGTATAGTACAGGTATATCGAAATGGAAGACTTAAATGGTACAAATCCGTGGCAATTTACGTAATAATAATAACAACAACAATAGTAATATATGATTTTTTTATAAGAATATAATAAGTGAAATAATTTATTAAGATAGAAACTATGAAAAATTGATTAAGGATTATCATCAGTTCAAAACCACAGCCATTTATATGTAACACTTAGCACTTGGAGTCTATAGTTAAGAGTTTTAGTTTAATATATAATGGATCCAATATATGTCTACATACATGTAATATAGTACTACGAGTATAATATAGTCCCTAAACGGGGTTCACGGGGTTGAGTAATGTATTTGTATATAGTTATAGTTACGTATGTCGTATACGTAAATAGAACCTGCCGATCGTCTCACATGTCTCCCAGCCGATCACTTTCTACGATTAAATTAAATTAATTGGTGTCATCTACTTAGTACGTAGTGTGATAAACTATACTTAAAATAATTCTAGTAATTTTAAAATTAACTATCTAATTTCTTAAAACAACTTCCTTACTTCGGCGTCTAGTCAATTCCATATATGAATATTCCATACTTATAGCTATCCTTACGATCGAGCAGTAGTCATTTTTATTATTTCCAATATTCATTTCAGTCGTCAATCACTTTATTTGATATAAGCAGGTGTAAAATATCTTTTTACATTATGAAAATATTAGTGCATTACAGTTTGTCATGTAATTGTTAGACCAATTTGGGGTTTCGTAAAATATATATTTTACTTAACACGGTTCTACAAATTAAATTGACATTTGTTTGAAAAAAAATCCTTTTATGATTAAATAAAGGATGTAATCATTACAAAAATGTATACTATAACTAAAAAAGTATCTAAATTTATAATACACAAGTATTTTATAATGTAAATAGAGAATTTACAAAAAAATATAAGGTTTAAACGTGAATTTGATCAAAATCATTTCTTTGATAATGTCGGGAGGAAGGGCAATGTCCACGCTCGTGTCCAGAGTCGTTTAGAGTCTCAACACTGCTACGATCAGATGATACGAGGATAGATTGAGACGTCAGAGACTTTCGACGAGATTTGGGCTGCTTGCCCTTCCCCTTATGCTAAGAGGTTTTACTTTGCTTTTTTCCTGAAAGGTAACATTCAACACAAGTGGGGTGTTCGATAGCTTTAGCGATAGATTCGGTCGACTTTGAAACGACGATACCCATTTTCATAGCTTTATCTTCAACCTTGGCTAATTGGGAATAATGGGTCATTCTGTCCAAGGAATTAGTACCAAGTTTGGCTAATTTTTCACCACTTGATTTAGATGATCTACGACTCGTATTTGGTGACTTACATGGAGATCGATCAAAGCTCGCTTGTGGAGTTCGCATTATACCCTTTTTAGGGGCAGGTTTTGGTGATCTAGATCTATCTAGGCTACTTTCTCTGGATTTCATAATACTTCCACGCGGTGACCTAGACCCATCGAAACTTTGTTGAGGCGAACGAGATTTGTCAATTGACCCACGAGGGGACTTAGATTGATCGAAACTCCCTCTGGGTGATCGATGAAGCGTTTTATTGCCGTGCTTCAAGCTAGATTTATTAGGTGACTTACAAATAATGACTTTAGTTACGCGGTCTCTATCTGGTGAAATATGTTCTACAGATCTTATCGGTGACCGATCCCTATTTATGTTGCTGCCACTGCCTGAGCGGATTATTTTTATCTTTTTTTCCGACGATGATGAGCTCTTCCTTTCTGGAGAAGATTTAAGTGACTGAGATCCTTGCTTACCTAATTCTTTCACCATCGTCGGTTGGTATTGAGTAGGTTGATGAGAAGATTGGATAAGCCGTGCTTGACTGCCGGTACTCCCAGCACTTAATGTCGACGTTGTACTGTAATATATACAAAATATATTTAAGTATATACTCATTACTATACTTATTCTTACAAATTAAACAAATTAAAATCAGTACATGTTAAGAGGAATTAATTGTAATAATTATATAGAAGTAATTGGTGCAAGTTCTACTTAAAATTAATACTAAATCAACTATTGTGTTGCTTAAAGTGGATGAGTGGTACGACATAAAGCATTCTTTGAGATGAGCGATACTAGCGACATATGTATGAGATAGAAGCGAACCTACGTTGTAAGCAATTTGGAGCAAGTACGTCAGTCCCAATAGTGTAGGTGATGTCTGTGGTTAGCCCATACATATGTTAGTACCTGAGGGTGAGGTGGTTGGGAGTGCGGCCTAACCCTCGTTTGGCGGGCGGCGGCGGCGGCTCGTCCTCGCCCTCCGACTTAGACCCTCCTTCAGACTTGTCCGTGTCTGTGGTCGGCGGAGGAGCCGCCGGAAGGGGTCTCTTCACCATATTTACTATTTTACAAATACGAAATATTATTATTCCATTTCCAATAATATATCAACCTGGATACGGCGACTATGTATTAATTCAATTATAAGTCTTGAATTATTTTTGGTTGGATGAAAGAATTTTCAAAAAATGTACATATGCACGTGCTTTTTTTCAAGAAATCTGTGCTTACAAAATGTAAGGAGCTTTTTATTCTAGAGTTGTCTGACTGTTATAATATAATTGTAGAACGCGATGAATATGATTAAAGTTGACAAGTAATAATAATGAATTGTCAGTAATGACGATTGTAAGACAATGGCATCTTCATGTCTAATTTTTATTAGTAACTATAAAGGCACAACGTCTGTTAGAAAACAAACAGATTAACTGAGAGTATTAAACTAGTGGTAAGACTGTATACGAGCTAGAGCTAACTCCAAATCAAATACAGAAGCTTATTCTGAACCCTGTAATTATTTATATTTAAACAAAACCTCACTACCTGCTGCGTCGCCTAGTGTCTTACTCCTCTGTCTAAATGTGGTCTCGTCAGATGACAGCTCCGACATTTGCGGTGGTTCATCTGCATCTTGTGAATTTTCACGTGATAAGTCTCCAACCTGTGAATAATTATTATTAATGTATAAGAACGAAACATGTTTAAAACTATTTNTTAGAAAACAAACAGATTAACTGAGAGTATTAAACTAGTGGTAAGACTGTATACGAGCTAGAGCTAACTCCAAATCAAATACAGAAGCTTATTCTGAACCCTGTAATTATTTATATTTAAACAAAACCTCACTACCTGCTGCGTCGCCTAGTGTCTTACTCCTCTGTCTAAATGTGGTCTCGTCGGATGACAGCTCCGACATTTGCGGTGGTTCATCTGCATCTTGTGAATTTTCACGTGATAAGTCTCCAACCTGTTAATAATTATTATTAATGTATAAGAACGGAACATGTTTAAAGCTATTTTATTAGATAGTTAATTAATGATTGTGTTTAAGTAATAGTTAAAGTGTATGATACCTCAATGTTTCCAGCAGATAATCGTTGTCCAGTGGTTTTAGGCTTCTTTGTCTTTCCAAGAGTCTGAGATCCTTGCATGACCTGTACCTTTAATATATAACACGCTGTATATTTCCAATAATTACGTGAACATATATGTATACAGTTTAAAAACTTTTATAAAATAAATTTATATATGCCAGATTAACCTGGCTAACTGCAAGTCACCCAAGACCACATTATTTTATTTTACATTGCCATCCAAGTTTGGAAAGTTACGTGGATCACAAAAAAGCTCTACGTCAAACTTTTTATCCGATAATGAGAAAAACTTCCCTTACTGCAGCAATACTCGTAATTAAAGTGTAAATATATTCTATATATAATATATATAGTATTAACTACTATAACTATTTGATACAGCTATAGAGTTGTTTTATTTACTTTCAATAAAAAAGGTATTACAAATGAATAATTTAAATGTAACAGAGTATAACTAAGCATTTTTTTTATCACTATGTAATTGTAAATAATATTGTAATATCCTTTCATAACAAAATCTCCATAATACGTTCTTTGGGTTGCGACTAAAAGCTTGATTACTTTTACCGTATACCACATGTATGTAGGTATGTAGATATGTAATGTATATATGCATATCATTTGTTATTTGCTTAATTGTAATTATTTTATTATAGGGTAAATTCCCAGTTTTTTAATTATTTTGGTTCCTACAATCACATGGCCCAAACTTTTTTAGCTAGTTCATTAGTTTGAAATCCATTTGTACCCACTAAATTAGAACTAGACTTATATTTGATCTGACTCTTGACATATTTTCCATTTCCATTCATGCTGTAGCCTTTTTAAGCTCCAATTTTGGAAATATTAATGGTTGAGTGACGGAACACAACGCCGCTTTTTGTCTTGTTTTCTTTTTAATTTATTCACTCGAGTAGGAATCAAATCTACAACCGTTATGTTACAAACAGAGCACAAACATTAAAATTTCATTAATTGTAAAAAATCTTAGCCGTAAGGAAAAACTATTCCCAAGGTGGTGTAAAGAGGCATGCCTGTTTCGATAAAACAAACGATAATAAGTCTATTCAATTCAGCGTAATATGAGAGTCCCAGTTGAAATACCTGGTGCTTTGGTCGATCGAGGGTATGCGTGGTGTGCGCGGCGTGCAGGCCGTGGGGCGCGCGCGGCGGCGTGGGTGCCGGCCGCGAGCTCGGCAGCGACATGTTGCGGACCGACTCCCGGATGATCTGCCTGATTGTCTTCAAGAACGCGTTCCGGAAGTCCGCCGTGCTGTTCATTATTTTAATTATAATTACTACTAATTTTTGTTTTACAACATTTGTATTACAAGTACCTTCTGACAATTACGAGTATGTTAATTTAAGATATGTTTTTTCAATTATGCACTTACACTTTTTCTGTCACGTTCAAATTAAGATATGTAATAATGAAATGATGATATATTTCATCACATTGGTAAATAACTTTTCCCTTCAATTCATATAAATTTCATAATACCTGTTAGAGAGCACATAAACTTTTTCCGATCGACGTTGAAGTTGGCTGCGCAAGTGGATTAGTTCCCAGAGGAAGTGACTATCCATATCTTTAGCTGAGGAAGCTCGAACTTGTACTTCGGTTACGGGGATCAAAACTTGATATCTTATGATTTCTACTTCGTTGGAATTATTTTTCGATGATACTCCCTAAAATTGTATGTTGTTAGATAAGCAACTAATGATGTTTATGAAATTACTTACAACATAAAAACATGTTTCTATTATAAAGCGCTCACCATTAACTTTTTCTTTTGTCTCAATCTTTCTTTACAGAGAAAGACAACGGCCGACTTGAAAACAAAGCACATAGCATGTAACTCGAGTCCTTTTTTAATTTTGCCTAAAAAGTCCGATATATTCAACCATTCTACACCTCCGTAATACAACAAGTCACCTGGAAGAGTAAAGTAATTTGTTATTAACATATGTAAATTACATAATGTATTGACAGTGTGTTTGTATTTGTTAATGATATACCCGGGCTAAGATCAATAGGTTGTTTGCAAGATTTCTGGTGTTGCCTAAATAAATGATCAAATATAGCACCATATTCTTCATGTATTCTTTGCATTTCATTAATGTGTTCGGCAACTTTTTCCATTCCTTTTAAAGCTTCTGCAAGTTCAAATTGTTAATGTCATAAATATTATATCTTGGAATAATATATACTTCTATTTGAGTATTAATTAGTAAACACAATGAATAATTGGAGCTATAAGCAAAACACAATCGTGTGACTGTAAACGTGACAGGTCCTGGGTTCGATTCCTACTCGAGGAAATGAAATATTTCATATTTTCATTTCTTCGCTCTGGTTTCAAGCCGACGCGCGGCGTTGAGTTCCGCAACTGAACACGCAATATCTCCAGAATTTCCCAAAAGCGGAAAGCGGATTGTCTTAATACTAGACTCCCTCTGCCTACCCTGCTACATGCGGAATACAGTGTGTAGCTGAAAAAATAAGTTGGAAAACATTCAGCACTTACGTAACTTTGCTAACTGAAACATTATATTTTGATTATTAATAACAAGTATATTTTATGATGCTCAAAAACACTTACCTATTAAATGAAGATTTTCTTCGGAATTCACATCAGTTAAATTTCTTAACTGTTGGAGAAGTAACGGATACTTAAGAATTCTTTGAATGGGTTTGATTAAATATGACTCTAAGGTAGACGAATGTTGTTGTTTAGGATTACGTGCTGCGAGAAATTCTTGAAGCGCCTGATTGCCTTCGTCTGTTTATAATAAAAAAATATGTTATAAGAATTAAATAAATTCTTCTTTATAAGAAATCTTATGATCACAGGAACTTACTTGGATGTAAGACTTTCTGTGCCTTACTATGGCTAGCGCAAAAGGAACTGTATAATTTGAAATGGTTGACGTAATAAAGAAAAGCGTTTCCAACGGCAAATAGAACGTTCTAAAAAAGAGTATAAAATTAGTAAAGTAGACGACGAGCGGATATAATTATTTTATTATTTTAATATACAATAAATTTCCATATCATCATATTCACCTTGAATTGGTTTGAAAATTCGAAATGGTTGAAGTTGGGTTCAGCCTCGAGCGCTTCTTCTAAGTTTTGCAAGAATTGTCTTTGGAATGTTACAATCTCCTGAATGTTTCCGAACAGAGCGTTGATCTCGGCATTTGATAAAAAAGTTTCTCTCTTCAAGGGTTCCAGATAGTTCTCCAATAAATTATTTAGATGCTGCAATTATCATTAAAACCGTCACTAGAATCTAAACTGAGTTAAACACACAAATAGGTTCCAATGATAAATCAAATATTTTCGTTAGACTGACAGTTAGACAGTTACGCAGGTGTACCCGTAAAGTAATAAATTTCCTCCGCAACTTTTCAGATTTGTAAAATTTTTTGCCTGCTATAATTTTATTATTTATCTGGGTCTTTAATGTAGCTGTAAATACCTTTGGACTTACGGCGAATAAGGACATATTTTTCCTGTGAAAATATTTAAATCAATTTGTGATAGCCATATAAAATGAGATTTTGTAAACACTATTACAAGTTAGAGCAAATTGCTTCTAAACCTAATTCACGATGCCGTCCGCAACTTCGTTAAGTCACTCCGCATGCGGCCACCAAGAAATATAATGATATTACTATCAATTCCAATTTATCCTATAAAAAAGGTTGTTTCATATTTATGAGCCACATAGCCATTTTTCCTATTGTATTCTTTAATGTCGAAGTATATATTTGTCTTAAAAAGCTTATTAAGCAGATTTAGTTTATTGATTTTATAACAATATATATTAACCTAAATTAAAAAATAATATCACAAATGAAAATATTAATGAGTACTGGAGATTTCTCTTTGTTTTTCATTTATGAAAAAAAACGAAATTTCAATTGGAATTGAAAAGTGAATTATCAATTTGTCAGAGTTATTGGAATGCGGGGCAATCATCCGTCAAAATTATACTCATATATTTTGCACGATGTAGACCCTATCAAGTAATCAGCCGTGAAGGTTCTGTCGGATGGGTATTACGACATCTTTCCACCACCTCAGATCTCTAGATACGCTCGTATACAAACGATCCGCCACCTTATTATCTTATCTATAGTAGAAAGTGTCCTCAATATCGAGTGTCGGGAACACTTTGCAAGAGTTGTAAATGAGCTGGAGATCCTTTAAAAGACTAATAGACATGGAACACAGATTTTTTTAAAGAGAATCATTTAGTTTTGTTTTTAATTTATATGTATATAAAACTTTAAGCTATACAATATATACTTTTATTACACAAGACAAATAAATGTTACATTTTTAAATATAAATTGTTGTAAAAAATACATTAAATGAATAAAATGTAAAATAATTAAAGTTATATTAAATAAAGAAGTAATAATACATAATTTATCATTTGAGATGGGAAATCATTAAAATCTTTTTTTTTTAAATCCCATTCAGGGATTTCAGCTTATAGCCCTGCAGCAATTATGAGGCAGGTAAATTCAATCTAATCTCTATCTAATATGAGGTATACTAGATTTAATATTACGTATAACGTACGTAGAATGTATTTCAAAAATATATTTGTTTGTAAAATGACGTAACGTGACATACAGACCTTGACGTAGGCGCGTTCAGTGTCAACGAGCTCCATAAGCACCTTGCGTAGCTTGTCCGCGTCGGAGAGGTGCCTGGAGGGCGTGACGACGGCGCTGGTGAGGCTGCCGGTGGGGCTCCCGCGGCGTGTGTCCGCCGGCGAGCGGCACCACCCCGTCACCTGCTCCGCGCTCTGCCGCACACGCACACGCCCATACGTCTATTTATGCCCACGGACAACGGCTGTTATTGCTAAGCGAATGTCATGATCATCATGGAGGCGTCGCATGCATAGAGACAGCTTCAATACATTTGTAAAACTCTAATATCATATGTTAGAATTTTAGTACTGTGAATTATATGTTCAAGTTTTTAGAAGTACAAGTACGATAAAATATATTTTCTCTTGTATTGTATATTTTAAATTAATCAAAATAGAATTTAATAATCACCAACAATTTTGACTATTAAAACTTTCTATACAAGCTTATCTGGTCCATGAATGGAAGTTTAATTAACTAATAATTTAGAATAGGATTTCGTATTGAAGCGTGCGCTCTCGAGTGGTGAAGGGGAGACGGTACAAGATTGTTGAGACACCGAGTCAAGCGGGTGAAGGGTGCACGAGTGAGCAAAGAAGCATTTAAGTGAAGTCTTCCTTAATAAGCACCTTGAGGAGGTTCTCGATCTCGAAGGAGTTAGTTCGAGAGCTAACCTTCGGCGGGCCTGTGCTCGTCGCATCTCCGTGTGCATCCGGTTCAGGGCTGTACAGCTCTTTACCTAGGGTAAGGAAATTTATGTTATCCGTATACATAGCTTCATCACAAGAAATAATAATACAATTTTTTTATACATTTCTTAAAAAATTTTTTAGTATTTTTATAATAAATGTAATCTAGATCTAAAATATAAAAATTATGTTTTTTAAATGAATGTACGTAATGATGTATTGCTTAAAAATACATCTCATCAATGTGCAATAATTAAATAACATGCAATTTAATTAGAATAATGTTTACAATATAAATATTACTTTGTTAATATAACAAAATAATGCTAAATATTACCACCAAAAAAAATACTAAGCTAAACGTTAAGCCGCGTTTTATTACCACACTCGTTTGGGTCTTCAAGTATCAAAGATAGCGGAATATGAAATATGAAATATAATGATTCACGAGTATTCTGGTACTTTGATAACGCAGCAGATTTCAACGACAGCGAGTAAATGACAACTTTCATGCCGAGTCTGCTCTGTGATAAGAAGTCACACAATGAGTTTTTTGGTCGAGGTAAGTCAACATCAGGGGCAAGCAAATAGCCCAGGGGAAGGGTCGCGGCCTTTATTTGGAGGCCGCGATGAGTGCTTTTACTTTAAGTTTTGAATTTTCCGCAACCTATTTTGTACATATAAACACTATTTACATTGTTTTAGTTATAATTCGTTTTAGGTCATTTTTTAAATATAACCATTTTTTTGTTATATCTCGTTTTATAAGATAACTTTTTATGATTAGTACTAAATAATACAATAAATAAATCTAAAATCGATCTATCACAGTTGGCATTCAAACATTTATTGTAGAAACAATCAAAATACGAAAATAAAACAAAAGCTAAATTTCCGTTCGCTACCAGGAATCCTCTATCTACGACAGTATCAAGTATCGTAAAACAACCGCCTCGCATGTCAGGTCAATACGCCATTATAGAACCATTTGTGCTGCAAGCACTCGCTGAAATAAATCCCAGCGGTTCAAGAGCCCAGCAATTTCGGGCCGCCTGTTCTAAATAATGACCACACGGGCACAATGATACCGATATGGCGATACAAAGGGTTCCCATTTGTAATTAACTTTTGCAACAAAACGATGCAAGTACCACTAGACCTACTCTTGTGATATTTTTATAATTCGTGGATATTTTTAGTATTGTATCTTGAATGCACTGTTTGAAAAAAAATTGCATAGTTGCGTCACGACCTCGAAATACAAAAGTATTGTGAATAAGGGGAGCGTATTAAAAATGTCAACCAATTTTTATTTCGATTTCTTTCAACAACAATGGAATATACTCGTATTAATTTTGTAGATTATATATTTTTTTTCAATATTTTAAGATGTTAGTATTGTTTTGTTGAAAAGGATGCAAGTACAGGTGCCTACTTCAAAAATACTCAACAGCCTTTGATCGGTTGAATTCAAAAAGCTATATATTTTATTAGTTTCATCGTACCAAACCCTACAATTACCATAACTTCTGTAATTGGGTAGGTAACATTGGAAATCGATAACCGCAAATTGAAATGATGTTAATTGTAATACTTCGATATACTCATAACAATACTGGCTGACAGCCATAATATTGGAAGCTAATGAAATTTTGCTATAACACAACCGATGCCAAGTATTACGTATACAAAAAAATAAATTGCTTATTAAGTAGTTATAGTGAGGTAGATATACCTACATAAAAACTATATACATATTTCAGTTTATTTTTTATTTTTAAAGTTATAAATACTCAAATAATTATGTCAAATATTGAAAGTATTGAAATTTATTTATGAATACAATATTGAAATTTATTAATTGTATATATTTTTTAGCTTCACGTTATAACCCAAATATAACAGAGTAGGCAGAGGGAATCGGGGAATCACGTGTTAAGACTCTCCGTTCCACGCTTTCCGCCGAATTCTGCAAGCATTGCTTGTGGAATGAACCCACTACCTGTCGCGTTTACAGGCAGAGTTTGTGTCCCTGTGCCACGACTGGCCTAATACGTATTATTAAATTTATTAATTATTTAAAAATGTTAATTTTTCTTTTCATTTAAAAGTATGTGCGATGTAATTGACATGGAGGTGAAAATTGATGCGGAACCTAAGTGTTTAAGTGTGTGACAACATGGCGTCGTGTTTGCTGCCAGTTTGTACGTAAATTTCACGTCACTCTATGTACATATGCACGTGTTCGTTATAATTTAATTGAATTCTAACAACATGATGCCTCGTTAGCTCGGGGATTAAGTGATTCCATGCTTGAAAGTTGCATATCAGAAATATTATGGTGAACACGCCTGGAAAAGATCACACGTGTTGTTCTTATTATTATATCATATTTACAAACTTGGTGGTGTGCTAAGACATTAAATAAATTAATTAATTAAAATAAAAAATGAGACCAGTCGTGGCGCAGGAGCGTGTGATTGTAAACGCGGCAGGTTGTTTAATTTTTATCATTTACATTAGGGCTGTCTCAGAAAGGAAATGTGAATATAGCGCAAGAGGTATTAGATAAATGATGGGAAAATTATTATTTAAGTAAAATGCCAGTCGTGTCGAAGCTGACAAATAAATAAATAAACATTCGTTATAAAAATTCAACGTGAAAATTCAATATATGTATATAGAGTTGCTGAAGTTTTTAAAGTACTTGTTCATTTCAAGCAAGTTATGCTAGATTTCCAATGTGAATACTCAGAACTTGAATGTGAAAAATTCACGTAAGCTTTTAGTTGCTCCGTACAGATATTTCATAGAAAACTCTTTTGTAATCAATATGGGTTCATAAATTGGATGCGGTGAAAATGAAAATAAAAATAAATATACATATACCTAAAGTTAGACTAAATTAACTACCGTCAATCAGTTAACATACATATATATATACTTGTACGATATATAAATACACCAAATAGACAAGTATGACGAGTATATCTAGTATATTGGATAAAATAATTAATGCAATATACAATGTAATTAATAAAAGTCAGGACAAATATTAAAATAGTTTTAAATTTTGTTAGAACAAACACTCACTCCAGGCGGGAGCGGGCACGATGAGGCCGGATATCATGTCGTCCGAGATGACGGGCGGCTCGCTGGGCGGCGGCGGGCACACCAGAGAATCGATTATGTCGTCCGTGGCCGCGCGCATCACGCCGCTCAGCTCCGGCGGCTCCGTCCGCGACGACCTGTGTCGCATTTGTTACTATTTATTATACGGACAATGTTATATCTAACCTGGATTATGATTAACGAAATAAATAACTTTAGCTGATATACATACAAATGGCATTTTAAAATTCAAATTAGTTGTGGTAAAGACAGCGTGTTAAATTTTGTGCGTTTTTAAACTTTTCTTTAAACTAATTTGATATTGATAATGGTAGTTTTCTTCGTTTCGTAATAATATTTTTATAAAAAATATATAATACTTATTTCTTTACTGTAGTCATAAAAAAATTAAGTACACAATAAATTCATTCAAATCTAGGGCAACAATGTTCTAGTTGTGCCCGGATATATGGGGCTATCTATTTCCTACAGATCCGTTTACGTCGACTTATATACAAATCACATCCATTATTATCTATAAAGACATATACTATTCGTAGAACGTTTTAGAATTATAATTTCATAATAAATAAACATTTTTTTCTTCAAATCATCTCAACAATATTATGAAAATGTAGATTGAAAATATGAAAATGCAATGGCGTCGATTCGTAGCCCCGTGCCAATTTAATTAATCGACCGGGGCTTAAAATAACACAACAGATGCACGCTTTAACGCGAGTCATTTGCAATGATTGGAAAAAATATTTATTACAGCATACATAGCTAGAGGTATCGGAGTCTAGGCTTTAAAATTTACATAAATAAATGAACAACAACACTACAAGAATTAATGAATCATTTCAGTTTTATTAAAAATATGTCCTTGATGAATTATTTATAAATAATTTCTTCATTTTTCTAATTCTTATACGTTTTTCATAAACCGTCTTAGTGAATATTTGTACAAAAATCTTTTTCTTTGTCATGAAATGTAAGGATTTTTATGATTGAATTGGACGGTATAAGAGTAACGATACCGAAAAAATAATTTTAAGGACTGAAATTGTCATGTTTTATTATGAATACGGCGATATTCTTTATATTAAAAAGAAGATTTTTCAATTTAGGGAATTGATGGACGATATCGTGAGGTTGAGATATACGAGTATCAATCTTTGATTACGAAACTTACCTAAATTGCAAAATTATAAAACTGAACGTAAATTCTATATTAATACTGTTTTAATAAAATTTAGAGCCGAGAATATGTTTAATATGTATCAAGTGTTTATTCTATTCTAGGCAGGTCCACGCGCGTCGCTAGAGGCCGCGCTGCGCACAATGGCCGGTGCGCGGGATGTGGGCGCCGCTGACAGGTAGGGTTGCCAATATACACTACACTCGTGGAAGTACTAATTACTAATCATATTTTTATAATATAGCGAATTTTGTATTCTTATTCTTACAGAAAGTTGATGGAAATTTGTTTAAGTCCTTTATTGACTTAATCTTTAATTAAAAATATATGCAATCGTTTTGTTTTATGTCACAGAAGAAGTTTTTTTTATTTATTAGAACGTTAATTTTAATTATTTTTTATACTAACATATAAACAAAACTCTCAACATACAATTATGATATGATATGGCTTATTATTATTATTAATTCCATAATAATTGTCTTGTGACAACAAAAAATAGTAACCGCTACGAGACGCTACGCGACGTTACGCGATGCTACGTACCTACTATAACGCGAACGCTAACAGCGTCAAATATTTTAATAATTAAATTTAATTATTAATAAAACAGTATTGATAAAGGATACCTTAATAATAAAATTTAGTTTATTTATTAAGATATTATATTTCTATTATATTATATATACTATAGTATGTAATAAGAAACCCACCAGATACATTCTGTATACAACACAATAAAAAACCTAAAAATTATCCTTTATATTACTTACCTTTATTATAATATTAAATAATAAATTAAGAGCATATTTATTGAAACATCAAGAGAAATTAGATTAACTTGAAAATATGAAAAAATTAAGGGACAAGTATCCAATTTATGAGACTCTTGGTTATCATAGCGAGAGAGTATGTAGGTCGTTGCGAGCGCTTCAGTAAACTTGTCGCGGTCGAAAGGTCAGGTGTGTGAGGGCGGGAAATGACGATATGAGGCTTCTACTCTCGAGGCCTAGGACTCCACGCAGACCTCCTTTTTTATTATCTCAGAAGGATTTTGTGAAGTTTACGTTGTAAAGAAAATTGTGGTCCCAAATTTACAAATAGTTACCAATATTCCCTTAAATATTTGCAATAATTTACAGCATATTTTTCATAGCAACTATCAACATTTTCCGTGGCAGGATATAAAGGTAAAAGGATATAAAGGTAAGTTGGCGAGAACTTTTAGAGAGTTATTTTAACAGGTTTAAATTTTGCTTTGTGTAACATTTCCATACAGAATTTTAAATTAATAAACGGTACAAAAAATAATGTAGTCATTTTTAATTGAACTTAACTATTATATTAAAAGTATATATTGCGTTATAAGCACATTCAGAGGATACTCTTATGAAGCACCGTCATCTTAGAATTAGAAACTAGCAATGAAATTTTGAAATGAAAATCATTAAAAACCCTTATGTATATAAAAGAAAACATAATATTTTATAAATAATACATATATAAAGTTCCCACCGTAAAGAAAAGGTATCATAAAAAATAAACAACACAATAAATATTTGGTGACAGCATCCAGTGTTTCCACGGGCGTCGAGATCCTCGTAATACTTTTCACCTGTTTACCTGCTCTGTTTCGAGCTCTCACAAAGCCACTCGAAGCCTTTTTATTCATAACGAACCCTCTCCCGGTGCAGCAAATTATGCGAATCGATGCTAACGAATGCGCACGAAGACCGTTGATTACTGAACAGCGGTTAACTTGCCTGCGGATCCACCAAATTGCATAAAATGCTAATTTTTTTCAAAAGCTTCACGATGTACATATCTCGCATAGCAGGGTAGGCAGAGGTAGCCTTGTGTCAAAACATTTCGCTCTCCACTCTCCGCCGAATTCTGGAGGCATTGCATGTTGTGTGGCGGAATTCAACGCCGCGATAAAATGCTAATTGACGATTAAAAAATTTACCTCATCATCATAACCAGTGAGAGTTCCTCTTGTAAAACGCTCTCCAAATACATCATATCTAGGTCAGATACGATCGCACCATTAATCACCATTATTTCATCGCCTTTGATAATACCTGGCAAATATTGATTGCATTATTTTTTTTTATATAATTACATTAAGTTACTGAAGGAATGAAATGTAAAGTATACTAATCGCTAAGTAATACTGTTAAGTGAAAGAAATGGGTACGTAAAATTATTTTGTCTATCATGCATAGTAAATTATAATTTTAAGGGAACCTTACCGTTTTGCATGGCCACGCTCTTGTCCTCTACGCGGCTGACGTAGCAGCATAGTTCGTCTTGTCGCTCGGCGTTTTCGATCAGTTCAGCTTCGACGCTGAAGCCCCACATTTGCTCAAGTGTATTGCGCTGCAGTTCCACTTGGTACAAGATTTTAGCACATACTTCCACTACTTCGTGAGTGTGCAACTAAAAAGACATTTGGAATTTTGATGGGAAATTGTTAAAAAGTCTTTATAATCCGTAAAAATTGCCATGATTTTGTTTTCCCGGTAAAAAAATATAATTTTTATTTTATAATCCTTTAAGACATCGCTTTCAAAATAAACTATCTGCAGATAAGTTAATATAAAAAAGTTATAAAATGTTACGTATATTCTATGACTTTCGGAAGGAAAATCTTAAAAGCTTTAAAAATACTCATATTTATATGAAATATGTAGTAAAACTGTGGGCCGTAATGAAACTTACGTATGTCTCGATGAGATCACTTCTGTGTGGTACAAAGTAATTATGGTCTTCCATGTCACGTCGTTTCTTGACTCGTACGAAGTGTTCTAGAGGGTTAAGTGAGCGGCGAGCGCAGGCAGCCGCGAGGAATTCTTCAACTGACATCCCTTCACGCACGCCCACCGTAGCTGTGGTACCTTCGGGTAATGAAACCCTTACCGCGGCTTCGCCTTCTTCACGCGACATCTGTTTTACAATGGGACAAAAGAAAACCCACATCCAGTCCATATTTTAAAACGAAAAAACAAAAAGCAAAAACTTTTGGTTTAATAGACAAAAGGACTTCGTAGCGAAATACGTAGTCTACATTCTAAAATGTTAATATTATTGTCTAAAAGTTACATTTAATATATTATGAAATTCGAGAAATATCTTACATCTTACATATCACATGTGTCTTACACAAACAACTAATATTTTACTGTTTACGCTACGTTCGTTCGTGTTTAAAACATTTAAGAACTATAACATTATTTTCTTGCTAAAAATGAAGTTCAATTTTTCGCTAACTTATTTTGTAATTTTTCAAAGAATACTTTGCGTAAATTTTAACTTTGTTCTTAATAGACCGTGAAAAAATACAATCTAATTTAGGTGCCAAAGTTACGCTACTTTGTTTTTTCTAGGGAATTTGTAGCTTACTTAATAGAATCGTATTCACAATTTATTCTGGTAACAAGGGCAAAATGGGGCAGGCGGCTGCGGGTACCAGAGTAATGATAGCTTTGCGTGACGAACAAAATTAAGAGTATCCTACATTATGTAGCACAATAGTCTCGGAACGACTTATTAATTTACTTTCTGAAATGAAAAATAAACGGTAAAGTTTTCTTGTTTAAAATAAAGTTTTATTTACTTTTTTCACTAAAATGGAAGTAAAATCGAATAAAAAGCATAAACATCCGTTACGGTGGGATGAATAAAATTTGTAGATAACAGTAATGATGGCTTCAACTAATTGGGTACGACGTCCGAGGCGCCATGTTTGCCTTTGTAATTCAATTTTTCACGATAATGGGCACTTCCTTTTTATGCGCGTTCTTCAATGCCTGATAAAGTATGAGTGTTTTGAAACTCAACCGGGACGGGATTTAAAAATCTACTTTTAAAAGTATTTCTATTGATTAGGTTAAAATATTTACTGACGTTTTATTATTTAATTATTTATTTATAAAATCCAGTCATTTGCAATACTGTTTAATCCATCGTGTGTGTGTACATATTATGTCACTTACCTGCATAGAACGTCGACTGGAGCCAGAATTAGATCTGGAAAGATTAGGGGCTCTGCGCTTAGTGGCACCCCTGCCCGCCAATAAATTGTTTAGAAGCGAAGGAGAACGGGCGCAAATGAAAGCGTGGAACGATGACACCGTGAACACACCCAGCTTATTCAGAGTGCTCTTAGTCCCCCGCGACACGTGTGTCAACAGCGACTGGAACGTATAACTAACTGAGTGCCTAATTATAGTTAATATTAGTTTCATTTTAGTATAAAATATAAGTAACATTATGTCTATCTCAATTCAATATGTTAGTGTAGAAACCCCTATAATTGGAAATTACTTTCGATTCACAATAAGACCAACACATTGTAGACATTTTCATTTCAATTGTTTGAGGGCAATTTATAGAGGCGTGACATGGGTCCTCGTAACAGATACGCTCCTTCTGCCGGTCAACGGATCTGTCAATTTGGGCAACGAACCCAACAAATATCACTTTTCTGTCAACTCGATAGAATCATAACATTTTGAGATTCGTCGCGATGGGCGTAATGGAAATATAAATATTATTAGGATTCATGATTTTACTTATATCTTCATAATATAATATTCATTTATAAATAACTGTATATTAATATTTTATGAACAGAAACTGAGAATCATCTGTAAGTATTTAATTTTTGGCTATGTTGAATATGTTGAATATGAATGTAATTATATAAATGAAATTTTACACGGATCATTGAAAAACATCAAGTATCAGAGATTATATTTTAAATTAATAAACATAAATTTAGATCTTAAACAAAAATAAAAAAACGGGTAAAGAAATAAAGTATACAAGCTATTGATACCTTCGGATTCGGAAGTTCACTGCTCTGTAGGCTAGCCATGTAACAGCGAAGTCGGAACTGTTCACAATGTAGTCTTTCCAGATTTTCTTCCCATTGTAACATTTGTCCAGCTAACTGCGCTCTTGTTTCCAGGTCTGACACCACGGATTGTTGCAAATCTGCCATATGCTTTAGCTTGTGATCCTGTGAACATATTTCAGATATAAAAATATTACTATGCCTTTCTACTTTATATAGTACTAGCGGACCCGGACGCGGCTACGCCTGCTTAAAATATAAGAATATAATTTCTATAGAAATATAATTTCAACCTAGATGAAATGCTAAAAGTGACTATTATATTTATTTTCATAAGGATGAATATCAAAGTGACGCGGTAAGGAACGCGGTCGCGTAGCGACGACGGTTGTTATTAACATGGCAGAATAAATTGCATGTCAAATTAGAAAGTATTTTAATTTATTAGTACACATGTGTAATGTAATATTATATAGCCTATAGCACTTCTGAAGAATGCAGCTTTCATACAAATCAAAAACAAAGTAAATCGATCCAGTAGATCCAGAGATCTTAGCGTTCAAACAAACAAACAAACAAACAAACAAACAAACAAACAAACTCTTCCGCTTTATTATATTAGTATAGATATAGTAGAAACGCAAAGTATTTGTTATAATTACAGCTATATATATAGTGCCTGACAATAGATTATAATAATATAAATAAATCATAGTTGAAGATAATGCTGTACGACACCATTTGACTACGCGGCTCTCAAACTGTACCAGGGCACGAGGTGTCATGAATATTAATAAGCGCGCGCCACCTGCCTGCGATTACTTTACCGCGATAAACACATACATACGTACACACTACCTTACTTCGTGTAACCTTACCTGAAGGATACCTTCAGTATTCAATTGAAATTTCAAATTCAATTGAAATTTCAAAATTAATTATTCACAATTGTTATTATCCAAATGGAATTTTAATACTCTGATAAATTGATATGACTGTCATCAAAATGGAGGATATGTAGAGAATTGATCGTATCGGACAGTAATTATGCAATGTAAATGTCATCGCAGGTATTGGGTCAGATAGATATTACTGTAGCTATGGAATATTTAAGTATATATAGTGCTATGTCTCTATATCATTGTATCTATATCAGTTCTTGGAGTGAGACCTCCCGGACGTCCAAGGAAGCGCTGATTACATGTCGTGATGCAGGACATGAGAGCCAATGGTCTAAGCACCGAGGACGCAAAGACCGTGCAAAGTGGAGTAGGTTCAGTAGGAAGGCAGACCCTGGCAATAGCCGGGATTAATGCCAGATGGAAGAAGATAATACTATGTAAATATAAGATGGTGATAAAGCTCTTAATTTGCCTATTTACAAATATTATTTCAAAAAGTTATCACCAGTTTGTCTATAATGTTTATAATACAAGGATCAACAGTATGAATTGCAATATTCCGATTTACAGAGGCTTCGATTGACTTCCGAATAAAAATTCCCTTTGGTTCTCTTTCAGTGATATTTATTTTGTGTGACATATGCGGTTACAGTGCCGTATTTCTGCCCTTATTTAACCAGAGGCTTTTATAGCGGGAGTGCCGAAATGAAGGATATTCGTATGTGGTGAACATGTAATAATCAGAATGTAGCAAAGGCTTTGATGCGTGTTGTGGTTTGCGATGCGGGTCAGAAATTGCCTCGATCTGCACGAGGAACGTTGCAGACCACACGCCACTGACACTATTAAAGTCTACAAACTTACTTTTAGTTTTTCAAATTAAACAGAGAAAACGTAAATAACGCAGAAACAAATATAATAAAAATGTATTTTTTATTACACGACATACGGCCGTCAAATAAATGCATATTACACATAATATGTTTACAAAGTCAGGCAAAAACTATAGATATTACAAGGAAACATCATTAAAATTTTAAATTGTAATATACGTAGAAATTAAGGAGAAAATTAATTGAGACTTAAGACGGATTTTTATTAAAGAATGACTTCTTTAGAATTTAAAGTGTGTAAATGCTTGTAGAAGTAAATTGCTTGCAAAAAGAAGAACAATTAGTGAAGTAAAGAATTAAAGCTCTGGTAGAAACCACCATAAAATCTAGGTATAATATAATATCAAATATAATAACTTAAACACTATTATAGTCGAGCATTAAAGTTTAGAATAAGTGGAATATTTTTTTCTATGAAATAAAGGTTTGCATATAGCTAAAAAGAATTGAATAGACTATATAATATATATACCGTAAATGCACCTTTTGTTATGGCGGAGGCAGCTTTAATAAGTGTTAGCGGTGAGTTAGGAATAAGAAATAAATTTATCTTCATAACCAGTGAATGCTTTTTGCCTCGCTACATTGTACACACTTCAAGCCTTACAGCGAACATTGCGAAACTTGTTTTTTATTCGAAATTGACTCTTACCGCGGCGATATAAAGTGCAAAATGGGAAAGATAGATATTAGTTTACAAAAGTAGTGATCCGCACTAGTCAAACAATACTTGTGTTGGTTCAGGCTGATGCTGCTGGCGGTGGGGTCATGCCTTGCATAATACCTCAGTATCTGCATTGTACTCAGCACCTTTAGCTCAGTGAACCAAAACCGCCTAATGCATAACTATTTCAAAGAAAGTGCTTTACTTTAACTAGGTCTCGGTATTCCAGACTCTATTAATAAATTAACTGGAGGACTACAGTTGTTTGTTATACTTACAGATTCTATGGCTTTCTCGAGGCGGTAAATTTCTTCTTGAAGTAGGTGGAGTGTTCCAGTTTTGCCACGATGACGTGCGAATGCCGCAGCACATGCACTATGTATGCTATTCACCCAGTTTTCGAGCTCCACCTTTGAAAGTATTATATATTTTAGTCGACAATACTTAATCGCTAATTCTTCATTCTTATGGTAATTAAAGATAGAACGTACCTGGCACGGAGCTTGAAACAAATATGCATCACCAAAGGCCGTACTCAAACAGAATATGTAGTCACGTTTAGGATGCTCAGGTATAGGCTGCATGATGGCTCCATCGACTATGATAAGATGTTTCGGGGCAGCTTCCACAGAGCGACCTTCGCGGGAGTCGCAAGGGTAGAATAGGAGAGTTGTGCCTTTTAGGCAGACCCAGTAACCTTTCCATCCTCGCTTGCGAGCCAATTCAATTTGATGTTTCTTACGAAGCAACCATTTCTTCACACTTAAAAATCTAAATAAATCAAACAAAAACGTTGTTAAAATAAATGTATATTTTCTTTTATACAAATAATATGAACTAAAGATTTAGCTTAAGTAAATGTATTAAGATCATTTATACACGTAATAATGCTTGTACAATTGTACATACTGAGTTTCGTATTGGAATCTGAACACGAGAGCTTTCCCGGATTTTTTGCAGATATTCTATCTAGAAATTATTTCTAGTATTTATATTCAAGTCTCCATTCTCCACTTTACAGACAATCTAACCCCGTACATTCTTTAACAATTCAAGAAAATGAAACGAAACGAAACAGCAACGTTAGGAATATAAACTCCGTCCCGAGTAGGATTTCAACCCCGAATCACAGCTAGACTCGTAATACTTGTGCTACGACTGGACACTATTATTATTACACACTATCCATAATCATGCACAGCACGGTCTCCAACATTTGTCCAAAAAAAAAATTCTAAAAAACTAGCTTAGCATAGTTAAGTGAATTTTCTTAAATAACAATTAAAATAAATTAATAAATAATAATATTTTAATATTTTCGATTCTCATTTTTACCGGTGTACTCGTATGAGTTTTACTATTTTATGTAATAGTAAATAATATTGGTAGCCTTGTATCTTAAGATCCTCTTAAGATTATATATTTTATAATGTTCCCAATACCCTTTACAAAAAGCATTATCTTAGAAGGATCGCTTTTAATATCAGACGAAAGGATTTGTACTTTTTTATAAGATCCGTCGAACGAAGTCTCATCCTGCCTTACACCCGCGTTTTTACATCGTCTTTGAATGGGTCACGGCTAAGATTTCCCTCCGGTCATTTGCGATTCATGGGACAGGAATTGTAGCCTTAAGAAATATAAAAGACGCTGTGGGCTCAAGGAAACTCAACTTTCTACGATATCACTTTTTTTTGTTTTTCTTTTCCAACCTCCTTCCTTTTACAATAATATAAGTTTTCCGAAAGACAGGTGCTTTTAGTAGGCTTTTATTTTTGTTCGTACACACTGTGTGGTTCTACAATGTATGTAGGGACAGATATTTCTTTGTAGCAAATATTATTTTGTTTTGCTATTTATTATGTGAAGTGGGGAGTCGCGTTAATCAATATTTAATTAAATTGAAACTTTAAAAATTTTAACTTAGCAGATTTTACATAATTAAATTAGTACTAGTTTATTTACACAAGTAAATCGCGCGACAAGCTTTTATGATCATATAAATTGTGTACAATGAGGTTGTGAGTTGGTAGTTAAAATTTAAAAGACAAATTTTATTTTCTCTTTTTTAGAGCGTTTAAAGAGAAGCTTTTTCTAAAAATGATTTTTTGCTTTTAATTTATTAATTTCTACGACAAAAGTGTTCAAAAAGTTACTTATTATTAATTTTAATATATTATGTTCTTACCCAGCTTTTCTGACAGCGCCAGTGCAGTTAAAAGAAGCAGCTGCTGCGCCAGTCTGCTTACCCTTGTAGGGAGAGTTCATTGCGCTCTCACCAGGGTCCTCCTCATCAGAAACGGCAGTGGTCAGCGACATCCGGTCATCATCTGATATCTGTATAAAAGATAAATTATTAAATAAAATTAAATCAGCTTCACGTTGTATCCCGCACACAGCAGGGTAGGCAGAGGGAACCTAGTGTTAAGACACTCCGTTCTGCACTTTCTGCAGAATTCTGGAGGCATGGTGTGTTGAGTAATAAATTATTAAAGTACAATAAATATATATTAAATTATAAAATTAGCTTCAATTCCTTATAATATATTGATGTTATTTCTTGTTAGTTCTCAAATATCGATATTTTATACTTGAGTAAAAATATATAACGTAGTACTGAAAAAAAAAATCAATTCATATATATGGTGGAATTTTTGAAGGCATTTGATAATTTGCATATTTGTACTGATCAAAAACACACAACCAATATCGAATATACAAAACCAGTGTCTGAATAAACATTGGTTTCAATACATTAGCAGCGCACCACATAGAAATTTCAATTGGACGGAATCTGTGGCTACTGACTTGTTTTCAATGACAAAGGGGATCACTATTTCCAGGTTTTGCCAACAGACTGCTTTTAATACAACGTACCTATATACCCTGAGGATTTTTATCTTTTACTAAAATATACATTATGTATTTGTGAAGTTAAATTGAAAATTCTTATACAGGGTGGAAGAGGCAGTGCTTCTTTTATTGAAACTGCATATAGGGTAATATATTTTAAACCCACACCTAAGAAATTAATCAAGGTACCTCAACAGTTTGGACGTAGGATTTTTTTTTCATTTCACGATTTTTATCCATACCTGTATTTCGTGTGACGCACACATATGTGTGCGACGTTTCCGATTTGACAGGTAAGTGTGTGCGTGCCTATGTTATACT
>JAKRZM010000422.1:499144-547594 GCA_036379175.1 Heliconius cydno galanthus | reverse complement strand
TAGCCTTGTATGGGGCTTTACCGCACGGGGTAAAAATTAAAAGGAGATATTTACTTATGTATAAATTAAATGTTAACTATTCTAAGTAAAACTTTTTTAGTTAACTATTATTTATACTATAAAAAGAAAGTTAAAAAATGGTGTCTGTAAACCCAACCACCAAACGGGCGAAGCCGCGCGGATGCCTCTAATTAAAAATAAAATAATGAAACAACTTGCAGCATCTAGTTCTCGCCATCAAACGCGCAATATTCGGATGGGAAGTGGAGAACGAAGACACGTGACCATAGTTTTGTAGAGCTTAAAAGTTTTTAAAAATGTCAACTTTCTTAAGTAGATGACTTTTTAATTTCTACGAAAAAAGTGTTTAAGGAATTAATTATTAGTAATTTTAATATATTATGTTCTTACCCAGCTTTTCTGACAGCGCCAGTGCAGTTAAAAGAAGCAGCTGCTGCGCCAGTCTGCTTACCCTTGTAGGGAGAGTTCATTGCGCTCTCACCAGGGTCCTCCTCATCAGAAACGGCAGTGGTCAGCGACATCCGGTCATCATCTGATATCTATATAAAACATAAATTATTAAATTACAATACATGTATATTAAATTATAAAATTAGCTTAAATTCCTTATAATGTATTGTTGTTGTTTCTTGTAACTTCTCAAACATCGATATTTTATAGTTTCATTGAGAAACAATTCAAATATATGCTATTATTTTTGAAGGCATTTGATAATTTGCATATTCCTATTGATCAAAAACACACAACCAATATCGAATATACACAAAACCAGTGTCCGAATAAGCATTGGTTTCAATACATTAGCAGTGCACCACATAGAAATTTCAATTGGACGGAATCTGTGGCTACTGACTTGTTTTCAATGACAAAGGGGATCAATATTTCCAGGTTTTGCCAACAGAATGCTTTTAATACAACGTACCTATATACCCTGAGGATTTTTATCTTGTACTAAAATATACATTATGTATTTGTGAAGTTAAATTGAAATTTCTTATATATTAGAAACGAATATTTTAAACTATTGTTCTAACACTATATATAACGATACAATTATAATATTGTATTTATCTTTAATTGTTGTATGTATGTATATATGTATTTATATATGTTTGTATATATGTAGATATGTATTTATGTATAAATGTATGTATCAAACTATTTTGTGTTCTCTGAATATTGGCTTATATATTTTATGTACTTTTTGCACCTTTCTGCCTTCTTTTCTAAATTTAATCCTTCCGTTTTATCTTTGGTTGCCTGTAAGAAATCGCTTTTAGTGATAAGGCCGTCATTGCACACTTGTTAATCGTATTTCTAATGATTTGTATTTTTTTTCTCTCTTCTTATTTGTGCAATAAAGTATTATATTATTATAATTATTATTATTATATATAACGATTAATTGAAAAGGCAGAGATATAAAAATATAAGGTTGTAAATTATAGTCTCGTTTGATTACAAGTAAGCAATTGCGACCGTCGCTTATACATAACTAAAGTTATTTAAAAGTCATTTAAATGATTAATTTCTGTTCCATTACACTCCACAAACTCCCAAAGAATTAGTTCACCGATTGGTAGTCATTAGAGATAGTTGAGAGGTAGAGATCATAACGACTCTTAATTTCAATCATTAGAAGTCAACAGAAATGCAGTATAACAGCGTCGGTACCAGCCCTGCATTGTGTTCAGCTGAACTTGTAGCTATGCTGGTATTTGTATTTTTAGCAGACTTTTTAGCTAATTTTGTTAACATATCTTCCGTCTCTGCTATATTATGCTTCCATGATATGTTACTTCAATAAGTTGTTGTAATTTCTGAATATCTGTAAATAATCATTCCACTTACATTCATCTTGTATCATGTTAAGACTATTCTTTTTACATCCTTCTTTTAGAGGTCAGGTTTAGCCAATGCCTGCAATTCCCATTCTGATGCAATCTGCACAGCATCATCTGCTGTACAATAGGCTATATGCCTCCAGGTCACCTTGATTCCCATGTCAAATTCTTTAATTTCTATAACGTAAATGATCTTTCTAATGTGATATTTCACATCCATTTGGCGGTTGCGGAGTTTTTATTCATTAAATATATAAATTTTTAAGTTATCTTTTTTATTATGCTGCGATAAATCTAATAAAGAGCTAATGAGAGACGTTAAGAAGTAATACTTAGTCATAGACAGTATTTAATATTTGCAAAAATTTTTCATTTAACTAAAATAACATCGACGTACTCTACTTGATTATATATTTTTAACCATATATTCTAATACAATACAACCAACTGGTAAAAGTAAAAAAATATATATGTATTATTTTTTTGAAATGTTTTGAAATTAATAACTTTTATATAACATTTAAAAATATACATTTTATGATGTTATAAATGTTATACCTAGTCGTTAAAAAATAATTAACGTTAGAAAATTTTAAAGTAAACGAATTTACTTAGCTTTGAGTTGTCACATTTGTACAGCACCGGATAGTAAAAAGCTCGGCGAAAAGTAGTGTGGGGGAGAAATGGAATTTATCAAGATACCATTTTAAGATAATTATTTAGAGTTTTAATTTTTTTTAAAACATATAGCTATAGTTATGCAAAATATATTTAGGGCTGCTAGTTTATTTGAATTCACTTACGTTTCACTACCGTAGAAGGGCGATAATGATTTTGTATTAATATAATGTTTTATGCCTCACACAATTATTAAACTATATTTGAAAATATAGTTCTTGAGTGTAAAATAATTGTTCAACAAATCGTCATGAATACATACTTAAAAAACAATTTTGTAATAGTAAAATGTTACAAAGAATGAAAACACACGGTTATGTATTCTTGCTATATTTCACGGTATAACGCAATTTACCGGCACTCGCGCCCTCATTTTCAGCACTGAAAATTGTTACCTCTCTTGATGGCTGTAGCAAGATGTAGAGAGAATATGGAAAGGCCTACACGAAATTGTTTAAAATCAAAATATGAATGGCACTATGAAAATGTTCGAGGATAAATAGAAAAACTTAAAATTTGTAGCAATCTGTAGAACGTATATTTATTATCTGTGCATTTCGTTTCAGTAAGACTAAACATATCTCTATATGCTTTTAAGGTGAGGTCGACGTAAATTATTTTTTAAATGACGTTAAATTATAACAAGAAATGCTTTTTACTGTAAAGCACATACGGGGCACGGCACCGACCTCTTCGCTAGATGGCACTTAACGTTACCGGCATCTACGTATTTTCAAAACAAAGAGATATGCACGCCAACTAAATTAAATATAAAATTGACCATGTGAAATGGTATATGAAACTTTTTGATACCAGAGAAATGTAGGTAACCTATAAAAATGTATAACAATGTCAGTGATGTAAAAAAAAGACAATGGATGACAAATTCTTAACTTAATCTATATAGTAATTTAAATATAACAAATAATGAATAAGAATATTAATAGGAGAAAAATAGATTTTATATTTAAAATTGATGTAGAAGAAGAATTGTAAATAGGAATAATTTAATTTAAACTAAAAACATTTATAGCTGTGTGCATTGTGAAACTTTGTACGAAATTATACATCAACTTTATTATGAAACGACTATTTATAGCTAGCTAGCCTTGTTGAAGGTAGAAGTCATAGTTTCCAAACTAACTTTTGAATTACTAAACCACTGCTAATAAAGTTTCACAGCTAATGTATCGTCAAGCCCACATTATTTAGATTACAAATCGTACTTAATTTCTCCAAATATATAATTAAATATTATAAATTTGTTGATTTCAGTCCACACCCTGATGACGTAAGGCTAAATTTGAGAAAATTCGTTGGGGTCTTAACTAAAGTTAGTATTTATAGTTTCAGTTTCAAGAAAGAATAAAGCAATAGAGTTACTAAAACAGTAGAGTAGAGTAGAGTAAACAGTAGAGTTTTAACCATATAATAGAGGAATTTGTGTTGCCTGTACTTATAGTTTGACAATTGTATGAACTATATATTTACTATACATTTTCAGACCAGTGTACATATTATGCTTTAATAAAAAAAAATACTACATAATGAATGTTATTGAACTGATTGAGTAGTTATGGTATTTTTGCACTAATTAAAGTTTTCTTTAAAAATCATTTTTATCACAAACCTGTGGCGTAAAAAGTTAACAAAAAATGTAAAAAGATACTTAGGAAGTGCTATAGAGTAGAAAATAAAAGGCCTCATTAGTAGAAAAGGAAATTGCAGCCTCGAAGAGAAATCTAAAATAAGGTCAAAATGTTAGCTATATTTTACTGGCTTTTATCTTCGAGCTATCTATTGTAAAGGTTATTGTGAAACCTATTGAGAGCTTCACAGGTACACAAGTGGGCCTTAAAAACAACCTACATACAGCGGACAAGTCTACATATTCTAAAAGTGTCAAGTAGGTACCATATGTTTGCCAAGTAAAATAAAATTATTCGTAAAAATTGTATTGCATTGTTTAATCGTTATCACAAATACATATATCATCGCTATTTTATTTTAGTTTGGCTATGCCTGTAATCATCGTATAAAAAATGTTTGTCCCACTTCAACGTAAAAAAACAACTTAAGCATTTGTCAAATCATTTTAGTCAATCGTGAAAAACAAAAAGCTAATATAATATTTTAAATTAACAATTAAAATAAATATACGTATATAAAATAAATATACTTTTATTTAAAGGCCTTACCTTGCGTAGAAAACTCTCATTGCATGTTTGGGCAGTCCCTTTCCAGTGATAATGTTGAAATCGTACATTGCCAAGAAGCTTTGCACCTTGTAAGATGGACACTTCATAGACGATCCGTCGTATATTAAGAACATCTGTTCGCTTTTTATATTTATTTAATTTACGTCGACGAACTATTCGTTCATCCGGCTCCGAATATTCACCAGTACTGGTCAGCCCTTCCTCAGCGGCCCATGCACTCAATACACTTTCGATAAAACTGAATAATTGTTGCACGTTGGGTTCTAATTTGCTAGGTATATACAGATAAGGCGACACGGTCTTTTTTGGTATTAGCGGCTTTTCCTCGGGCTCGTCCTCGGTAGGAGGTGCGACGTCATGATAGGGACAGGAGTGTATTTTATGATGGTGGTGGTGGTGATGGTGGTGATGATGTTTAGTTTTACGCTTCGGCTCCTTTGACACCGACCCGCCACCGCCATCTCCTTTGTCTGCGGTCTCACCGCCGCTCGAGTGGGAATCTGCGCTGCGCTCTCGGTGGGGCTTCGGGCGTCCGTTCGACGTCAAAGCTACGAGAGCCCCCGCGGCCAGGCAACAGTGGTGCGCCACACAGCAGAATCGTGCATCTTCCTTGGAGAGGCCAGTATGTGATTTGTGACAAAAGGATATATCAGGCACTCTCGCTCCGAGCGCTGCCAAATGTGCACGATCAGCACAAACTTGCATCAAAAGGTTCTCTCCAAAGTGAACAGTCTTGTGGCGGCGGCGACGCAGGTGCATGACCGTGCCGCTGCCGGCCAGCGAGGGTGGCGCGGAGGCCGACACGGGCTTGCCGCGGGGCTCGGGCGCGCGCCCACACCGCGGCGGCACGCGGTGCGTCTCCACCATCATTGGCGGGGAGCGGCGTCAGCGGCCGGCGCGCGAGCGTCACCTCATCACGACCAAACTAAAATTAATTTTCTTTCCCGCTTTTGTTTCCGCTCACTTCCAATCAATTATTCTACACTCTACATTTGGTAAAAGTCACGTAATTTATATTCATTTTTGGAGAATAATTTTCTATATATACTACAGCATAGTTCTGTAATTTGGTTGATTTTTAAATTTTTTAAATATTATTAGAATTCGAAATCAAAACGTATTTATTGCTAATCCTATTGTGTTATTAAAACATAGGTTCCGTTTAATAAATATAGTTTATATTATAGCTAGTAGATACAACAATTTATATTTTATTCATAATTAAAGGTCTTAGTCATGTTTTAAATCTCTTGCCTATATAATAAAGTTGTAAATGGTAGTTCGCATTTAGAGCGTTAAATTAAATTATCCGTACATGCGATACCGGATGTTCTAATCTCGTGGCTGAACGCTACGCTGAAACGTAATTTTCGCGCAGTTCTCAAGTTGACTTTGATATAAAATAACCAAATCAAATTGAAAAATGAATTTAAAATATGTAACTGTAAACTTCGAAATATTGCCGTTGTTTATATTATTAAAATTTACTTGTTAAATTTATTTGATAAATTTAAATTAATATTGTCAAAGCTGATATAAAATAATAAGTGATTTATACATATATATCTTTCTATAAAACGCATTCATTTATTGTTGAAATGTCATATATAGTAAATAAAATATACATTTTCTTGGTTCTGTTATAAAATAGTATTAACTTTTTAATAAAGCATATTACAGAAAATAGTTTCAAGTTACATATATTTTAATAGCTAACCGGAAGGAAATACAACCCGGACTAGTAACAAGAACGAATGGTCGTCTGCATTGGAAGTAGCTTATTCTTGTCTGTTAAAGATGTTAACAAGCTGTCAAAGAATTGTTGTCAATAAAAATAAATAAAAAATGTATTCAACTTCGAACTTATTATAAGTAGTGTATTTCAGAATGGTTAAGCTCAAAACAGTCTAAAGATTAGTATCGTATTTTAAATTTATCTATGTTTCTATTATAGTTTTTATATTAACAGCAACACTTCAAAATTATACATATAGTTGTGGGTTCGATCCCCAGTTGAGGAAATGATTATACATATTATGTTTTTATTTCCTCGTTCTGGTAAGATAAAGCGTGGTATTGAGTTATGTCGTTCAATTAGCAATAACTTGATTTCGGGCGGTAATCCGAGATTGGAGCATTTTATTACTAGATTTTCTATGTATTTGATATTATGCAATTATTGATAAGTTTACTAGTTTTCTATGAATAATTTTACTATTAATAATAATATGTGGTTACGTTTAACTAAATTTCGCATTTAAAATGAGGGGCCGTCGTGGCGCAGAGGCACAAACGTGTTTGTAAAGCGACGTGAAGCCTTGTGGGTCGATCCCCACTCGGGGGAATGAATTATTACTTAATAATATTTTCATTTCGTCGCTCTGGCACCAAGGCAAAAATCCGTCGTTGAGTTCCGCCAAACAACATGCAATGCTTCGAAAAATTCGGCGAAAAGTGGAGAACGGTTGTTTTAACACTAGCTTCCCTCTGCCTACCATGCTATGAGAATATAGCGTGAAGCTGATTTATTTATTTATTTAAAATAAGACATGAATTCTTGACGTAATAATATGGTACTTTGTGCTCGTTGATGACGTGAGATTCATGTATTTCTTGAAATTTAGTCACGTTTTAATTACGCTAACAGCCGGCGCGTCCCAAGGGAAGTAGGGCGTGATGCACCGCAGTGATGCGACATTGCATTTGGTCTATCGCATCTACAATACCTATGGCCTTTAACTGATCTCTAATCTATGCCTAATATTGTAGTTTTTTATTTAATTTTTGTTATTTTGCAATTGCTACATTTCGGTTTGCTACTAAAATTGTGTTTACGTTATAAAAACCTACTAATTTGACTTAAGGAGTATCAAGTTTTTATGATGAATAAAGCTCATCTATCAATCTATTTATAATATTATTTTTAAATGTTCTTAATATTACTGGTACTTAGGATTTAACATTGTAATAAACTTAGATTTATCACAATATCAAAATAACGTAATAAAAGGATTGTATTGACATGATGTTTAAAAAATAAATCGGTTCTGCAATCTAATTAGAAAAGGCGCGGTGTTTGGTTATGCCGCGAAACGAAATTGAACACTGTCAGTGTCGCGCACATACTTAATGCAAATTTAAGACTTATGTGATTTTCTCATGGATAATATTGTCAGAAATGGACCACACCGGAAGCATTAGCTTTCAAATAAAAAAAATCATCAAAATCTGTTTATCCGTTGAAAAGTTCTGTGGTAGCTAACATACAAAAAACTTTCGAATTGAAAAATAAACAAAAATTAAAAAATAAAGTAATCCTAAACGTAACTTTATTTTGTACTATTTAGTTTTAGTTTAAATTTTATTTTCAAAACAGAGCTTTTCAAAAATTTCTTTTAACTTATACAGTTGATCTATACTATATTGTATGTACTAATAAATCCTACTTAAAAATAAAAGTATTTAAAATTTTCAAAATTATATTTGCCAATATTTAATTTTTTTTTTATTTTGCGTCTTTGTAATTTACATGATATATAACATCATGTAAATGTATGTATGATAGGATTAAAACGATCCAAAATTTCTTTTAGCAATGTATTTTATGTTTTCCAAATTTGTTTTGTTAGGTCTAAGATCTTGGCCCTAAAAGTAGCGTTGATATTTGTTATCGTTCATATAAAAAATATATATATTTTCAAATAAATTATATAAATTAAAAAGTTCATATAAATTATACAAAACTGTGTGAAAATTAAAATGCTTTACCAAATGCCACCCATTTCACTAATCAGCACTATTTTTACGACATCGATTCCATAATAACATTCATTAAATTTAGAGAAATTCAAATTACTCTCACGTTAATTAACGTAATGAAGTATAATGTAGTCGTATATACATACAATTATGAATTATTGATATTTACTAATGATTACTTTAATGAAACAAGACAAAGCGTATAAATTCTATAAACATATCTAAAGTTAAATATTGTATTAAATTGATAGTTCTAACGAAACTAAGAAGTAATTAACCCATAATAAAACTAATACCACTAACAAACAATTTAAATTTATTACAAAAATATCTTTCTAGTATTTTCAGAGATATTGGTTAGCAAAACTAATTTATCGTTCTGTTTTAAGTATTATTCTAAAAATCGTATTAAAGGTGAAGGTGCAATGCAAAAAATAAACCTCGAGATTAGATAAAATTCTCTGTATACGCTTTTAGGTCAAGTATTGTCGCTGAGCTGTACATCATCCAAATGTTTGGCACTTGTGTTTGCTAATTCTACACAACTCTAAAGTGCTGGAGCTCTTCACTTATTTACGAGATCATCCTGTTTTACCTTGATCTAAGACGTCAGCGGCGATGCTCGTCCAGTGTTAGATGGACTGCCTACTTTAGAAACACTGTTGCAGTTGTATGCCATATTCAACCGACCAATTGTCTTTGTATCATACTTATTAAAAATGTATTTGTATTTCTTCAAATAATGCAGATATTATTTCTATACGAATATACGAGTAACTATAATTATTTCTATACGATACAATGATTATACATAGCTTCTTTACTAATCACTGTTAAATATACCATAAATTGTAGTATACTTAGTCGAAAATGTCAGAATGAAAGGATTCAAACTTAAGTGAGGTTAACGACACATCGATTTTACGAAACATTAGTTTCTGTGTTAATGTGCCGTATCATCACATTAAGCTATTTTATATATTAGCAATCCCGCTATGGCAGTTAATCGAATAATAATGTATGCATATAAAACGTGATGACGTATTTGTGGATGAAATTACATTTACTAAATTAATTACGGATTTGAAATGAGCGGCGAGCAAATAAATGAACCTCTCATACAAGCGTCCTGCATTGCGCCAGATTCTTATTTGTCTTGTTCTATTTGTTCTTTTAATTGGAACAGCAATGACGAGTAGTGCCCACTACTGACCGTCACGTGACAAATCAAAAACGCTGGTTGTATGTCTAATCAATTTGATTCCTGGCTAATGTTTGCAACAAAAAACATACGTATGACATCTGTTCGTACGTGTCGCTGTAATATCATTTACCTATGTTTTAATAACACAAACGGGCAATAAAACTTTTGCGAAAAAAATTAAATTGAAATGCGATTGAAATTAATTTTCTGAACAAAACGATAAACCTGTGCCAATGTCTATTGCCGCGAGGATAGGCGGAGGTACACATCACTTCAACACATTTTGTATGGTAATTGTGATAGGAAAACGATTACGGAATCTAGGACTTTAACCACAAACGTCCCTGAAGGTATTTGAGTTGATAAATAAATAAGTTTATTGAGTTACATAACCGAGCACAGGGCACATGGAGAAGTGTTCCAACGCCCAGGCGGCTCTCACTGCGACTGGCTCCGGCACGCGTCGACGGAGGGCGGCCGCGATCGTCCAACTTCGTTACGATTCGGAGCGAAACGATCGTAAGCGCTCGGCGGGCTTCGGGGCACGCGCCTGCGGGCGGGCGGCGCCGCGGCGCCCGTGTGCCTCGTACTACGTACACAGCGGCGACCAAGCCTTTCATTAAATTTATTTTAAAAATTATTTTAAAAGTAAATATTTAATATATTTACATTTTAAACTCCTATGTTATTAAGCGTACAAATATTAGGAATCTATTATGCTTTTTAAAAAACAAGAAGCGTACCGATTTTTATTAATCAACATTAATTGTTATTTTCAAATTAGTTTTGAAATATATTTTTTGTATAATATTAATATTGCAATAATTGAAGAAGGAGATATACTGCTTTTACATAAAGTAACGATATCTAACTAGTGGAAATAATAAATATGAGATCATTGCAAAATATTATTTACAAATTGTTGTAGTTATGGCGCCACAAAGTAAGCATAGTCTTGCAAGAATATTCCATCTTCAGCTTTTAAAATGAAGCAGCAAAAAGTTATTTATTTGCGAGGAAAGATATAAAGTAGGACATGTCATATAAATTACTGTTGATTGATGTTTTATGTTTAATACATTTCGTTTATATCTCGACTCGGTGTAAACAGTATACAAATTGCACATACAAATCGTTAATCATATTTACCTTTCTGCCGCTCAAAGTATTTATAAAATTTTAGATATTCATTTCGTTTCACACAAGCAGCAATTTGAACATGTATAAACGAAACATGATTGAGTCGAGAATACAGTACATAATTATTTTCTTAATTTTTTTTCAATTTATATTTTATTAAATCATTACATACCTTTATCAATAACAAATATAAATAAATAATTTAAATATACTTATGAAGATGTGAAAGAAGAAGAGATATTTAGATATCGTACTTTATAGAACATTTTGCATATTTAAGAAGTATATATAAGTATTGAAAAAAGCTATAAACAACATGAGTATTCATAAAACCATGGTTTTAAAAAATATATTAAATGGTTTATTGTCTTCTTTAGCTTTTTTTATCCCACATACTAGAATTTTCAATTAGATTTCTAACTTTTTTTTATTATTAGCTAAATGAGTATTTTATTGCTGAAAATTGACAAGAAAATATGAATCTATGTTCTAGGTTGACCTATACAAATATAAATGTAATTTATTTTAATGATCACTTAAAAATACTTTTTAGCTTCAATTGAATTAACTTGAGAATTTTATAAAGATCTGAATAATACAAGCGTGTAAAAGTTAAATGAACATGTTAAATGAAATCAGTTTTTTATTATATACGATTGAAATATTTATGCAATTAGGGGCCACTTCATGTTCTGAATAGATATTTTATATAGTATATTTTATTTATAGTGGTCGCAGTATATAAAAGTAGCCGTAAGTGTCAGTTTGATTCATGTGGCCGCAGTTACAGATCCAATATAAGTTATTAACCTGCTGCTTGAAATATAGAGACTGCTTTAAATTATATGAACGTTGAAAGATATATTTTTAAATGGAAATCTCTTCTTCTCTCTTTAGAAATATAATAAAAAACAAGAAACTTTTTACTATTTTATACGTATCGTAATATGTAATTAGGCTACCAGTTTTATCACCAATGTTATTGGAATATAAAGCTTGATAGTTCTTAATATTTAAAATGTAATTTTACTTCAATAAATGCGAATTATATCACGTTACGTCGTCTCTCCAATACGTTAAAGATAATTGACCGAGCAAACGAACCAAGAGTACGTTACAAGAGAATAATATGGCGGTGGTCGTTAGGCGCAGGCGTGAGGCTTCGACGGCCCGCCTCCTGCCTCCCTGCACGGTGCACGGAGTGAGGCGCTGCGACGTCGCGGCTGGCGTCACTAGCGTCAGACCCGCTGAGCATCGACAGGCCTCGCCACGGCTGCAATCACAGCTGGGGGCGCTCCCGCCCGCTACGTGGCGAGGCTAAATTTAATCTCAAAGGAATGACGCAGGAATCAAATCGAATCAAATCGAGAATCTCGTCAAATGTATTGCGCAATAGCCAGTAGCACTAGTCTCTGACTGCTGCCTGTTACTGAATTCTTCAATTATTGTACTCGTATATGCTGATAGATTGCAATTTACAAGGGCGTGCGTGCAATTTGCTAGTTCAGTCTTGCATTCAATGTCTGCTTCGTTAGTTCTCTAAATTGTTCATATTTCTATCTTTGTAATAGATGAATGTACAGTTTTTGTATATAGTTTGAGCCTGTGTACCGATGCCATGTTACGTACAGGATTTACGTAATATTCTTTTTATTCTATTAGACCTGTAGTTATTTAGTTTGTCTGTCATATAAATTAGACTTAGATTTAGATTTAGATCGTTTAGTCCAAAAAGAAAACCTCATCATTATTTCTTCATATTACACAAAAAACATAAAACTACGATATTTATAATGGTTTTTGACTGAATATTTTATTACGTTTCTTAACAATGCTTTCTCGTACTCATGAATATTCAGAATACTGTTTATTTTTGGAGGAGATTTAAGAATAAGAAAAAAGAAAACGTATTACGCCACGATTTCACTATTACCATTAGGAAAGGTAAATCGTGCCGTATATTTCTAAAAGCTTTTACCAGCCTAGTCGAAACATTGGCACAATATATGGGGCTACAAGATTCTTCGTATACCAGTAGGTATTCCGCTTGAATTGTGTCTTGATTAATATTTGTTGTTGGAAAGTTTACTTTGTAGAGATATCATAATATTAGGTATGCATACGTACGATATAGGTATAAAAACATAGAGATAATCTTAAAAAAGAATATAGAAAAAGAGAAGAAAAGAAAATAGAGAAAAGAGATACAAAAATTGTCGTTTGTTAGTTAAACGGTTTTATTTTTATTAATATAAACTTATATCATAGACAAATATTATTAACTACAATTGTATAAATTAGCATTGTTCATTTATTTCGCAAACGAAAATCTGCAGACCTCATTAAGTTTATTAAAACCACGGAGAAAAATTTTCCCGACGTTCATTGTGTGCATTTTTAATTGAGATAAAGGTAAATCACGTTTCTATTTTGCTGAATAAGGTATTCTTGGTTATAATTTTATGAGATTACCTAGAGTTTTATTATTTTATATTGTAACAATAATTAACAAAAAATTATTGAATCTATTATAATTGAAAAAATATTGTAGATTTACCTATGTATGTGCATATTTTATGAAATATATCTTTTTTGTTACGCGTACGTCCGGACTTGTTTTCCTAAAAATATATCATGTGAGAACGTCTTCGGTCTTCTTATTTTTAATTTAAAATAAATAAAAATACGAATAAATCTTAGATGATTTGTACGAATAAATGTTTAATAATTTCGTATTATACTGTTCACTTCTACTGTTACTCTATAATTTAGTTTTACGAGTATACTGTTTTTTGTAATCATAAAATATATCAGCTTCAGCAAGGCTCCCGGAGTTCGCCGCTCGAGATTTAAGCCTCCAGAATTCGGTGGAAAGTGAGGAATGGAAATGTCTTTATAGGAACGATGTGTTTTAACACCATGTTTCCAGGCCACGAGGATGTGAAGCTAGGAAAAACAAAAGATTATATTCTAAACTAAGTTCTAAAGACAACATAGGTACCCGGAGGTACCGCTAAGAAACGAAGACGAAGTATATAATTTCGTACAAATTAAGAAGAAGGTTAACTCGGTACTTAAGAATACAAAGGAAAAGGGTCGAGAGCCCGCGGGTATGCGAGCGGCTATATCGACATACGTATATATATGTACATATGTAAGTATTTTTCGGAGTTTGATAATAACAATAAAACTATACTATTTTTAGACGTCGCAAGCACTTTAGTGAGCTTTGTAAAATGTTTTCCACGTTTATAAAATGCGATATGATGTAAGCATTTTTATAATGTTAGCATTTATTATCTTCACATTATTTTATTCTAGTATTTCTCCATTAGATTTGTCTAAATAATTATTTATTATGTATGAAAAAACATTAAAAAATATTTATTTTAAATTAACCATAATATTTTAAGTGTAAAATCTTTGATTTTCACGATTAGACATTTTAAATAAAGTTATTTTTACCATAGTTCATTTCTATATATAATAAATAAATAAAAAATATATAAATTTAAACAAAATAAAAATAAAATAAAATAGATGAAATGAGAGACAAGAAGCTCTGGAGAAGAAGAAGAAGGTCTGGAGAAGGAAGTTCAAGGGAATAATTAACGGGTGACTATAAAGAAATTATTTTATAGTTATAGAATATGGCATTTGGCACTCTACATATTTCTTTCATTTTAGTAATAGTAATATTAAAACCGCCGTGGATTTGTTTCATTTGACCAGGGACAGGACTAAGTATGCGAAGTTGACTGCCGACCTTCACTAGTTGGAGAGGCACATTAAGAAGAAGAAGAAGAATAGTGAAGTGCCTATTATAGTCAACTATAAAATATTAACTAAACGTTGGGAATCTATGTTAACTGTTTATTTCTCTAAATTGAGATTCGATCGAGCGTTCGGTTTTAAAAGCTCATAATGTATTGGTCTTTGAACTTTTCACAATAAACACAACTTTAAGTACTTATCTAGCGAGAATATTTAGCAAAAAGTTCGCTGAAAGGTTTTAAGCATTCCATTTTCTTATGATTTTCTTACCTAGTTGTTACTCACATGTTTTAACAAAAATATATATTTTTTATGAACGTGTTTCTGGGCCGGAGGGCTTAACATCAGCAGCGTAAGTCTTTCGTAGAATTCAAGCTAGAGAAACAGATGTTAACGTGTAAAGCTTTGGAAGATAATTTCAAGAAAACTATTAAGTTGAGACGATGTTGTTATTATTATTAGCATGTATGCTTTGTTTGTAACATAAGATTTTGCTAGGCGAATATAATTAATCTTATGTGTATAGTAAAAAAGTATACATTTAGGGTTCCGTACGTCAAAAGAAAGAAACCAAACTCTTATATGTTCACTTTTTCGTCTCTGCTAATCTGTCAAGATCACCTTGAGAGGAGGTATTAAGCTTAAATGAATATTAAATTAATATCAAATGTTGAAGCACAGAAAAAAGCTTTTAAGTCAATACTTTCAAAAGAATCAAGAGATTTTGACATTTTTCGCGTTATCTAAACCTTTGGGGCATTTATCTTGGACGAAATTTAGTGTAAAATAAGAACTTACTATACAAATTAAGAAACAATAATCAAGAACTGGAAATTTGTGATATATTTAATATCACATAAAAAATCATTACAAAATTATATAATTCTATACAAAATTAGATAAAAAGTTAAATTTGTCAACGTTGACCTACATTTATGAAATTTGGAAATAAGTAAGAGACAGATAAATTTATATAATTATATTACAAAAAAACCACAAGTAGAAACTTATATTCTTAGTTAATTTCGTAGAAAATATGTGCTTAAGCTCGCACACTTAAGTTTGTTAATAAGTTGTATTTCTCATTGATCGACACTCCTGAAATTCATACGGAACCCTTAAGGTGGGCGAGTCTGATTCGCACTTGACCAGTTTTTTTAAGACAACTTCATTACAAATAGGTATGTGTACATATACACATCACTAAGATTAAATATTTATCATATCATATTAAATAAATTATTAACAATAGATGAATATAATAAAAATAAATTTAAATTACTTGTTTTAATAACATTTTTTTTTAAACAATGGACAAGAAAAGAGGGTTGTTAAAAAAGAAAAATACGCAGTTAATGAGGCAATGCTAAGTAAATTATATGCCTAAATTGTTATAAAGGTTCACTTCGGGTAAGTTAAAAAAACATTTTTGGAAGGCGAAACAAAAGCTTAATTTGAATTTATGTTTTTCAAACGACCTTTTGTTTCTGAAAGTTATTACTGTGAGCGATGGAGTGAAAAAAAATTATATCCGAATATTAATTAATTTCTTCTAACCGGAAACGGCAGGCAACGGGTCTGAACTGTCGCAGTGATAGAAGCAAGATCAATAGAAACCGACCCTGACACAATTTTCAATGTCCGTAAGGCAGATGAGGTTGTGGCGTTCAAGAATAAACATCAGCTTCAGCTTCCACATCCTATTACACTGAGTAGAATGCCGAATAGAGTGGAGGTTTTCAGTTCTCATAATAGAACTTGCTTTCCATTTTATAAGGTTTGAGTACGAAATTATATTAAAACAAAATAATATGTTATTAAAAAAAATGTACACTTTATTTATAATATGAATGCTTTTAAACGATGACTACTCATATAAAGAAAGTTTACCTATTACTATAAAAGTAATTATTATAAGTAATATATGTATATATGGCTAGCGACCCACACGTGGCTTCGCTCGTTTTAACTTATAGTCATATTATAGCCTATGTATATTAGTAGATTTTTCGTGAAAGTGGAACAAATATCCATCCTTATAATTTTTGTAGGATTTTCAAAACTCACTTTTATATCAGTGAATGTGATAAATTCTACAAATAGGTCTTTTTAAACATGCGTTAATTATTGTAATTGTACGACGTAATTAATTAGTAAAAATAATATTACAAAAACTTATGACATTATAAATAAAATATAAGTTTTATGATATTTATGCAAACGTTATATGTAAATTACTCTCCATTTAGAAACTGAACGCTAAATTTTGTTTTATCAGATCGAGAAAATAAAGATAATTGATATCTTCTCCAAGACAATATCGAACCTACAATTATTATGTAGACAGTCTGAAAATATTCGAGTGAGCCACAGTGGGTTTAATAAATTAAACTTTCACAGAAGTATTCTCAGTCTCAAAAAATCTTATATTTGTAAAATCCATTATCAACACCTGTAACTGCAAAGAGGTTTTTAAAAAAGAAGATTTTTTCTGAAATATATATCATGGTAATATAATTCATCAGTCCTGAACCTCATCCGTTATTAGTGAAGGACTCACTCTTGCTCATTAGTTCACGCTAGTGGAGCAACTGCCTACGGTTTCAAAGGGAAGGAAAATATAATATTTTTTTACCTCATTTTCTTTGATGTTTTTTTTATGGCTGGATCCATATAAAATTATTTTATCTTTTAGAATTTTATACATGAAAAATTTAGACAACTTCAAATAATATTTTCGGTAATTTTTCTTCAATATTTAGAATTCTGTAATAATTTATTAATGTTTATTATAAAAAAAGTCTTACTAAATAAATAAACTATAATTGGACAGAATTAATACAACGAAACTCTAAGTAGATATTAGGATTTATTGAAAATTGTATACGGCTTCTCATGTAACAACTATCTTATTTGCTCACGCCTTGACATTTCATTCAGTAACATTTTCAAACAATTGTAAAGATTGGTTGGATTTCTACTAGATTTTATGTTAAAGCGACTAATACACTAGTAAAGACATTACATTTGCACTATTCTTACACTATTTCTGTTTTCTAAATTAACATATATATATATATTATCTAAATCTCTAAATAAAGGCAATATAAATAGATTGTCATCCCTCTAAAAATAGGATTTAAACGTATAGAAAGACACTACTAAGGAGAGTATAGCAGAGGGTATATCTACTTTTATTGAAATTTTACCTTGATAAAAACAGCATTCTTCGACTTGATGGCCCCCATGCAGTTATTAAATATACATTTTTAATTGGCACCTGGTACCACAAAAGTTTAATCCCAAATACTTTAGAGAAAGAACAGCTACTTTAAATCCAACAGTAGATATACGTATATATAAAGATTCATTACATATAAAATTTATTTTTATAATAATAACTTTTATAATATTTTCTTATCAATTCCTAATAAAGCATAAGTTGGCCAACGACGATGATCTACTCAAATGTATTATTTATAGAAATTGGCAGTTGAGAAGTTTTACACAAATGTCAACATTTACTTAGAAAAGAATATCACAGGTGGATCAAGCGACGAACAAGCAGGAACTCTACTTTATATTTAAATATTTGACATACTTTTAATAAACATGGGAAGAACTATTCACTTAACAAGATATAGGCCCAATATACAATTGACACGGGATATGTTTACACAACACGGTACTCTCCTATGGAGATTTGTAATTAGTCTACAGTCTAACTGTATCGAACAACCATGAAAAGTAATATCCATTTATTGACATCGCAACGAGATTGACGAGATCTTCTTTGTCCGTGCACTTGATAGTAAAAGCTTTGTATTTACACAAACAAAACGTCTCAATTTACGGTTCAAAGTTCTCTTTCGCGACATTCGACACGTCAATGTTTAAACGAATTAGAGCGTTCGAAACGCACGTTTTTGTATCAGTTCATTTTGTTACAAATATAGGAAGCTAACCTCAAAATAATATTTTTAATGCTACGATTGGGGCTGTCTACGGCGCAGCTGTGAGCGCCGCGCCCTGCGCACACTCCGCCGAGCGCCGCCGACGTCCAACGATCCTCAAGACTACCTCTAAACAATTCGACTTTATTCTACGTACATACTTTAAACATAATTACTATTTTTCCTGTCTGTATAAGGCAAACGTTTTTAAGCTGTTATGTAAATATAATATATGATTTTAAATAGGAAAATTGAGACAGTATGGAATGGAGTATGTCTGTAAGGCCGTTATTGATTTATCAAAAAGGTAATTTAAAGCAACCCTCATATATGTAAAAAGGTCGTACCTACAAGTTTATACTTTTAATTAAACTTTTAATTAAAATAATCAAAAGAAATGATGCGTTAAGTAGCCAGTTATAACGCAGTTACACAAATGTGTGACTGTAAATGCGATGGGTTATGGGTTCTATTAATATTTTGAGGAACGGAGTGTCTTTACACTTTTCTCTCTGCCTATTCTCTCTGTCTATCCTGATCTGTGCTACGTGAAGCTAACAAAAAACTAAAAAATATATATACGATGGTTCTTCTATGTTCTTGTATATGAAGCCAAGGTTGTAAGGTCATGTCATTTTGTTAGGTATACGTCTTTTGAAGTTGAAAACTAGGTCAAATTTATTGTATGCCTCGTGACTTCGTCGAGTAACTTTAATTTTAGGCTTATGATTAGTAAAATTATAAGTACCTTAAAAATATAAATTATATTTTAACATAGACATGTCAGCAGATTTTTTAATTAATAATATGGATATAATATACTGAATATTTATAGTAAAATTGTTTTTTTTATTTTTACGTTCATATAAAAGTGTAATAAAATGTTTGTATTATACGTATAATGTGTAATTTTTTACAGCTTAAACAAAATGTTAGAAAATGTTGAACATTAAATTTTAATAAAACACACTCGAAAGACGTAATTGGAAACTAGATTAGAGACCGCTAGACCGTATAAAGTAATTGAGTCTGTGAACTAGAGAGGTCTCCAATAAATCAGGTATTATAAATGCATAATATGTAATATATTTCTTATTAGTGATTTTTAAAACGAGCGTACTTCTTAAATAAGAAGAACGGCTAGAACGGCTTCTTTTTTTGGAAGTTGATTAAAAACTGTTAATTTAAATAAATTAAATAATTCTGCTTTTTTCAAAGGCACGCTTAAGTAGATTGATCCTACCTAATATAGTATTAATTTAGACGTATACAGGGTGGAAGAGGCAGCGCTCCTTTTACTGAAACTGCATATAGGGTAAAATATTTCAAACCTCAACAGTTTGAACGTAGGATTTTTTTTTCATTTCACGATCTTTATCCATTCTGTATTTCGTGTGACGCACACATACGTATGCGACGTTGCCGCTTTGACAGGTAAGTGTGTACGTGCCTATGTTATACTTTACAAATTTTATTTTGAAAACAATAATTTTATTTTTTATTTTGTTTGAAAAAATAACTTTTTAATTTTTGGGAATTATTTTTTTTCTGAATTATATTAGGCTTTTATAGAGTAGTTAAAACTGTGGTTTAATTTAAAGTGGTGCTGACAATTCCACCTTTTATAATAATACATTAACCAGGTATGTTACAAGATTTTACCGTTATATGAAATCTTAATACTAATATTTTACTGAAATTATTATTTCTTTTGTCGCCATTTGCGAGATGATTTCCTGTATTCCATAATACATATATACCTATCTAAATAATAAAATATTATATTTAATGCTAGAAAATTATCACAGCTATAGACGAGAATTATAAAGAGAATTTTTTACATGAAAATAAAGGATTCAGTAAAAATTATAGCGTCTGGTCGTAAAAGTATAAAAAACCAGAGAGCTAAAAGTTTTGCAGAACAGGGGCTAATTTGTAAAGTATGTTCATGTCTGGGATTTTATCCCTCGTTACATTCTATTGAAGGAATATAAAATGTTAAAGTTTACTGCATAGCAACCATTACGTCTCTCCGTGGAGTAAGTGCTGTAGGAGCTTAAAAACTCTGTCATGGCTAAAGAGCCTTATTTCAAAACATAAATGGGTAATTCAAATCGTTTAAGAAAATGAGATAAAAGCGTTTTTATTTATTTCATTTATTTTATATATTTTAAGATGACTAAGAAATAAAATCTTTTCCTACTTTCTTTAATTTTTGTAAAATTGTCGTTGTTTCCAAGTACACAATTATTTTCAAAATTTTACCTAATATGCGTTAAACATATTAGTTTATATGTATAATCCACTTACCTCACTTGAAGTCAGGTAACATATTCTTGAATCCGTGCTATCAATAGAAGCTTGTTGGACGATGCCATAGCGCGAAGACTCGCGGTCGCTCGTGTACTCCGATCTAACACTATCTTGTCGATCGAAAACACCCCTGTAACCAAAGAAATACGTGTTAATTCTAAACATCTTAAGAGACATCATGACGACTAGAAATACTTTAATAAATAGATTGTCAAAAATAATTTATATTGAATGAATAGAAATCAGATTCACGCTGTATCCCGCATATAGCAGGGTAGGCAGAGGGAACCAAGTATTATGACATTCCGTTCTCCACTTTATTGAGTGACAGAACTCAACGCCGGGCCTTTGCCTTGGTGCTATAGGGAACAAATGAAAATATTTAAAAAATTATCGACAATTGTGGGTTCGGGGATCGAATCCACAATTGTCGCCGCGACGGCCTCATTGAATAGAATTTATAAATATATGTTATAGAGTTATGTAGGTGTTTTATCATTTTTCTGTCAGGGAAATTGTGTGCCTATGAAATTACACATAGAACAAGGAAAAAATCCTAATAAAAGTCGAGGTAATGTTCTTTGTACGTGACAGCTAAAGCAAAGTAAAAGTAATAATGGGTATTTTTACAACTTGGGAAAGTACTTTTTTTAACTGAAGTCATATTATTTTTATACGTACTATCATTTAGAACATGCTACGTGATATACGAGTGAGTAATAAAAAAGACTATATAACGACTATAGTTAGAAGAATAATATGAAATAGTATTACAAATGGTTAATTATGAGATATTCGGATTTCAGTTTCAGATATCTTATTGTTGTGTAATACAAAGGCTGTTTAAGGGTTTAAAACCCACTAACAGTCTACTGGCGAAGACTTACTAAGTTATCGTAATTTTTTTTACAGTAATTCTCTTCTAAATTAAATTTAATCAATTAAAACTTTACTTTGATCAAAATTGTGCTTTTTGTAAAAGATTTTTCTTGTCATTAATAAATGATAGGATATTCTTAAAAGCTATACATATATCAAATAATCACTGTTATACAATATATTTTTTAGTTGTCTATAATACTTAATTATATACAATTCATTTTAATAAAAATATGTTTACGTGTGTCCATTTTTAATGTCTTTAAAGCTTAATTAAAAAAGATCTTGCATACCACACTCCTATACCTAATACCAACAGTGTAACTCGACTAACCTAGTTGTTTTACTTGCTCTCCAAGCTAAATTTCCGCTCGTGTTCCCACACGTAATAATAATCAATCATCAATTAACCAACATGAACTAAATTTGCATAGCATGCCAAACTTGTAAATAGATGTAATATAACGATTAGAACTACTATTAAACTTTTCTCAAGGGGTTTAGAAATACAATGTAAGCGGGTATATAACGATTCATGTAGGCTAATGAGGGAGTCAAGCACAAGCACGGATTGTATTTTCCCTCTTGTGCTAACATTATAGATGCAGCTAACTTTCATTCATTCCATAAAAAGAATCTCGTGATGAGTATGTATGTATGTAGGCATCTACGATCGCGTAGATGTAGAACGTAGCTTAATGATACCATGCTTATGACGGTAGGATAACGTTGTATTGAAAAATGTACCATATGATCTTAAGAAAATTTAATTTAGATCTATGCAAATACAAGTTTATTTATAAGATTTGTAACATTTGTTTAAACATATTATTTATTTTATATGTATGTATAAATAATTTTGTTATAAATATTTTTTTTTGTATTATATAATAAAAAAAAAATTAATTGGATCGGTTTATATATTGGAAACAGATGCGAAAAAGTACTTAAAATTTATGAAAATATCTAGTAGTTTGTGCACAAAAACAAGATAAAAATGAATGAATGGTAATATTTTAAGGTATAGCTTTATAAGGTAATTTTTATCCTAGTTTTCAATGTGATTTTCATGGGAAAAATTTAGTTTGACATAGATAAATTACTTTAATTAATGATTACTATTGCATAACCCATAAGTCCTATACTGTAAGGGTTAGAGACATACAATTTGCTGTTTTGCTATTTTGGTAAATGGTAATGGTAAAAACGAAGGCAGTGCAGTTTTACCATGCCTATCCTGGTAGACCATTTAGCTACTAAATTATTGTATCGTTTGATATACGAGTACGATATTACTTTTTATGAAACATTCCAAGTTATACGAACTACTTTATGTTGATTGCATGAACATAGACAAAAGAATTGCGATGACGTTCGAATGAAATATTAAAGAAGCGCTTCCCCGTTGTAATAAGCTGTCAGCACATTTTTTTCTTATAGCCGCCTTCTACTCTTTGAGTTTGTTGAATATTACTTAGAAAACTAATGAACATAACATTATGTCTTATTTACATTATAAAAGTGATGTAATAGAAGCTAATTACAAGCTATCTACGTTCCGTAGCTTGGCTTCATTAAAATTACTTTTCGGACCATGACGTTTAGATTTGGACTTCTACTTCGTCTAAAAGTATATGCATTATTTTTTTATCCCTATTCCCTTTATATAAACTATAAATAATATAATACAATAAAAATTGTGTGGTAAGATTAGAAAACTTACCGTTGTTCAAAGCTGTCAGCTCTATTACTTCGATATCCTGAATCATTGAGGCTGCCTTCGTGACGTAAGCTAGGGAGGGAGTCCCAAGGTGATCGACGAGGTCCCGGCGGCGGGGCTCCACGCCATCCGTCAGAATGGCGGTACCACGCTGAACGCGCAGACTCGCCGATGCATGATGCGCAACGAGAAGCACTTACGAAGCTGAAAAATATATATATTTTAGTATTATAGTAAAAATAATCTACCAATATTAGCAAACAGCATACAGATAGCTGTATATAACGTTTTATATAAAGTTATTATATAGTCCCATGTATAATAGTAACATATTAACAAATTATACCTTTTTTTGACCATAATACGAAATAAACTGTAATCTTTGTGTTATCTCCTATTACAACTGAGTATACCCGCGCCGAGGGGAAAACACTAAAGAACTTAGTCGTTAAGGCGAACATTCAATATAGCGCTACATTACAAACCCGAGATGGTTTACGAGAGATACTCGAGATAATGCGCTATTTCAATGCATTTAACGCAGCCGTTCTCTCTACGGCGCGAAATGATATGACTTTACCCATCTGCCCCTCCATGTGTGTTTGTGTGTTTAAATAAATACTGCTCTTTGAGATCATTCCGTTTTTTATCTTGATTTTCCTCTTGTCCCAAAATGAGCTAAGGAAAAACAGCGTCTTTTTATATAGATAGCGTTCAAATCAATTCAAAATGTCTGTCATGTATGTAAATTTTTATATTCACTTTGGAATTATTTTTTATTATTGAAATATTTGTTATTAATTATTATTGATCATAATTAAAACAAAGAATACTTAAACTGTTATATCATTAGGAAAGCTATAGAGCTTACCAAAAATTTGTAACAACATAAAAGGGGAAAATGTACAGAAGATAATAAATAAGTAGAAGCAGAAAATCAATCCGACTCGTCCATTATGTAACCTAATTCAAAATGGACATTTCGACAATCCCCCAGAGTCACAACAGTCTCGTGTCAGGTTGAAACCCGCTTCGAATCTATTACGAGTTTAACAGCGTCGGTATTATGAAAGGAAATGTACAGGAGAGCGCTTCCGTGCCTAGCTTTTACATCATGTAGTTCAGGCGTATTTCATATTTCGAAATTACATTTTCAATTTCATTTTTGAACCATTTATGACATAGGTAAGGTTGACGCAATATTGCAAATATACAAATAAAATATGTTTTATACAAAATCATAGTATAAAAATATTGAGTAATTGTAATTATTATAAAATTATAGTATAATCAATGAAAGCTAAATATTTTTATACGTTATCAAAATTATTAGGTACTAGTGGACCCGAACGCGACTACGCCCGCTTGAACTATACGAATATGTATTAAATATATTTAAGAAATTATTTTCAGTTTTCAATAGAGAGATGCATTAAGCAAGCTCATTTTGGGTGACATTTTCTAACAACAAACTTTGGAAATCGTTGTTGAACTTTGGAAAGCAACGGTTGTTATTAACATGGCGGAATAAATTGGATAAATGTTATATATTTTATCGCGTAAAAATGTTTTTTTTGTGCGCATTTACGTTGAATATAAATTAATTTCATCATATAAAGAACTACGTTTGACCCCGCTCCGGAACCTGTGGCACATATGTTTTACTATCCATCTGTCCATCTAAACAGGGGAAAATCTCGGATAAGCGGCCAAGTAGTGCCTCGCAGCGGAAGCTGTCCTATAAACGAGCATGTTTTCTAATAGAATTCGAAATTGTATATTACTTTTCTAAACGTATATCATTTTAGCTTAGCTTTTCATAACATTTTTTTATAAACAACTTATTTTTTTTTTTCAGATTCAAAAGCTGAAAAGTAAGTTTTAAGTTTTGTTCATATTAAAGTATTTGATTTAATGAAGTACCACGATTTTTTTTGTTTAAAAAATATATAGTTTACGATTCTTTAGAAATAAATGTATTTAAAAACGTTTTTTTTTGTTTATTAATAATAATTACATCTCAATAATATTGTACATTATATTCTACTAAACAAGTATGTAATTTTACGTGTACGCATCTAGATTTATGTATATATTTAAAATTTAAACCATAATATATATTTGTTTATTTTATTTAGTTATAATAATTAATGCAACTTACCTTGACTGATGATCACTAAGGTAACCTTGATCTCTGTCTCGTATGCGGTCCCTACAAAAAAATATATAAATTTTAATTTTAAATTTTAATTTGTAGTATGAAGTTATTATAGATAAATGGGTACTTTATTATTATTTAAATTTTTACGTATACTCTGCGTCCTTCGCCGACATTCTTCTACAATAATTCTATTAATATATCTATTATCTGATTTTCACTCATTTTAAGGACATTTTGTAGTGTAGAGTACACTGTTCATTATTTCATCAGACAGGGTAAAAGAAAATATGTCAAAAATATTTGCAAGCGGAAATCGAATCCAGAACCGTCCAGTCAGACACTTCCTAAGTTACATACAAAGAATTTTAAAAACTCTAAATATAATTGTCTTGTCGATTCTTGTAAACATAACATATTTTTAGCAAATGTAAATGAAACCTAAACGAACCTCGTATTGTGATCACTGAGATAGCCTCGCTCTCGCTCTCGCTCTCTCTCGCGCTCCCGCATCAGCTCGTTGCGATCGCTAGAACAATACCATGTTTTAATCAAAACGTAGATTAAAATGTGAACAATCGATTTATACGAGAAAGAACGTCAGTTTCAAATATCAGAGCCGAAGCAAAATAACCATCTAATATTATTTTTTTTAAGACTTTGTTTTTATTAGACTTTATCATATGATTTTATAAAATATTTTGAATTTAAAACAGTAAATAAGCTAGGTAATACACAAATTATGGATAAAATCAAAAAGTTACATTTATGCAGAAACAAATTAGTTAATTGTACAGAGACGAAATATGCCGCGATATTAATTAATGGATTAGGTATAAAGAAATTGCTTTGCGCTCGAAGGATCCCCTATACAAGAAACTTTTCTTGTACAAGGGTTGAGAATAGTATATTTTTTACATGCATCTTGTGCATTTAAGTAAGAAAAAAGAAAACTTAGCATTCAGTTTTTTAGTTATAACTGACGATTTTAAACGTACCTTAAAGTATTTACTAATTTGATTTACTAAAATTACTATGACAGAAACCCAAATTATTTTTCACACACTGAAATACAAATTAAATTAAGTATTTTAGAAGAGAATCATAAATTCACATTCATCTAAATAATATACTGAATTGATACTTACATATATATTACTTTATATAAAATAATATATCCTACTACTATAAACATGAATTATCTCATTCATATAATATACTAGATGTGATCTCTATTGAGTAGACACATGTTGGATGGATTGGATGTTCTAACCAGACGATTATTCATTGAACTGAAAAGACGTCTGCAATATAATATATATGTGAATATCATTTAGATATACATCTATCATTGATATTATTATATATATCTATTATATATATACTACCGTTCAAAAGTATTTGCCCACTAAGGAATAAATGAGTTTTAGAAAAAAAAACAACCAAAACAATTTTGTATTATTAAGATTTTATTCCTTATAATAAATTAAGTTTTGTTATACAAAAAAATGTTAAGTTTTAGCTAGATTATTTATTAAATTTTGCCTTCATCAATGTATCCGCCTTTTGCCTTTATTACCGCTGCGCAGAATTTAGGCATTCTATCAATTAATTTTATCAGGTAGCTAGGATCAATTGCATTCCACTCCTTCTGCAGTATATCCCAGAGNAATAAATTGGATAAATGTTATATATTTTATCGCGTAAAAATGTTTTTTTTGTGCGCATTTACGTTGAATATAAATTAATTTCATCATATAAAGAACTACATTTGACCCCGCTCCGGAACCTGTGGCACATACGTTTTACTATCCATCTGTCCATCTAAACAGGGGAAAATCTCGGATAAGCGGCCAAGTAGTGCCTCGCAGCGGAAGCTGTCCTATAAACGAGCATGTTTTCTAATAGAATTCGAAATTGTATATTACTTTTCTAAACGTATATCATTTTAGCTTAGCTTTTCATAACATTTTTTTATAAACAACTTAAATATTTTTTTAACAGCTTCAAAAGTTGAAAAGTAAATTTGAAGTTTTGTTCATAATTAAGTATTTCATTTAATGAAGTACCACGATTTTTTTGTATAAAAAATAGACAACTTTCGATTCTTTAGAAATGTATTTAAAAATTTTTTTTTTTTTTGTTTTTTCTTAATAATTACATCTCAATAATATTGTACATTTTAAGTAAAAAGAAGTATGTCATTTTACGTGAACACATTTAGATTTATGTATATATTAAAATAAATTAAATTTTAACAATAATATATATATTTGTTGATTTTATTTAGTTATAATAATTAATGCAACTTACCTTGACTGGTGATCACTAAGGTAACCTTGATCTCTGTCTCGTATGCGGTCCCTACAAAAAAAAAAATATAAGTTTTAATTTTAAATTTTAATTTGTAGTATGAAGTTATTATAGATAAATGGGTACTTTATTATTATTAAAATTTTTATGTATACTCTGCGTCCTTCGCCGACATTCTTCTACAATAATTCTATTAATATATCTATTATCTGATTTTCACTCATTTTAAGGACATTTTGTAGTGTAGATTACACTGTTCATTATTTCATCAGACAGGGTAAAAGAAAATATGTCAAAAATATTTGCAAGCGGGAATCGAATCCAGAACCGTCCAGTCAAACACTTCCTAAGTTACATACAAAGAATTTTAAAAACTCTAAATATAATTCTTGTCGATTCTTGTAAACATAACATATTTTTAGCATTCCAAATGAAACCTAAACGAACCTCGTATTGTGATCACTGAGATAGCCTCGCTCCCGCTCTCGCTCTCTCTCGCGCTCCCGCATCAGCTCGTTGCGATCGCTAGAACAATACCATGTTTTAATCAAAACGTAGATTAAAATGTGAACAATCGATTTATACGAGAAAGAACGTCAGTTTCAAATATCAGAGCCGAAGCAAAATAACCATCTAATATTACTTTTTTTAAGATGAATGTTTTTATTAGACTTTATCATATGACTTTATAATATATTTTGACTTTAAAACAGTAAATAAGCTAGATAATACAAATAATATATAAAATCATAAAGTTACGTTTATGCAGAAACAAATTCATTTTCTTTAATTGATTTAAGGAAATATGCCGCGATATTAATTAATGGATTAGGAATAAAGAAATTGTTTTGCGCTTGAAAGATTCCCTATACAAGAAAGCTTTTCTTGTACTAGAGTACAGAATAGTATATTTTTTACATGTATCTTGTGTATTTAAGTACGAAAAAAAAAAATTAGCATTCAGTTTTTTAGCTGACGGCTTTTAACGTACCAGTAATACACGTACAGTAATAAATCAAATAAGTATTTACTTATTTGATTTATTAAAACTTGGAATTTTTTTTGAAAAAAAAAAAATGGAAAAGCTCCAAAAATTTTTCGATGCTTATAAACTATTTGAAAATATAGTTGCCACATTATATTATTACCATTATATTAAATTACATACGACTTAACTATGCCATAATAGATCGGCAGAAACTCAAATTATTTTTCACACACAGTATTTTAGAAGAGAATCATAAATTTACATTCATCAAAAGGATATACCTACTGAACTGATACTTACATATACGTATATAAAAATAATATATCCTACTACTATAAAGAAGAATTATCTCATTCATATAATATACTAGATGTGATCTCTATTGAGTAGACACAGGGTGTTCTAACCAGACGATTATTCATTGAACTGAAAAGACGTCTGCAATATAATATATATGTGAATATAATTTAGATATACATCTATCATTGATATTATTATATATATCTATTCACTTACCTACACTAAAAATGAAATTATACTCCTGCAAATTTAAAGCGTATTATTTATATATTTATTAAAAAGTATGCTTGTTTTATTAAAATTCAATATAAAGTAAAAATTAAAGCACTAAGCTTTGTATTTTTAAAATAAATAAATATTTTATTTTATCAATGTTTGACATACGATCATATGAGGTTAAAAAGTGGCAGGCATTAGGAATCGTAAAGCATTGTTTGTTAACAAAATACAGTTCAACAGTAAAATATTAACTTCTAAATGAGTTCACAATATCTAAAAATATTTATACATTTCTTAAACTTATTAAATAAATCAATATAGTTGAAATCAATGAAGTCAATTAAAAATAGTGTTAATATTGCATTTACTTTTTCGACTATAGAATATAAAGATGACCTAGTTGCTGGTGCGCTGACTTACTTTTTGTGTTTGCATTGTGTTCTTTAATGAGAAAGATGGAAACATTCATATCATCCTAATTATTATGTTACAGATAGAGAAATGTCACGTACTTGAAAGTTCTTTTATTTATTTTTTATCAAAATTGTACACAATACATAGACATTACAATTTTAAATTTTTCGTTTGAATAAATAAAGAATAAAAAATATTCAAATGGTAAAATATCAAAATTTGTATAAGTAGTAATTAATATAAGTATTATTATTCACGCTGTTTCCCGCATGTAGCAGGCCAGTAGAGGGAACCTAGAATTAAGACACTCCGTTCTCTAGTTTCCGCCGAATTCTAGAGGTATTGCGTGTTGAGTGGCGGAACTAAACGCCACGCTTTTGCCTCAACACCAGAGCGAAGAAATAGGAATATAAATTCCTCGAGTGGGGATCGAACCCACAACCAGTCAAACTTTGTGCCCCTGCGCCAAGACTGACCTCATATAAATTGTATTAACCAAAAATAGGGTAAATCTCCCATTACCATATCAAGGCACCAGTAAGTCGACAACTATTACGACATAGTGTACGGGCGCTCAATAGAAGTTAACTTGTAATAAAATAAATAGAAGGCTGGGTATTAAGGATTAAATACTGAGGCTAGTCGTGGCGCACAGCCACATGCGTGCATGTAAATGGGGCAGGTTGTGGGTTCGTGTCTCGCTCGAGGAAATCAAATAATTTATATTTTGAGTTCTCGCTCTGGTAACCTAGTAGTTCGAAATATCGCGTGTTAGGTAGTGGAACTTAAGGATTCTGTCTTACCAGACATATTACATACATATTTACATATCTCCATATGAAAATATTTTAAATAAATTCTCCCCAGTAGAAGTTACACCCATAACTATTGAGTTAAACTATTATACGATGAACGTTACATTTTCAAAATTTTACAGGAGAGCATAAATACTGTGAATAATCACCACTTCAAACTTTTATATTACCTCTATTAATAGAGGTTGGTATAATAGTTTGAAGTGGTGATGTAGATAGTTTTACTGATAAGAAAATGCCTAAAATACACTTTTTAGCGTTCACAGTAATAATTTGCGCCAAAACGTACCATATCTTCGACCATATCTAACGGTTACTGAACTTTTAGTAATTATATAAGGACTAGCGGACGCGCGCAGCTTCGCTTGCGTATTTAAGGGTAAATTCTAAGAACCCATGAAACATGTGTTCAATGAAATATTTTTAAGAGTCTAAATTTCAAATTTTATAAAAATCGGTGCCGATTTAATTTTTTTTCCATACAAACTTTGAACCCCTATTTCACCCCTTTAGGGTTAAAATTTTTCAAAATCCCTTCTTAGTGGATGTCCAGATTACGAAAGTAAACTTTTGTCCAAATTTAACGTTTCTACGCACAGCGGTTACGGCTGTGCGTGCGTCTTACCTCAGTCAGTGAGGACAAGTCCTTTTATATATATAGATGAAAATTTATCGTCGATAAATTTGCGAGCGTGCATATAATGCGGGGAGTGTGATAAGATCTGATAATATTTGTATTTCAAATTCTGTTACCTTCAGATCCCTTGGAGAAGGTGAGACTTATAAATATCTTGGAAAGTCTAAAGCATTGGGTATTGATGAACAGAGCATAAAGCAATTGGTGAAGGAGCGTTTCTTTGGTTGCCTGAAAAAAGTGCTTGGCAGTCTTTTATCTGGTGGCAGCAAAGTTCGTGTTTTTAGCGGTTGGGTTATGCCGGTTCTAGCCTATACTTTTGGTATTGTAAAGTGGACACAGACCGAGTCAAATTCTGTAGATCGCCAAATATCGCACCATCCCGTTCGTCTGTAATGGGACTGTATATCCCGCATAAATGTGGAGGTCGGGGCTTTTTGAATGTCAAAAACCTCCATAACCATGACATATGTAATTTTAGAGATATTTTTCTCAAGATTGACGTGGACATACACAAGGACGTGGTACCAGTTGACAAAGGCTTTACTCCTCTTTATGGCAAAAGGAACTGGCGTAGGCCTGTAGTACTTATTACTTCTGATCGCATGCTGTGTAGCAGAGCAAGGAGCTGCATGGTATATTAAACCAGACCATTTTACTTATATGGTATAATCTCAACTGGTAATGGGGACTCAATAAAACGACGATGCGTCTGAAGTACAGACAGGTAGTACCAACTACCGCTTTATTTGGTTGGTTTTGCCGTCTAAAACAAGAATGCTTCATAAACTAATCATATCCCTATAAGGATATGAATGAATCTTTATAAGGAATAAATATAAATTGTTTTGAAATAAATCAATAAGTACAATATGTTCGTCGAAGAATTTATTCAATCATCTAAACTCAAATAATTAATTACACACGCAAGAGCTTTATATATTCGGTAAATTTTATATATATTATTAATTTCATATCATAAAGTCCCTTACAAGAGCACTTTAGTTATTCTTCCTTTACTGAACAGAATTAAGAATAAAATCCATTCAATTAATTTCAATGACTTTTATTGCTATGAAAAGATTCTTTTGCCGATCGTTTCATGATTCCTATAGTTAGTTATACTAGTATAAATATGTACATTTGATTATATTTAATAAAATAATATGAATTTTATTTCATTAAATATAAATGAACCATAATAAATTATATCGGTAATTCATTTGAAGTTCACTTGGAAATGCAATCATTAATACAACATTAATTAGTAGTAATTACTGTTTTCTGTTTTTTTTTCAATTTCATGCTGTATCCCGCATATAACATGGTAGGAGAGAGAGTCTATGGTTAAGAGATTGCGTTACCCACTTCCCCCCGAATTTTTCAAGGCATTGCGTGTTAAGTAGCTGAAGACAACGCCGAAATTACGCAATTAGTAATAATGAAGCTATATTTAATATAAATATTATATTTTAGTTGTTTATGTTAGTTGTCTTCTATATTGGCGTATTATTTATTACTTTTATAAAATATTTATGTGATAATTTGATTTATATGTGTTTTTAATATTAGGAAGAAAAAGGTCAATTAGTTTATTTAGCTTCGGTATTCTTATATAAGAAAGACAATTATGATTGAAGAAACTGAATTCAGTACCCTTTATAAAAGTATTAAGTTTAAGAACAAATCAATGTTTATATATAAATCAATGTTATGTATATTTTTATTATTATGTTATTATATTTATGTTCTGAAATTTATGTATTTATCATGAAGGTAAAATAATAGATTTAACAAAATTAGGTCTGTATTCGAAAAATTCAAGGATACATGATCCTAAATATTTCAAATAAAGTCAATAGTTTTAATAATACCAGAAAAACTATGAAAGCAAAATTATAACCAATTACGATCAGTTCTTATTCTTATTTGCTGGAATTTATTTATAAATCAGCTTCACGCTGTATCCCGCAAACAGCAGGGTATGCAGAGGGAACTTTGTGGCAATACACTCCTTTACCCCCTTTTAGCCGAATTCTGGAGGCATAGCGTGTTGAGTGGCAGAATTCAATTCATTTATTTATATTCATTTATAAGCAAATCTTACCTGTAGTAACCGTCTCTGTCGGATCGCGCGCTGTGCTGTCTCTCCACTCCGAGACGGTGTGGCAATGGCAGTGTTGATGATCGGCTTCCACCACCAGAACATTGGGATGCTGGTCCTGGTGTAGAGATATTTGTAAAGATTTGTTTCTAAATATCATATTTGCGCAATAAGCTGCTCGAGAAAAAATGTCTATGTTACAGACGTGAACGGTGTCGTTAGTCATTATTTCGTCATAAACATTTAATATATTTCGACTATTAATAAAATTGTTATCTTTAAATAATTCAATTGTTATCTTATCTTATACTGTAATAAAATAGTATAATATTGGTATCTCTTTATCAAAAACATTAATAGCATATGAATGTATAATTATTATTTTTTTTTACTTCTACGGAACTACTTGACGAATGAATTTTTTTTGTTCCATAACTATTAAGGCTGGACCGGGTCTGCATTCGGCTTTAATTGGTTTGAATTAATATGATTAATAATCCAGCGTAAATTATACCATAGAAGAATTAAAAAAATATAAAATGCCACCCTACTAAAACTCGTTCAGTATAATGGACAATTGTCGTTGACAAACAAAAATCATTGAAATTTGAGGCTATTGTAGTTCACTGTGTTTTACTGTAATTGGGAATGATTTTTTTTTCATTTCCCCGCTTCGGTAAAACGAAGCTAGGCGTTGTGATCCGCCACTCGTTCAATATCTCGAAATTCAGGTGGAGAGTGGAGAACAGACAGTCTTGGTACGACTGACTCGTTGCCTTGTTTGTGAACAAAAGTATTATGACGAGGATAAGATTTTATTACATACAATTGAAGTTGCAGGCGGTAATAAGTAACAAGATTTGTGTATCTTGTCACAGATTTTGGTGATTATACTGAACTACATTTGTAGTACTTTTTTTGTATCATTTATTCTTTTTTGGGTAAGAAAATACCTTTTTAGCTTATGTAAAGTAAAATAGGATCTAAAATACTGTTTTTACTTTATTACTTTTCATCCTGTGTCTGGGGAGAGGAAATAGTCTCACTCTATAATTCTCATTTTGTATTGACTAAAATCTTTTATTTTACAATGCCTAATCTATCTTTACTATCTATGAGGAGGAAAATGTAACAATAATATTCTACAATCAACTTACTCTTGCAAAGAGTATTGTATAATAAGAGAGTGAATACTTACGTCTACGAGGCGGATACGGGCTACGTTGATTCGACGGTGGCAAGTTGTCATTGTATTCTGTACAAATTATTATAAGATTTAATATAAGATACATAGTGTATAAAAATATTTATGTAATTTTGGTACATGTGTTAATTGAACGTAGGTTAGAAAAAATATTTATAATTTTTTTGTTTTTTATATGTTACTACTCACAACCTAAAGATAACACAACACCCAACCATAAATTTTTGCTTTCAATTGTTATTTATACATGTTAAACACTTATAGTTACAAGTAATATGGATTAAACCATACCATTTAAATAATCATTGTATATTAATTATTGAAAGATGTTTGATATAATTACTTTTGTAACATTAAATTCTTAAGCGGAATCTTAATATCTATGCCATATGAACAAAAAGTAGTTGACCACATACTCGTAAGTTCATAAGTTAAAACAAACTTTTTTCATGTCTCTATAATCAAATATTATTATTGTATTATCATGTGAATATAAGAATACATATAATTATTACTAACAATGCATTATAAACAGTTTTCGGACCATTAGTTTCTATTTTTGTTAGTTTCATTAGTTATATAAGTAAAGAATAAGTTATCGTCAACACTCACCCAAATCCTCCATACTCTGACTCAAGAGCGCTTCAAACGTGTGAAGGCTGTAGCTTTCAGCGTCCATTCCTTTAGCGAGGGTATTACGGAGGTGCATCTCGTACTCCAGCAGCAGGCGGGACGTGGGCGAGCCCGGAGCCGGCGTGGCGCTCGACTGCGACGCCTGGCGTGACAGACACGGCTTCTGCTATAATATAAATAATATATATTACATAACAATTATAAAACGCACTAAGCTAACTAGTAACCTTTTTTTATTAATTGGTTTTAACTTATTTTTTAGTGATTGGTTTTTAATAAAATGTTGACATTTGTGTGTGGCTTAACGCTCTATTCCGCGGTACGATTTTGGATGTTGTGCGTAAAGCGGTGTAGCCAAATCGTGTTTTCAGTAAATTACTACCATAGTATTAAAAATGTCAAAAAAATATATTTTTATTTTTTGTGCAAAAATNATTAAAAATGTCAATTTTTTTTTTTTTTTGTGCAAAAACCAGATAGAGAATAAAATGTTAAATAATAAACATATTTTTATTTCCTTTTACTCTGCTACATTGACATTCCCCGGAGTGTCGAGCCAATGTCAAAAAGTTAAATATTTGTTACACCCAGGCGAAAATTTGGTATTTTAACCGACTCCAAAAGAAGATTCTCAGTTTTTTAAAAATAAAAAAAAATATATGGATTGAAATTTATTGATTTGTTACACCCAGGCGAAAATTTGGTATTTTAACCGACTCCAAAAGATGGTTCTCAGTTTTTTAAAAAATACAATAAAAATATGGGTTTTCAACCCATATTTTTCATTTCACTTTCTCCATAGGTCTGAATTGAAATAGTTATAAAAAATAAAATGTAGGTAGATACACGACAATTTTAGTGCAACAAGTAGCATTTTGGTTTGTGTTTGAGATTTTTCCACAACGGGTAAAAAACCCATTCGATATATGTAATTAAAATAATTACTCACCACTCCGTGATGATGTCTTGGGTCTCTTGGGTCTCTTGGATCTCTTGGGTCTCTTGGGTCCCTTGGGTCTCTTGGGTCCCTTGGGTCTCTTGGGTCCCTTGGATCCCTTGGGTCCCTTGGGTCTCTTGGGTCTCTATCACGTCGTTGACATGGTTCTTGGTCGGAGTTGCCATTAGAGGAAGATGGCGTCGTTGCGTAACATTGGTTATCGAACATCACGTTATCAGACGGTGGTGATAGATCACGCTCTCCTCCACCTAGTTCCAAGTAAAGTCCACGCCCGGGATACCCACTAGGTGCTGCTCCCACCCCTACACCGCGGCTGGAATGTATGCTTTTGTTAATATACTCGTATATGTATGTAACATAATATTTATTATATATTTTAAAGTAACGTGAATGGCATTGTCGGAATTTATATATAAATTGCATATATTTGATCTCAGTAAACAATATCATAAAGTATTGTTATATATCAGGCTGTATTTCGGTAAATCATTATTATTATTCTAAACATTGTCATGGCGTAGGGGACTGTAAACGCGACTAGCTGTGGGTTCGATTCCCACTCGAAGAAATGAAATATTTATTTAAATTTATATTTCCATTTCTCTGGTATCGAGGCATAGGGTGGCGTTGAGTAGTTAATACTCACTTATTCGAAGAATACCGCTGTGATCCCTGTCTGCTGTTGTTATTGACGACGTGCGCGTAATGCCCATGATGCATATGCTGTCGATGGTGTGAGCCGCACGTGGGCGGACACTGTGTGCCGTAGCGCCGGCGACCCATCTCTGGTGACGTTACTGGACTCTCAGTCGACGGCATCGGTTTGAGCATACGCTTTAGTGTGCTCGAATCTGGTGGGTGGTGTTTTTTGTTAATTTTGGCTATATGATTCTGTATTTATTGAATGAAGCCGTCGCTGTGAGAAAGTTTTTACTCGGGAAAATATAATACTTAAATCATTTTCATTTTCCTGTTGTGGTGGACAAAGAGGAAGTAGCGTTGAGATTCGCCACTTAATAATACGCCATTTCTCGAAAATCGAACGGAAAGTAGAGAACGGTGTATCTTCTTCATCTAGAGGGACCTCTGCCCTGTTATGAAATGAAATGAAAGATGAAAGAAAAAGCGTAAAACTGAAATCGTATTTTTTTTGGGATATGTTGTTAATTAATCGAAATCGTGGCAGGAACTGGATACATGTGGACTTTTAACATTATATTCTTTGAAATTATTTTAATAAATCATTTTAATGATAAGAAAAAACAACTTCATTGCTTAGTTAAAATCATAATTGAAATTTTAAGAATTTGACTGACAGGATTTTATGTGCCTTACTTACCCATATTCATGTCTTCGGTGCTCTTAGACTTTGTACGGCGCGACCCAGAAGTGTTGTTGTTGATGATGTTGTGATTGTGCATCGTATGACGATCTTGCTCGCGAGACTATAAAAATATTTTATAAGTTTCTAAATAAGTATGTGTTAACAAGTGATTAATATAGCTAAAAACATTTTTATTTAAATAATAAGATATATAAAGATCCACACAGCAGTCTTGTTAACAGTTACGCAACTTGTGTGGAAAGTGGAGAACCAGATCACCGCTAGGTTTCCTCTGTATACTATATGGTTATCACAGCGTGAAGTTAAAAATGTTCTTTTAATAAAAGCCAATATTATCAAGAGTGCAGAATAGGAGTATGTATAATGAGAGATGAGTCCAATTGAGCTTGCCAGTTTTCACATACACTAGATGAGACACGGCGAAACAAGTTAAATAAAAGTTATAAATAAACAAAATTTAACATTAAAAGAACATAATTTAACAAAATTTAGCAAAATATAACACAAAAGTTGAAAAGTGCTTTTTCGTCTATATAATCTTGCTTTTNAATGTAACATAATATTTATTATATATTTTAAAGTAACGTGAATGGCATTGTCGGAATTTATATATAAATTGCATATATTTGATCTCAGTAAACAATATCATAAAGTATTGTTATATATCAGGCTGTATTTCGGTAAATCATTATTATTATTCTAAACATTGTCATGGCGTAGGGGACTGTAAACGCGACTAGCTGTGGGTTCGATTCCCACTCGAAGAAATGAAATATTTATTTAAATTTATATTTCCATTTCTCTGGTATCGAGGCATAGGGTGGCGTTGAGTAGTTAATACTCACTTATTCGAAGAATACCGCTGTGATCCCTGTCTGCTGTTGTTATTGACGACGTGCGCGTAATGCCCATGATGCATATGCTGTCGGTGGTGCGAGCCGCACGTGGGCGGGCACTGTGTGCCGTAGCGCCGGCGACCCATCTCCGGTGACGTTACTGGGCTCTCAGTCGACGGCATCGGTTTGAGCATACGCTTTAGTGTGCTCGAATCTGGTGGGTGGTGTTTATTTGTTAATTTTGGCTATATAATTTTGTAATTTTTGAATGAAACCGTCGCTGTGGCATAGTTTAAACTCGGGAAAATATAATACTTAAATCATTTTCATTTTCTTGTTCTGGTAGACAAAAAGGAAGTAGCGTTGAGATTCGCCACTTAATAATACGCCATTTCTCGAAAATCGAACAGAAAGTGAAGAACGGTGTATCTTAATCTAGAGGGACTTCTGTCTGCTTTGCTATGTGAGAAAAAGCGTAAAGCTGAAATCGTATTTTTTTTTGGGATATGTTGATAATTAATCGAAATCGTGGCAGGAAATGGATACAACTGGACTTTTAACATTATATTCTTTGAAATTATTTAAATAAATCATATTAATGATAAGGAAAAACAACTTCATTACTTAGTTAAAATTATAATTGAAATTTTAAGAATTTGACTGACAGGACTTTGCCCTTACTTACCCATATTCATGTCTTCGGTGCTCTTAGACTTTGTACGGCGCGACCCAGAAGTGTTGTTGTTGATGATGTTGTGATTGTGCATCGTATGACGATCTTGTTCGCGAGACTATAAAAATATTTTATAAGTTTCTAAATAAGTATGTGTTAACATGTGATTAATATAGCTAAAAACATTTTTATTTAAATAATAAGATATATAAAGATCCACACAGCAGTCTTGTTAACAGATACGAAACTTGTGTGGAAAGTGGAGAAACAGATCACCGCTAAGTTTCCTCTGTATACTATATGGTTATTACAGCGTGAAGCTAAAAATTTTCTTATAGTAAAAGCCAATATTATCAAGAATGCAGAATACGAGTATGTATAATGAGAGATAAGAGAAGATATTTCAGCTCAATGGGACGCAGGGAAGTGGGTCAAATTGAGCTTGCCAGTTTTCACGTACACTAGATGAAACACGGCGAAACAACTTAAATAAAAGTTATAAATAAACAAAATTTAACATTAAAAGAACATACTCAAAAGTTGAAAAGTGCTTTTTCGTCTATATAATCTTGCTTTTCTTTTAACTTTAAACATTCTTAATCATATCACAACTTAAAATATTTTTTTTACGTTTCTCTTAAAGACGGTAATTTTGTTCTGGTTCTGTAATCTTATGAGTATAATTATTATTAAATCGAATTGTCAGATTGTTCATCTGACATTTAACTATACCATGGAATACTCATAATATAATTTATATTATTATTATTTAATAACTCTAATGAAATTTACATAAATTCCTTTAGTCTATTCAAATTGCCTTACAATATTAGAGCATCTAAGTTGTTGTTTAGTGGAAAAGTTCCTTACAGATTCATTGCCGTCTCCATAGTCGACACTTTTCGGCATGTGCTGTAAGTGTTCCTTCGAGCGTGTGGAGGTCGCCGATGATTTGGATGAAGTGAGAGTACCACCGGCTTGGACGCCCTCCGACTTTAGATCTTGCCCGTGCTGGTTGGTTTGACCGATGCTTGTTTGACATTCTTCATTAGCCTGAAAAATATATTTTATTCGTTTTAATTGTGATTTTTTACTTTATGACTGTTTACTCTATGTTTAAAAAAATTAGGAACTTATTTATTATTTATCCAGATGAGGTACTATTTAATTTTGTCATTTTAGTAATATTCACGTTTGTATAATTCAATTTAATAAACATTTCGCAAAAATATTAACAACGGTAACGTTTTTATGAAAAATATCATGTTCTTACTAAGCATAAAAGCTATAGCTTTTATATAAAAAAATATAACTTACGCTGGTAGCATGGGTGCCGACAGAAGCAGTAACAGTTTTAGGAGCCGTTGATGTGTTGGTTGTCATAGTTGAGGTTTCCTGTGATTTTGGTGGGCGTGACGGCGGCTGAGACTCAGTTTGACGGGCAGCCGCTATAATAATGAGATTATTTAAATTATTCATCTTTTAGAATTCTTTACAACGAATTCTATTTTTCCTAGAGTAAAATCTGAATCTACCCCAATCCTAAAGCAAAAAAATATATATTATAGATTTGTATTACATAAATTAATTAATTCGTCACAAGCAATTCGTCATCATGTAATAGGATTGCGTAGTCACAGTGTCTAATTTTAGTTATACCTATCAATAGACTACATATTTGGGCTTAGGTGACATTTCTTTTATCGCTATAGCATAGCACTTATAACGAAGTACTAACGTTTCGGAGGTGCTTGCGTGGTCTGCGGCTGAGCCCCGCCGACGTTGTCGTAGAGCGAGGTGGAGGAGGTGGCGGCGGCCACCTTGTCCGCGCGCGCCCCCCCTGCATCTGTTTCAACGGCACGTGTAGTGGTACGCGGCAGAGTGGACGACCCTAGCCCAAAACATAACTTTTGTCAAACATAAGTAATGTATGTTTGACTATACTGTCTTTCAATAAATATCTGAACTATCAAAGCACTATTATGTTTTTACTGTTGTTATTTACTAAACAGTAGAAGGAGCAGTGAGAACCTAGCGTTAAGACATCGTTTTCCACTTTCTGCTCATTTTTGCAACTACTAAACTACTTTGTCTTACTAGGCCTAGGCCTTAGAGATATGTAAATAAATAAAATATAAGCATTCCCATTAACTTTGATTGAAACCAAAACTATGAATTGTACAGTATAAAATAAACTTTGAAATAATTTCCAGAAAAACTTCCTCCTCTTATTACACGAATTTCATATAAATACATATGTTTATTCTATATATAAAGGAGAGTTCTCATAACCTGCGTTTTCAGAACTACACCACCCTCTTTTAAAAGTATTTTTTATGCTCAATACAAGAAAATCCGTCTCAACTGCCCAACTGGCCAAAGTTTTAACGTGGTATATTATAAAATATATACAACCTTACTCTAAATCAAAATATTATAATAACAAGAGTGATTGTAAACGCGGCGGGTTGTGTGTTCGATCCCCCTTTGAGGAAATTAAATATAAAATATTTTCAGTTCTTCACTGTGGTGGTGTGAGTTCCGCCACTCAACAAGCAATGGCTCCAGAATTCAACGGAAAATGACTATACTACTGTGGGCGGGATAATCCGTGAAGCTAAAAAAAATATTTTAATCTACTTTCTGTAATTTATTGGGGTAATTTTACTCACGGTAACGAGGATCCTGAGCCCTGAGGCGGGCGTACTGTTCTTGTGTCATGCAGGTGCATTGCGGTTCGCGGCCATAGGTGAGACTGCGGATGAAAACAAATATAAAAATCATATCACATATTTTATGGAATATTTATTATATAGATTAGAATTGTATTAGGAATAGTTATGGTTATACAATAGTTGGAATAGCGATTCTTCAGAGTACCAAAGTCACATTGCACGAAGAATCAGCACGCTGAAGTGGAACTGGGCCGGTCATGTCTCCAGACGTGCCGACGGTCCATGAAGCCGATACGGAAACGGAGTGTCTTAACACCAAGTCCCCTCTGCCTACCCTGCTATGCTATAATTCTTGAATAAAAAAATCTATAAATACCTAGATCGGTTAGGGCTGGCTGGCGTAGAGACTGGTTTCCTCTTAGTCTTGAATTTCTGCTTAGCGCCAGGCGGCTCCAGCTTGAGGCTGTAGCTCGAGGAGGCCTTTCGTGAGAATTTGAATGATGGTGACTAAAATCACAAAAAGCCGGTCGCATGTTAATGGCCTTACGATGAGTTTGGTGATCAATGTGTTGTTCTTGCTGTCTTCTTGTGCGTTCTTGTTTGTTTTTCTCTCTTCACTTGTTTAATGATCGAATGTATAGACTAATGAATGTATATGAAAATTTTAATTGAAAAAAGAAAAAACCATATAAGTAGCGATCAAAATAGTTTTTTTATGGTTCTTTGTATATTTGTTTTTTGGGTAAATAATTTAATCTATTTTCTATTTATTCTATTATTTTCTATTTATTTTATTACTTTCAATTTGTTTTATAGTCTCTAAATACGTTAAAGATACAGTTATACAATTTTAATCGTTTTTTAAGTCATATTATTACGTTATTAAAATAAACATTAATTACAATTTAAACAATTTTTTGTTAAATTATTTGAATAATGAATGTTCTTAAATTTCAAATTGAATGAAAAATTTAAGATTAATACAATATTCAATTAATATTATACATACTATGAAAATAAATGAATTTTAGCAAGCAGGTATAACTATATAACTTACGCAACATTCTCTAAATTGTTTCGCGTCAATGGGTGATGTAAAATTAAGCCCCCACGTGTCGTTGGTCATCGGATCTTTCCAGTACACGAAACATTCTGACGCCTGACCGATACGAGTACCTGAAAAAATATGGTATTTCCTATTAAGAATTGTTATAAATATATTTATTTTTAGGGCCGTAGTTGCGCAGGGGCACAAGGGTAACTAGGGAAAACTGATGAAAGGGGGACTGTAACGTGACACTTGTGGGTTCGATCCCCACTCAAGAAATAAATAATAATTTATTAATATTTTCTTTTCCTCGCTCTGGCACTTGAATTCAACACACTATGGCTCGTAAAATTGGGAAACGGACACTCCGTATATATAAGACTACTTAACACTAAGTGTATATAAGATACAGCGTAAAGCTTTTTTTAATAAATATTTCTTGACATCACTTATAAATAATACAGATAAACTCAAAATAAACTTGTTTATTTATAAACATGATATCCTAAGCACAAAGATAAAAAGCCCTAATTTACTATTTTAAGCAGCACGTAGGGAAAGATTTATTTAAAGCTCGAGTAGAGAACAAATTCTATATAAGAACTTCTCCCAAAAGATATTTCAGACGATCTATATCAATGAAGTACTTCCATATGGAGGATGCATTATCGATTCTAGGACAAACATTCGAATTCATTATAATTCACGACATTCGAAAGGAAATAGAAGATGCAATATTCAGTTTTCTCATATACTCGTATGTGAATTTCGGTCAATTATCCGTGCACCATCTAGTGTAAATTTAAAACTAGGTTACAGCGGCCGACATTGCTACTTTCGGATTCGCTCGTAAAACTCCCTACTATGTAGGTAGTCGAGAAAAATATTTGGCTTAACGTTAAAATATGAAAACACAAATTTCGTAAACCACATTTAAAATAGGCACGGATTGATGGCGGAACTACGTAAGTACACTTATTATTGTTTTTTTATTCTTACATTTCAAAAATACAAACGAGATTAATATTAAACATTACAAAATATTAATATAAAGTTTGTAATATTAGTTAAATATCTATAAACAAACTACTTGTTTAGAAAACGTATAAAAATTTTGACGTAGTCCAAGAGGCAGTTTAAATTTTTAAACGTTTTCTAAATATTTTTCTTTCTAAGTGTGGAATAATACTTTAAAAATTACCTATAAAAAAATAAAAGTACAAACAACGTACCAGGTTGCAATAGTCTAACGTCCAGTATCTTATCGACTTGGGAGTTGTAGGCGGTGATGTGGAACACGCACTCAGGTGAGTCTTGTATACAGGTGATGTTCACCGGAACTAAGTCCTCGGACACCTGCTGCCACTTGACAGTGCCGGCTCCGCTTGCCGACACGTGGAATACCTCAGCCCAAAGTCTGTAAATTGGTTTTAATTAAACAGAATAATGGATAAAATCCTCTTATGTTTAGTTTTCGACATTAAATATATAGAATAATAAGCCCCTTTAATACTAATTAACAAAATTATTACCAAAATTCTGATTATTTATTAGATATGTTCTATATAGGTACTTGTGAATGATCAATGTTTTGTTTTTGCATATAAATATTCAAATTAATACATATTTCGCTTTAAAATATGTATTAAAACGACATCACTGTTTTACCTTCTCATAGATGTTGATGTCACGTGACCGACAGTTTACAACTCTATAATTATTCGTGTACGACCCACTTGCCTCCACAAGGATTGCATGTCACATGTAAGCTCATACATGTTTGAGTGGTGGACGTGCATGCAGGAATTGTTTATTGACTCAAAGCTCACTAATGACACCACATCATATATAATTAACGTTTATTTCAGACATGGATTTAAATTTATAGAGTGTTATGTTCCATTTATTTTTCTGGTAATGGCTTTTAGATTTTCTGTAAGCAATTGAATATTACAAAATACTGATATGCTCATTGCCTAATAATAAATTTTAAAGCAAGATAGATAAATATATGCATAAATGCAATGATAGATTTATGATTTAGTTAAAGCAAAATTATTTTGAAACAAACAGGCAAATCTATTCATTGTTTTTATTATTGAAGAGTTTTTTAGATCTTTGTTAAAAAACCTAAAATACACAATAGAATCAATAATCAAAGGAAAAATTGATTTTCCAAAAATATAAAAAACTACCTCAAGGGAAACATGATTTGTTCTCGCTTTTGTTTTAATTGTCTGATCAAAATATATACCTATATAACCCTGAAAACCTTTTCAGGGCTACAATCCGTTATTATTTGAAACTAATGATACTAATAATAATTTAATTAAATAACCGTAAAAGATGTCCATCTCGTCTACGGGAGTTCTGCCACGGGCTGTCCTCATAGCGGTACGCCTTGCGGAGGATGGGCGCGCACGAACACGATGACAGCTTGTTGCCCATCGTGCGCTGGCCGCACTCGGCGCACGTTACTACGCTGCCTGTATTTAATTATGGTATATATTATATTAATAATAAATTAAGGAAAAAGTTAAAAAAATTTGGAAAAACTAAAGTTATGTTTTGAACTTTGTCCAGGAGTTTGGAACACGTTACAGTCGTCCATGCCATGTGATCTACTTTAGTATTTGAAACATCAGGTGTTATCAAATATTTTTCTTGTATCTCAATCTAAAAGTAAAAACGTTGTATGGAACACTTATCCTGAAAAAATATTGTTTTATGTGCATGAAGTGTATATAATTATAATATATTTATACTATAATAGACATTTTCTATTTTATCTTAGGGGAAATATTATGCACCAAGTGACATTTATCTTACATTGAGGGTGAGGTTGATTCAAAAATATAAAAATAGTTTTTGTACTGTTTTCTCTGAAAAATTAAATGATAAACAATATTCATAAAAATAAATCTATATGATTTGATATTTTTTAAATTTCAATATAAATTTATTTTATATATTTTAATGTTATAGACGAAAATATACGGCATTAAATTCTGCTACTTAACACGCAATGCCTTCACAATTTGGAGATTGGGGACAAGAAGTGTAGTAATGAGTACGGAATGTTTTAACACGATGTTCCCAGGTGCCATCTGCCCACCCTGTTATATGCGGACGCTAATAAAGAAAAAAACAAAAATATTAATTATAATTACCCGTGGTCCCGTGATGTCACCAGGTGCCATCGGAACGCGAGAGGGAGTGTCCACGGTTGAGACTCTGCGAGCGTTGCGTACCGTGTCTGTAGTGATGTTTCACACTAACTCCATGCTGAAATCGTACTTATTCTTAAAATATTATTACACATGACAAAAATCGTACATTTTCTTTTACATATCTCCAAAGTAATAGTAAAAAAATTACTAAATTGCACAATTAACACCACAACAATTATATATTTAAAACAATATTATATTTTAATGTATCAATAAATATGTTTTTAAAGCAATTATGTTTTGACAACATTTATTTATATACAATATATATTTATAACATTATGATATATACATATAATTTATTTTATAAGAAAAACATTTTTAAAAGTTATTTTACTATATAATTTAAAGCCTTATTAAATCGCAAGAGAACATGCTTATATAAAATCATCCATCACTACAACAAAAGTTATATACGTTTTCTAAAACAGTAAGAATATGTTACTCATATTACGTGATATAGTGATGATTGATATTTATATGCTATTTAATATATGCGTTATTTAATAATGATATTTATGTCATATGTTAAATGAAGTGGACATGCATGATTAGAAAACTAAAAACTTACGAGCATATATATTAAGTACTTTGCTCAAAATCCTATAAGTAACCAAGGTAGCACTACATGTCATTCCTAAATAGAAAACAAAGTGTAGACAGATGCTCAACGCGATGATTCACATTCAATTTACAAGATTACCACAACCTGTACATTCTATGCATTAATTATACATATTTGTCAGACGCAAACGAGAAGACACTACTTACGTCATACTTCTAATTCTATTAAACTGAATAAGTACTCTGTACACACATTTATTTAATTTAACACAAAAATGGTCTACTTCATTTGTAATATTGCGGCATTAATATTGAAAACATTTCCTCGGCACCTCTTTAAATTTTATTTTAATATTATTAAAAAAAAATTTTTTTTCATAAAATCTGGTCAATAATTACTTTATTTTGTGTTCGAAGCCCTATGAACTACATCGTGCCCGTGGGTGACCTTAATCTGCAGGCGTCAAGCATCAATCAAGTAGGTAAGTTAATAACATGGCCCTGATTGCATCATCTAAGGCTCTATGCATCTTATCAAATTATACAATAGTTAAACGTACAGTTGTTTGACAGACGTATCTTATTATATTTTATTATTATTAATTATTAATATATTATATTTCTTATTTTTACTTTACAGCTCAAATTCCATTTATATTATATCGAAAACCTAATCCATATTTTTAAATAGCAATTAAAATTCAAGAGCCACATTACAATATGTGGGTCAACCCAGTTTGGCTTCCCAGTTTAAAGTTGACTAGACTAGAATTACTTTTATGTGACATAGTTCGATCTAAATGTTAGTAATTATTACCCAAGTAAGGTGTCATTTCCAATTGACAACATGTATTTATTTATTTTTAAGTTAAGCTTAGCAAATACGATGATTGTGTGGTTATGGAAAATTATACAAATAGTATAATATAACCAGCGTGTCGCGTTAAAGAAGCTAACATATTTACAATATTTACTTATTTTTTATTAGTGTATATAAATACATATATTTTTACACATCAAGGGAAAATGCAAATTTAAATTAAGTGTATCAATATAAAATTTAAACGTATGTGTCGGCCACCACTCCAAAAATAGGATTATTAAATATTTATTTATTAGTTTTAGTCAAATGTGTACATGCAGAGGGTTGCATTGCGTTACTGTGCATACATTTTTATGTTTATTTCAAATAATTTTATTTTGTATTTATTTATGCCCACATTACAAAAATACATCAGGACGTAGGGGAAACAAACACTCCATGTGCAAATTAATTTAAAGGTACTACGAACCTCGAAATTGTTCCAATTTTGCGCAGAAAATTTAGCAGCCTCCACGCTTTCTTTAGCACCCATACTTATATATTCGTGATATCACTCGCAGTCAAATGAACTATGACAATTCGGTGTCGATGCGTATGTCGGGATGTCGAGCGGTGACAATGTGCGCTACGACCGTGCTCACTGTGGAGATTCGGGTTGAACAAACATTAAATACCTCTAAAGTCGCTCGTTCGTTAACTTAAAAATTCACGGCGGCGAATAGTATATGAGGGGAGTCCGATGCAGCGAGCAGGCGCACGGGCGCCCCGGTGCAGGCGCGGCGGGTAAACACCGCCAGCTGCTCCGACCCTGACGCGTGCCCTGGGCCCTACCTGGCGCTCTCGCCTCGGCCCGACACGCCGGCCTCGTCTACCACTGCGCACGGCACAACGAGCGGGTCGGCGAGGCGACACCGGGACTTAGTAAAATGTCAGAGCAGACTGGGTCGCGAGGCGAGGAGCGTGCGTGGCGGCGCTGTCGCGCACGGTCGCCGGCCGCCGCGCACCGCCCGCC
>JAKRZM010000422.1:315164-497527 GCA_036379175.1 Heliconius cydno galanthus | reverse complement strand
AGTTTTCGTTAACAATTAATAAATATCATGGAAAAATCAATCATCATGAAATTGAGGTCAATTTAGCGTAGAGGGCCATCGTCTGACTGCACTCAGGGGGAGGATTGGGAGTTGTATCTCCAGTCAGGGCCCTAATTAAATACAAATTATTTTCACTTCTCCTTTCCTGCTAATGTTGCCACCGAACATTCAATATCTCGAATTTGGGCAGAAAGCAGTGATCTCAGTACCTTGGCAGTAATAGTAACCGTCAGCAGATGTTCTTGTCTCGTTCTAAACATCTAACGTGAAACTAAGAGATCAGCTACTCGGACAAAAATCGGTCAAATGATTGTATGTCAACGGGAAATACAATTTATAAAAGTTGATAATCCTGAAATTTTCACTGAGCCCTCGGTAGGCAAATCTCTCACTTGCACTTGACCAGATTTTATAAATACTAATAGCAATTACATATTATGAATATATATATGAACATACTAGTTTTACAAGGATTTTTCATAACGTGCTACTATCTTCATTCTTGACAATAAAAACTATACTATAGAACTAATTACCTAACTAGTGCTACTAGGTACGTCCGGCAGACATAAAATGACGTAAAATTCTTTACATATCGTTTATTTGATTATAAAATAATGTAATAATAATAACAAAGATGTTACGTTGTGCTAATACATTGTTAAATAAATTAATACAAGATCGCTATATCGCCATAAGGCTAATTTATTTTTAATAATAAGTCCAATGGATAAGTATTAAGGTGAGACAATGATATCGTCGAATTAAAAGAGATCGTCGAAATATTTTTTCTGAAACTTCGAATAATATTAAATTGAATTAATATCAATAACCTGGAAATACTAAGATTATATGTATTAAGTATTTATAGTCATTTCATAATGTACTATATTTGCAGGAACTAAGCTTACTGTTAAACACTTGAAACTTGCCAAATGCTCCAGTCTAATACTTCCTAACTAACGTTGCGCAATGTTCTGTACTCTAAATATTGAACCTTCATATACCATCATCCATTATATCATATAAGTGAGTTAGATAAGGTTACGTACGTAGGTATGTATACATGTATACATGTATACATGTATACAGATGGTATGTACATCAAAACTAGCCAAAAATATATTAAAAAAGTAACACGTCATACTTGAGAAAATTAAATGTAATTTTTAATTCCTTACCAAAAGTTATGTTAGTATATGTACGATGGCCTCCGTCATTAGTTTTGAACAAGCTGTAAGAGTTAATCATAGAGTCTATGAAGATAGGCTTACACATTATTCCCGAAATTAAAAATAAACAAAATATTACTTTTCAATTTGAAAATTGTTTATTGTATTTTCCTATTTTGACGCCAATATATTGTAAAATATTTTGTGATATTAAAATGGAGTGGGATGATAATATATATGATATATGATTTCATTACATAAAGTAGTTATGGAGACAATTTTTAAAATCCTCAAACTTTCAACTTGGTATTAGTCAAATGTTTGCCGGTTGTACCAGGCAATTCCTAAAGGATACCTACTCTGTGACAGAAAAAGATCTGGCCGTCCGCGTAACGTTCGTCAGAAAAAGCCCATCAAAGCAGTAAGGAAAAGAATGTGAAGAATTGTCCAAAAGCTAGAACCATGTCGCCTATTTTAAAAGAAGCCTTAGGACTTACAGCCTCCGAGAGAGGCACTGGTCATTTCTTAACTGATAATTTAATAAATAATAGGGTGGTAACATCAAAACAACTACTTAAGCGGTGTGCAAAGTGAAGTCACAGAAAAATTTTGTTTACGGATGAGAAAATTTTTACAATTGAGCAATATTTTCACAAACAAAATGACTGTATTTATGCTGAAATCTAATTGTATTTATCTGTATCAAAATAAGAACGTCTTGTAATAGTAATAAAAATTAGGTACAATAAAAAAAATGTAAAAATATTTATAGCAAATATTTATAAAAATAATAGACTTCTTGTATATTCTTTAAATGTATTTAAAACAAGTTAAATTACAAGATACATGGCGTCTAAAAGGAGTCATAAAATGTTACATTTTAGAATAAGAACAAGCCGTATAAAATAAGTGTTGAAAATGCAACCGTACCTTTCATACTTCAACTCCATTAAAAGCATCCTTAATGTGTAAATATAAAGAATATAACTATTACATGAGGAACAACTTTTAATATAAAAAGGTACAAAGAATAAAATACTTTCAAAAAATTACTATATCATTAAAAACTTATTTTGTATCTTTTTATTTATATTAATATTCAACCCAGCATTTTTATGATAGGATTTTTGCGTCCACAGATGATGTTTGTAGATATTTTGGTCTTATATAATATTTAGCTTCTCAAAACTACTTAAAAAGAAATATGTAAATTCTTCTGCCATTTAACACAACACTTCATTTATACGGTAACGAAGATGCTTCCCTATAATAGTGTTGGATTCAATCTTTTCACTGGGGCGTTAACACGTACAGCGCATCGTTAATTCTTTTACTGGCAGATATACACTTCTCTCCCTACATTTCTTTACTACTACCTCTATGAAAAAAACGCTCCAAAAACATGGTTTCTTTGATGTTGGGACGTATTATTGCAGGAAGTTGAATATCTCCACTTAACTCTCAATATCTGTGTAGAAATTGGAACACTAAAACATCTTTCAGGGTGTGATACCTCTACCTACCAAATGTAGCAAATATTTTTCTAAATATAAAAAGAAAACAATTATTTAAAACTACTTTTCAGAATGATTATCTTGAGCATATTGTAAATATAAATGTCTGACTATATGTACAAGAAATTTGAAATCATATATTACCATCAAAAATAAATAATTTATAGAGGAACACGTAGTCCAGATTTATGGGCAGCCTTTCAAATAACTTTTTGGAAGACGAGTATTGCAGCTTTCTGCTATTGATTTCTGCAAGCTCAATTTCAAATATATTTACAGCAAAAAACGGAACCTTTATAAGATTACTTCGGCGTTGAAATCTGCCACTCAACACGCAATGCCTCCAGAATTCGGCAGAAAGTGGGGAACGGAATGTCTTAACACTAGGTTCCCTCTGCCTGCCCTGCTGTTTGCGGGTTACAACATGAAACTGATTATTATTATAAGATAACTTTGTTATCTATGTGTCCATCTATGAAGACCATTTTTCCAAAACCGCTTAAAGATGTCAAGCTGAAATTTATATAAAATAACTTGATATTAGATTTTTGGTAAAAAAAATCCGTAGACCCAAGGTCTAATATTAAAAATATTAAGAATGTTTAAATATTAGGCTTATAATTTCGATTTCTGTTTTTGTACATCAGAAGTGGTGTGTAATTCAAAAGAGGAAAAAAATATTCAAAAGCTATTAATGCCAAAGTTAGCGAACTAACATTATTATTGTTTTAACGCGATCCTACCATTCGATATCTCGAAACTCTTATATTCTTGATATAACTTATTTATGTTGTTAGCATAGCTAAATCGTGCTACATTTAAATTTTTATACTTATTCTAAAAAGTATTTTCATTTGTTAAGAATGGAATAACACTTTAAAAATATTCAATCCCAAATGATAAATCTATGGAATTATTTTGGGTAGTGGAGTACAAATCTCCCTGTAGAGATGCTTGAAATCATACTTGTTTTTTAAAGTATATAATGGGTAACTAAGGGGATCAACTAAATGTAATTAAAATATCTGTCAAATTTTAAATTATTTTTCAATCCAGCACACAATTTATAGCAAATATTTTTTGTAGAAATAATAACACTGATACTCTCCGCTCTACATTTTTCATTATTTTAATTATATTAACCTCAACTGCTTATCGCTATTTAGCACATGCCGTACTTTAAAACAGTTATGCAAACAGAGAAGACTAAGAAGAAGCTAAGTACGTATATAATATCTTTTAGAATAAATTTGTTAGTAACTTTCCAAATTTGAGTATATAAAAATAAAATACGAGTCAAAAATACTATTTTATCTATTTTTGCGATATGCATATTAGCTGTTTTCTTTATTAACTTCTAACTTTAATAATTATTATTTATCTATTTATATTCAAATGATGGTCTTCATCATTAATCCTATTAAGCACTTACTATGTGTTCCATATTATTTTTATATTAATCATTTATTTGCTTCTTTTAGTCAAAAAACACCAAAAGACGTTATTGAGCTGATGAATGTGACAGAAGATTTGTATCTTGAACTCCTAATCGTTGAAGAGTTGTCTCTTCAACGATTAGGAGTTGTGGTATATTTTTATAACTACCCATACCTACAAATAAAGGTAACCAACTTTAAAGTTTAAAGTCAATAGAAGAATTAGTCAAGTCCATAGAAGTATTTCATAATTTTTTATAGTTGGACATTATAAAAAAAAACACTTAGTAGGCACAGGGACGATAAAGTAAAATTATTCGCAATTTTTATGGGCAATGTTGTGTCAGTTAATATATACAAATCAGCAAAATAAAAATCCTTATTTTTTAACAATACCTTAAAAACTGAAATATTTAAAAAGTTAACGTTACTGTATTTATATTTATTTGCAGCGTTAGACTCCGCCGGTCACCTCGTGATAATGTTCAGTATATGGTGAAATAATTGATTTACTACTAGTTCTAAGTGTAGATAAGTGAAAACAAATGTAAATCGTTATATGTCTTTAGAATAAAATCTTTTTTATGTAAGTTTAAATAGATGATTGGGAATTCATTTTCTTTTACAAATATTTAAAAAATGTTATTACTTTTCATCATAATTATTTCCTCTATTTTCATAAAGGCGTTAGCAAAGAGCTTTAGCCAGCGCGAGCTCGTTTTGCCCGATGCATTGACTCATTAAATGTATGAAATAAGGTCTTTTCTTACACGTGCCCGCTTTCTTTTAACCTAAATCGCACTTAGAACTTCTTGTTTAGTGGTTTATGCCTTTGAAATTAAATTAACTTAATACGTTTTAAGATAAAGTTAATGAATACAGATTTCTACATTAATAATATAAGGGATTTATCGTATTTTATATATACTTACTCAAGATATCTAATTGCATTTCTTTTTGTTTGGGAGAGTAAATCCGCGAAAATTCTGTTAATCTTAAAAACATATAACTTATTAAAATATTTTCATATTTGTAAAAGAATAATATAGTTATTATTTCAATATCATCCGCTGTACATAAATAATATAAATTTGTAGGAGCTTGTAAAAATAAAAACAAATTCTCTATTAAGACTATTCAAAGAAAATGTTTAAAGTGATAACTTTAAAAAATTTTTGAGATATCAAAAATATGTCGTATTATACAAAAATGTAGCCAGATGCGCAGAACATCCATGCGAACATAATTGCAGGCCATATCAGTCTAGAAAACCAAAAAGAAAATATCTCAACACGAATTCCGTACGATGTGCATCTACAGCTGGGAAAAAAATCCGCAATTTAAAATGTCAGCATTAGTTCTTAGATGAATTTCCAAATACATGTAATTACTATGAAAACATTATATGATCAATAGCAGTACATACACTACTTATTATATTCTCCATGCTTCTCTAACATTCACTATTTTCCTCCTCAGTGATATTTTATACCGCTGAGGTGAAAAAGTTTTTTATATTCCTATAACGATACTATCATTCAATCTAAAATGAATGCCATTTGTACGTCGTTCCTATTGAACTACGACGATGGTGTGAATGATTACTGAATGAATTAACATTTGAATGCATTTGTTTTGCTTGAAGTATGTATGTATAAGATAAATAATGATTCTAAGAACTAAAAAGCGCTGTCCTAAACTACCTACATCTGGGTCTGACAAGTGACTTACCATAAGAGCATTAATGCCAATATTATTGTCCAAATTTATATTTTTTAGAAATCATCCACGGTCTACATACACATTGCATGTCGATTTACAAGTAGTTAAGATATATCTGCACCAGTCGGATTATAAACACGTAATCTGAAGCAAGTTATTAGTTTACAAGCAATTCTGCATTATATTAAACATCGGGAAGTATGGTTTATTCTCTATTACATAAACTGCTACATACATAGATCTATTACGCTACAACGCTACAAAACCTAATTCAATCAGAAATTTAAATCAAAATAATTGCATTATTGGCTGATAGGTCTGTTAAGAGGAATAGTCTACGATGCTGTTACGATGGTATCTTAAATTGTTCAAGCCGACTATGGCCACTTTCCTTCCTGACAGATATATCTTAAGTGGACTTGTTTTTTTACCTTTAGGTTAAATTTTCTATTCATATAATTATTTATTAACCGAAACCTAAAAACATTAATCGATATGCTAAGACTCTAAACGGCGCTGAAAAGGAGGTTTTGCAACGCTGTTAACGAGAACTTATTGAGGAATGATATCGATGCATCCGGTAAGAGGGTTAATGTGATCCTAAGGTAAGGGAAAGCACACGAGCACGTGCACAGCCTCGTTATCCACCTTGTAACAGAGCTCGATACCGAATCTGATGTCCAGAAAATGAAACGTCAAATGATTTGCACTAAAGATTGGTGGGCGCGTGAGTGATGCCCGGTCGGTCGGAGCGCGGCGCGGCACACACTAGGGCGGGCGGACACGGCAGCGTTACGTCAGCGAGGGGCGCGGGGCGGCGGGGGAGGCGGGGGCGGCGGGGCGGTACGGGGGCGCCCCGGACGGAGCCCCGCACTGCTGCATCCTCGGGCGCCCGTCTTCTCCCAGCTTCCCTAAAAACGTGACATCTCTTGCCGTCGACCGCCTCCGCGCTCCCCAAGGACTGTGACGAATGACGATCTCGTCACAGTTATATGAATCTATAATATGCTCAAATATGATCAAAACTTAAGCTAATAAATTATAACTACGCTCGCATTTTTTTAAATGCTATTTTTTTAACTAAAACTGTGCTTCTTTCCACTGATTTTTGTTTGTTTCTTCGTATTTTAGATTGTCAAGTGCAAAATGAAGTTAAAAATGCACATGTTTTTTTTTTAAACATTTTTTTTTTATTTTTAATTAAAGTATGCAACCATATATGTATATTATCGATACATTTTTGTTATTTCAGAAGCATCTTATTTTCTTCTTTTCACTAAATACCTGGTTAATTGGATTTGCTAAACTATTGAAACGATATTTTTATAGCATTTGCAGAATTCTTTTTTTTTTTTCAGTTTAAATTTTGTTCAAATTTTGAAATAAATAATAGTCAGTAAGGGCAAAAAAATATAATGATTAACAGAGAGTTTTCAAATTTAACTCTTGTAGCTTGGACATGGTTATTTTTGTGCCATATAGTCGAGGGATATCATGCGACTTATAATTTTGTTTCTCTTACTGCAAGATTTCTGATAACTGGTCTAATTGATAACAGTAGACATCCGTTGTGGTCGAGAGACAAGTTCCATAAAGCTTTAGTGGATAATACTTGAGCCATATTGAAAAATAGTGACTATCAACTTCTTTTGGTGGACGTCTGATTGAGAAATAGATTTTAACGTAGAGTTCAGTAACTACATCACTAGCATATATTAATTTTGAATAATTAAAATACAAAATAAGTGACGATAATTTCAACATTATAATTTACAATACATTATAATATATTGTAACTTTAGGTTATTATATAACGAAGTTGAAATAAAAATACCAGCTTACATTTTATACTTTATTTTTCTTTGAAAAATAAAAAAAAGAAAACAAAAATTAAACTCTAAACATAAGAAATACAAAACTTTTAATTATTTAACATTCGATGACAGAATGAAAATAATATTCAGAAATTGTATAATATTATAATATTAACTTACCAATAAACTCTAAATTTGTTAAATTATGAGGTAGATGATTTCAAATAGTCTTTAAAATCTTATAAATAGCTACATTAATGTCTACGTTCTAAAATTAAGAAACCCGTATTTGTAATACCTAAGTTCAAATATTTTTTTTAAATATTGCTTTAGATTTAAAACACCAAAATATGTCTGACTTCCTTTCAGTTTCACTATTTTCCTTCTGCACCTTTATAAATCGAGTTAAAGATATGTAAATTAGTAAACATTGATGATAATAAAAATCCCATGTACGGTCTAATTACATTTCTTTGTACTTACGTACATGTGTGTGGCGCAACTGTCCTACTTAAATCTTATTTATTTCATTTTCTTACTTCCTGTGCATTAGCGCTGGCAACGATAAGCTTGAAAGCTGCGATAGTGACATGACATGTACAGTGTATTTATGATCATGTAATTTATATGTTATTTAATATATGTTGTTTTAGAAAACACATATTGTATCGTATTTTATTTTGAATTCATACATTTTGTCCTGTTTCATATATAGTAAACTATTATATAACTACCACATTAGGTTCACTATACTATAATAAATGGTACACTATTGACAATTAATTGCAGAAAATCAAAAATTAATATTTGTGTACTTAATAATATTTTAACATTATTATTATTCTTATTATAAAATGAGGTAGTACTTTTACTTTTAGGAAGATATTTTTTTCTTAGATATATTGATATATAAATTATGTATTTTGTCGGGTGTTTTAAGAAAATAAAAAAAAATCAAGTACAATGCACTAAAATTCTTGCAATTTTGCCATAAAATAAAATATAGTTTTAACATTTTACTTATCTTAATCTAAAGATATTAAAAATCGATGGGCTTACACTATTTTCATAACTGGCAAATATAAAATCTACATAAAATGCGGTGATAAAAATATGACTCATAACTTTTGATTATGCTCCTTTAAGTACTAATTTTATTTACGACAAAGAAATATTTTTTCGAAACATTTTGTCAAATAATTTATATAAGCAAAGCTGTTTAATTGACATAATTGTTTAAAATCTAAAATAATAAATTTATTGCATTAGCATTTTCCACTTTGGCACATAGAGTTGCACTCTACTGACTCTACTTTTTAACTCTCCAATGATAATTGTTAATTTACCTCAAACACATTTCAGGTAAGATTTCATATTGATACAATTTTGTATGGAGATATTTGTAATTACATATAAAATGTATTCTTGTTTTGTTCGTAACAGACTACCCAGCTGGTCCTCTAAATGCGACTAATATTGCGCAGAAACCTTAAAAAACAAGTTTACTACGTGTTTTAAATTGTTCCGGAAATATTTTTTTCGATATTACAGTTATTGTATCAAAGAGCCATATAAAGTTACACTTCGTTTACATCATAAATTTAAAACATACTCTAACTTAAAATAAGTTTAAACTAAATATAACTTAAGTCCACTGTAATAGAATATAGCAACAAAATTAATAATAATTAATCATACAAACACACACAACTTTGGGTATAAAATATTATTTATGTAATAATATAGATATCGAACACTCGAACACATAAAATTTGTACTACGTTACATTTGCAAACTTAAATTATAAAATCTAAGAGTAAAATATTTTTGTACTTCATGGTTTACATACTGATCAGTCTTGTATTTAGACGTGCACAAAGTTTGGTCTTTGTAAAAACGAGGTAGATTGGTTAAAATTAATTAATTACATATAATTAAAGGTTGTCACCGTGTTAGAAGGTAAAAATTGCAAATATAAACGAAGAATGTTACAAGTTCAGGTTAGTGTTGTGGGGGGCTGCCTTGAATACTTCCCTGTGAACTGTTAGAATTCTTGGACTGTGAATCATCCTTTTTCTTCTCCACCTACAAATTATTTAAAAATATGTTTAATAATATTATGACTTTTATTAAGACGTTCAAAAAACTTTATACTTTGTTACTAAAGTTGGTTTAAGCAGTTGGGTATATGAATAACCAAAAAAAAAGCCTTAGAACAAAATCTCTATATAAAGGGAACCTAAATATTAATTTATTAACATTTTCTACACGCATTCAACACGCAATGGGGATGAAGTGTGCCTCTCCCAACCCTGCTGTGTGCGGGATATAGTTTGAAGGTAATTTATTTTTAATATATATAATTTATTTTTAATACCTTTATTGGGCAGTCAGCAATCAGATGGTCCTCACTTTTGCAATTGTGGCATCTCTTTGGTTGTGGGCCCATGCCGCACTTGGCAGCTATATGGTTGGCAAACTCACCGCAATTGTAACAACTAAAAATGATGCAATCCATATAATTGATATCTAACCATATTACCTATTCTATAAATAACGACAACTATTATGACTAAAGTATATTTATAAACATTTGCCAATATTTCATAAGACTATTTAAAATTAATGCAAAAAAGAAAATATTTTTGATAGTAAACGATCTGAGCGTAATAAATAGTATATACATAAATTAATAAAAGAAAAATCATTACTTTTTTTTTACTATTTAAGGCTGCTTAACTTTGTACTGTAGTTAAAAAATTCTATATTATTCTAAATATTTGTAAAATCAGTACAAGAAGTATATTTGAATAGAATTAATAAAAATGTGCCAAACATTTCATAATACGTCTTTTACCGTATCTTCCTGAAACGTTTTTTGGATAAAGGGCGTCGATGTGAGCCCTGGCAATCTACGGAAGAAGGTCCAGAAACACGTGTTGCTTCCAACCCCTTGTCCGACTCTTTGCACTCGAACTCTACCATTTCTTCGTCACCCAATGATCTAAATCCAGGCATCTGTATGACACTCTGAAATAAAGTAATACAATACTTAGATAACTTCGAATTAAAAATTACTGTGTAACCTACTAAAAGATAATTGGTAATTTAAATATAATTTACAAGATGCAATATTGGATGTCCATACAATAGTGCCTGTACATATAACGTAGCGTTTGTCACCAGCTTCTAGAATCATTGGTGAGTTGTTAACAATTATTAAAACTACAGCTACTACGGTATAATATATTATAGTAAATAACACCAACAGTGTTATAGAGGGCCGAAGTACAAATTTGGTGGCACATATGTATAAAAAAAACATCCGGAGTTGATAAGGGGAACAAACAAACAAGCCCGATATCAGTTCACTCGCTAGATACGTAGAATGTTTTCTCAATGGTTATATTTATATAAAATCATAGAAATTTTCCAATACTGCAATGCAATGTGACATAAATTTATCCGATTAATAAAAAAATTATGAAACGATTATTTATTATATACAATACATTATTATAATTATTTTCTCAATTAGTTTTTGCTAATTATTCTATAACTTTTCAAGATTTAATAATAAATAGTTCAACCTGGTGAACGAAGACATCTTGGCCACCATCATCGGGGGTGACAAATCCCCAACCTTTGGCCACATTAAACCACTTGCAGCGACCTCGCCGTGTCACGCCTAACACGCCGCTTCCACTCGCGCTCCCCGCACCTAAAAAAAATTATGAGAATTACAGGTAAATCTATCACAATAGGCAATAACAGAACGTACACATTTTTTAAAAATTTTAAACAGCACTTTTGAATTATTTTATTTTCATACATTAATACATTACAAACATCTACAGCAAAAAAAAATATCCAAAAAGCATTCTCTTAATTATCTAAACAGTACTATTTACTAGTAACGTTTGTACTAAATATCGTAATAATGTAATAACTGATAAGCAATTAGTAAAGTAGGGCAACACATGCATATATAATGGGGCATAACGATTGCATTTTCCATGTTTATCGCGGGCTTATCTACTTTATTTTGTAAAACATTAATTAATTAAAGCCACCTGAAGGAACTTGGAGAAAGTTGTAATTGAATTTTAAAACAGTACATTGGACTAGTCGTCCCCTCCTTAAAAGCACACATATTTAGATATTTCACCGTTTGGAAATCTATTAGCAATAAATAAGGGCCCACGATCATTTACAGGACTAAGAAAGGGTATACTATTCCCCTTATCGGCTCCTTAACAAAAAATAACGTGGGAACCGAATGGAAGAATGAACTCTTCTTTTTATGCGTTGATATCACTATGCTTGTTAAGGTTGAAGACCTCATTTTTAAAGGATTACAGATACGCATTTTTAATTAAATACCATACGAACTTTATGATGAATTATTGAATGTCTAAAAATAAAATTGTTGTTCTGTGAATTTTAAAACCAAATGACTAATATAACTATTTCCGGAAGTACATTTTTACCAAATGAATTCTGCTAAAAATATATGACAAATATCAACGACTATACCTACATAATTACATATATGACTAATATTTTAGTAACTACAATATAATATGAAAAAGTTGTATTAAATTTTAGATACATAATCATAAAAAAAACTTAGGACATTCGATGATCAAAATATGTATACTATTATTTAAAGGCTTAATAATTTCTAAAAAAATCCGAAAAAAATATCAAAAACACCGGAATGAGGTGAAAAGTGTATCAAAACATTTAAAATTTAGTTTTATTAAAATTTATATAATAATCGATATAATCGAGCTTACAAATACATTTGTCTATTCGCTAATTGTACCGCGTGTACCGCGTGTACGGAAGATGGTAGGGTAAGCTATATTATTTCGGGCTGTAGCGGCGGTAGGTAAAAGCGGCAACACACGTGGCTGTGACGGCGGCGACGGGGACTTGAGGAATGCGCGGTATTTAGGTTGCGTTTCTGGTACCTCTTCATTCATTGCCGTCACTGCACCTTGCCTTAGCCTCACCTCGCCCCCCAATGTCTTGTCGAGAATCAAACGCACACCAACAGATAGTCAATATTTATTATTCCCTATACTGTGTTAATGAGAAAGTATAAATGTTTTATTCATTTAGCTATTTCGTCATATTATTTTTTGTACGTTTATTTTAAATTGCTTTTTTTATTACTACAAACGATTATAATTTAATATGTTGGAGTACTTGTGCTAGATAATAAAATACACACGCGCTGTATTTACTATGAGCTTTGCATTGAAGAATATATTTTATAGTTAATATAGACATAAAATTTAGTATGAACATTTGAGTTTTACAGCTGCCTTCCGATATTAACTTTCTTTCATTCGTTACTTATTCTCAGATGAGCTTTTTATATTGTATAATTATTAAATGTTAGCGATATACGTTTTTCTATAAATTAAATATATTGCCTTTTTGTTCATCAAATGAAAAAATACACTTCTATATTTTAATCATAAAATTGTTTAGACAATTTAGATTGTGTGTATGTTATAGTAGATATTATTTATAAACAAAGTTTTACCTGAACACAATAAATAATAAATATTTAACTTGATTTTATACATTGAAATTGTTGAAGGGAAAATTATATTAAATAGCTTTTTAGTGTTAATCCTTAAATATATTTTTTAAATTATCTATGTAAAAATGTGTAAAATGTTTAAATTATCTATGTTTAAATGTGTAAGCTGGTGTTACCAAAAAAATCATTACAGAAGTTTTCACCTTTTTTGGTATAAATTTGAATGAGATGTATGTATGTACATACAAAGCACACTTACTCGCTACTCTCGTATTAACGTAATAGACTCAAAGGAGTAATATTTGTTCAAAACATTCCGAAATAAAGAGAAGTGGTATGTTCATACAAAAGGGATTGACATGCTTCCTCTAATAATTATGTTGGTCTCTATTTAAGTGTATAATAAAAGCTATGAGTACATTCATCCCTTTATAATAGTGAAGCATAGTTCTGTATAATATAAAAGTTTTAGAAATAGAAAACAGTAGAGACGTTGGAATTTATCCATGCAATATATTAACATATAGATATATAATGTATGTTCATCGTGAAAATACGTGAATTATATTGATAATTAATATGTTTATCTATTATTTTTATGTTTCCAACGAACTAATATAAAATACTCCAGCATTGTATTTTATTACAAAACTTTACGTAAAAAAACATGAAAGTGTTTGATTCCTTTTGTTACAACAAAACAATTTCGGACATATATATTTTTTATTTTCTTGAAGTATAGAGTTACGAAAGCAGAGAGATTAGCTTTAACAAAACAAAATAGTAAAGTATTTTTATCCCCCTCATTGTGAATATAGGACAAGTGCAGGCGGCGGTAGCGGCGCGCCGGCGCATCCGAGCCGTGTATCTGCTGTGTTTACTCAGTGCGGTGCGCGCGAGTCGACGCCCGACCGACCGCCCGCCTCCCCCCGCGCGCCCCCCACCGCCCCACTCCGCCCGCCCGCATCTACGCCCTACCACTAAAACATACACTTAGGAATTTCAAACTTCATATGCCTGCTTAACTTTTGATTGCATTCCATTAGACAGTGCCCTCAAATATTTGGAGATAAAATATTTACTAGTTTCATTTTCAGACTTCTTAATGCCAACATATCACATTCTGTTAAGTCGTTTTTTTTATTTATAATATTACATTTTATTTTCAATTCATAGGTTAGAAATAAGCTTCTCATAAATATTCTTTAAGTCATATTATTGCTCTAAGGTTATTAATTCAGCCGTATAGAAAAATACTATGCATTTCTTTAAATAAAAATAACTTTAGAAAGATATGTGAAAAATTCGTGCAATATCTATGAAACACGAGGAAGACGTCTTGATTCTTGACATTCTTGTCTTATTGTTAGTTCCTAAAGAGATTACCTTAAACTGCTTCGAGTGTGAGTTAATTTAAGCTACTTTATTTTAAAATAGAGAAAGGGATCCACATACTTTACTACTGCTATTTAGGCGCTACTATGACTTGAATTTATTACTTGAGTAAAACTATAGAAGTAATTTATAGTTATATTCTTTTTTTAATGAACACTGATTTGGCATGAGTCATTGATGACAAATAATTCCATAAACTATTATAATTATACGCAAAAGTAATCGAAACTTACAAATTCGCTAAACAGTCCGGCAATAATGATAAAGTTAATGATGAAATCTTTTCAAAATTATAAAACATTAACAATAGAATAAAAAAATGTGAAAACATATATTTTCTGCTACTTTTAATGTTTTTTTTAAATTATTTGTACTCTATATATAAGTAATGAAAACCTAATAGCTATTTATTATATTATACCTACTTTATGCGAATTGTTAGATTCCCTGTAATTGCTATAAACAATTAAAACACTAAGCCAGCCTAATTTAATATTTATTTCCGGTCGAAATATTTGACTATAATTACGCGTTAGGGCGGCGCGGATCAAATAAAGTATTACGCATAAGTATTTTAAATAACTATAAAGTATAAACGAAAACGAGTCGTAGCGGTCTCGATTGACATGCATTGAATAAGAATTTATTTAAATAGAAATGCACATAGTTTAGTATTCCGTTATTTTATGGTTCCCATTTATTTGTATGTTTATACATAATTTAAAATATTACATTATTGGAAATTCCCGAGAGAAATTCTTTTAGTGCTCGTAGTTATTTAGCCGTAACATCGTTTACATACCAAAACCCTCAGTTTAAGTAAGTATTTCTTAAGAATACTGCGCCATTCACTGCTTTTTTGCTGTTATCAATCGCAGGTATGGAATTTAAACATGAATCATTGTCAAGTGGCGCTTGCGTTCGGGAACATTGGCCGAGAGTGAAAGAGACAGCTAAATGTACCACCATTCAGACTTAATTGACTGGTTACGGGTTCGGACCCTGCCGTAGGGACGTAGCGTTATTTAACATCGACTTTCTAAAAATTCCGATTAGGTATTTCTTCTGCCACTCTGTGAATAACAATTTCTTTTGGAAATAACGCGCTCGCGGCTTACATGTATTTACTAGGTTTGTGACCAAAGTGTTACGATAGTTCATTGAAATTCAATGATACCCGTACTCCATGACGCAATAGGGGACTTCCAAACCTTGAATATTGCATCAACAAACTCAAATCGACGTAAACATATCGACACGCCGCTCTTCCCTATGCGTTTGGTATGTCAACGACAAAAACACGTAGTTGAGGAATGGTGGGGTATAGAGATTACAGTCCTTCGAAAATGCAGTCGGTCTAAAACGCTCACCAGCTTCTGTAACTCTCACAAATTAAAAGAAAACGTTTTAGACGTAGCTTTAATATAAACTCTATAACTAAAGGAATAAAGTTCGAAATGATAAATATTTCTCTAAAGCATGCGCTACGCCCGCGAGTAACTTAAATGGAATCGTATGGTTTGTACGACTATAGTAAACAATTTACGGCATGATGCGTAACTTGGCTAGTAAAGAGATTTAAGTTTCAGATTTAAGTTGCTTTTTCGAAACGGTAGATGCTTCACTTATTTTAGCATAGGTTAGTCACTGTTGAAAAAAAAAGCAAAGTAATTTAAATACCCCAAATACTCAAGAGTGTTTTAACATATCAGTTTTCTATCAATTTTAAATCAAATTTATTTAATATTGAAAATTTTGAAAGAGTTCGAAAGATAAACATCATTCAACAAAATATGTATTAATTAGCACGCACTTATAATTAGACAAATGTTGTTGTTGACGAACGTGAATCGAAGTAAACATGGCACGCATATGTGCGACATCAATGAACAAGGCTATTAACCTCAATTCGTATAATTTCAATGATGTTGTAAACAATTTCTATGATTGGCTTCCCAGGCCCTGCGAGTCACACATCCGCTCGATAAGGCCAAAAGTTCCAATCTATGAAATGAATTATACGTCTACAAATCTTGTAAACACGTGCTCAGTTAGATAACAAATAAATTAAAAAAAATATATAAAAACAAAAAATAAAAAAATGAAATAACAAATTTTAAAAGTATTATAAACAAAATAAAAGTGTGTAAACTTACTCGAAGACGGAACTGCATTTCCGCCTTCCCTCCCGCTCATGTTAACTAAAATATCTCAACTTGCACCACTGTTATCACCTCTATCACCTCTGCGTAACATCCATCCTCCGCGTAACGTAAAGGCACTTTTAGCTGCAGTTCATTGGACTTTTATAGTTTTTTACAGATACAAATTTAAGTTATCAAGTATCAAAATTGACTGAATGCACGAGGGAGGACGCGCGTGCGCGCGTAGCGGCCAGCAGCGCGTACGCAGGTCGACTGCATCGAAAACGAGTGGCAGTGGTGAGGAGTCGACGACGCACGGTGATGTGGTCCGTCCCTTCCCGGATATAGACAAATAAGTAGTTTTTAAAATAGAGAAGCTAACGGAACGTGCGCGCCGCCCGAAAGCGCCGGCTGCTTTACCCCAATACGAAATGTGTCACTTGTTGACGAGGTGTACACTGTAGGGCCTAAGTGTAGAGAACGCACTACCATTAAGAAAGGGAACGAGCCACCATTCATATAATAACCAATGCCGCCTCTGTCCTTACTTTTTCTTATGCATACTATTTCTTGTATCTTGTTTTATTTAAAAACAATTAGTTTAATAATTGTAGAATTTTTATTAATTAAAATTTAAATATAACATTTGAAATAAAATTTAAATATTTGTTTGTATGATTTTATTTTGCCTTTTGCCATTATTTATATTTGCCTGACGCAGTCTTGCTTATAAAGTCGGTTTTCATCATATATATAGATACACTTTTCAGATTGTTTCCTATATTTATAAATTAAGCTCTGACTTCCTGCCAAATTTCATAATATAGATCCTCCCAAGGTATTAACTACACGGCATAATTCACACAAAATAATGCACAAATGCCCGTATCTTTTAATTATATTGACTTACAAGCTAAATTTTTCTGTGCTCCAGGGGCTGTAGACTTAGAAACTTTTATATGAATTTCAGTTCGATACCTTCACACAATATCCGTAATAATAATAATAGAATAATCTTGACAGACCGACAGACGGAAAACAAGTGATCGTATAAGGATTCCGTGTTTTCATTTTGAGGTACTCTACCCTAAAGATAAGAGAAAAGCATTAAATGAAAATTTATATTTATTTGATTTTTATAAGAATATATATGTATATATTTTTATAATAAATTAAAACACTATAAGAAAAAGTAGTTGAAGATTTTTAGTTATCGCTAATTTTATTCAATTGATGTGTGAAATTTAAAAACGAGAGCTTTTCTCTTCAAATGGTCAAGGAAGTCCCCTTCGCTGAGTTGTCAAACGGTGACGAACTTGCCTGTTGGCCCATTGTCATCCATCTAATCCTTGAATGGTTGTACACCAAAATTGTCCGACAATAGAATGTACACTAGAAAGACAAGTTTCGAAAATAATAAAACCCGACTGATTGTCACATTTACTTTCTCTTTACTTTTCACCCCTGTAAACGTTGCTGCTAGTTACCTATATTATTTTTTAATATGCATATTGTGAATTAAATTAGATCCAGATTATTTTATTCAATTTTACGTAACTTCCCCTTCAACTTACTATTTTATTTTCTATGGTGGAATTCATTTAAAGCTAATTGTATAAATTATTTTCCAAATCCAAATTCTTGTCTAATTACCTACTGAAATACTATTAAAAATCTAATATGCAAACATCAATGATGGTTACAAATAAGTCCTACTTGATTCCATTTTTGAATGAGTTTAGATTAGTTTTTAAATTTTCGAAATGACGAAAGCTTAATTATAAATTAAATAGTAGACAGAGTAAAGTAAATAGTAGATAGAGTTAAAAAGTTTTTTTTAGAAAAAAAGTAAAAAAACAATTGAATTGAATTTATTATTAGAAGTAACCTATATTAAGTTTTGATACTATATTTTTTATAAAATTATTTTAACAAAGCAACATTTGAGATCTAGAGCTTTTGATGATAAAGCTTACTACTTATATACGAACCTATATATAATAAAAAGTTACGGAGATTATTCGGGACGTATTTAATTATTACTTAATATTAGATCTACTTATTGATTACACTTAACAATTTACGAATAAAAATAGTGACTCATTTCACAATACTTAGAACTACGCTGCTAGGATTGACTCATAGTGACCTCTTGATAAATTTATAACGCTGAATCAAAAATACTACACTACTATATCTATTTAGAATAATAAAAAAATATTAAAATATTATTTCCTATATATATTTAGATACGTATATATATTAAATATGTAGTCAAGTGACATCTATCACCATTTAACAGAACGATTTACATTATGCACGTAGCTTATTTTCATAAAAGCTCTTTCTTCGCTGTATAGATGACAGCACCGTCGCCGTTAGTAGTGCCATCTCTGATTAAAACGAAAATCTTTTTACAGTAAAAGCTTATCATTATGAAACAAGAGAACCCTCAATTCTAATAAGATAGGGCGGCACCCCAAAGAGTAAAATGGGTGGTACCTATTTTAACAAATAAGTAGGTAGTTTGTTTAAAATATATTCGTCTATAGTATACATACACACTACTACATATTCACTTGGAAAGTAAATATATTTTGTTAAATAATATATTTTTTTATAATTGATATAAAACTCTTGCTGTTCTCTCTATAAAAAGCATTATGCCTTAAAATATATGAAACATAAAGAACGATATCTTTTGATATGAAAAAACGAAGATTTAAAGAAGAAGCCTCGGGATTAAACTTAAATTTATAAGAAATAAATATAACATCTTAGTAGAGGCGGTTCCGCAAGATGAACATTTCCTGTTAGTGTAAGAAAATTGAAAGTCTACAGCATCTGATATAAAACCCTGGCTGCGCGTCTAAAATATAAGAGATATTTATGTATAACACCTTAAGTTAGTCAACACCTTGATAAAGCCATGGAAAAGTCTTGATACATATGTAAAAACTTGTTGGTAGGATATAGAGTTCTCCTAGAGAGTGGTCAATATTCATTTTATACGTGAAGTAATTTATTTTTCACTATTAAGAATATAGAGAAACATAACAACCAACAAACCCATAGAGTTTGTGAAAGAAGCCTCGTCAAATAACACACAGAAAATTTCTCTCTTTCTTTCTCTATTTTTGATTCAACTTCTGATTGGACTCTTATAGTGGACACCAAGGAACTGATTAGGAAAAGGTTTATAGTGAATTTTGTATAGATATTTTTTATTTGTAGGAACGAAAGGTATGATAGCTAAAACTATTTATACTATCCTAAAAGATCTTTTAGTATTAGATATTTAATAGATCTAAGACCTATCATTAATTCATTTGTAGAACGCAGTTCGAAGGCAGCTCTTATAGATTCATTCAAATATGGATCAATTTTGATAGAAAGAGGATCCTTGATTGGCACAGAAGAAGGACAGTGCAAAGGGCATCTTAAACCCTTAGACCCTAACCTAACAAGCCGCTCATTTTCCACCACTTAACACGAAATGCATTCAGAATTCGACGGAAAATGAGGAACAGGAATGGCCTATTGTGGACGAAGTATCTTAACACTAGATTCCCAAGTTCTGAGTATCCTGCCACGTGACAGAATAGAAAAAAAATAGATATATTATTATAAGGGCCAGTCATGGTACGGGGGCGTAAAGTGTGTTTAGGTGTTAACACTATGTTCCTTCTGCCTACCCTGCTGAGGATGGACAGCATCGTGTAACCGCTTGTCTTTGGTTGTTAATTAGATGGCTTAATTATAACACTTTTAAATATTTTTATTATTTGGTATTTTTGAATATTTTCAATAATGAAATTTATTAAATCAACTTTAAGATATTTGTTGTGCCTTATACGTAGTAAAATTAGCGAAAATCTTTCAAAGATTTATTTTTTTATAGAGAAATTAATATATTATTTTATATTTTTTTAATAAATTATATAAGCATTTTAACATACTTTAAAAAAAAGTGATTTACTTGAAAAAAAAAATTACATTCACCACCTACCTGCTCATAACTATTATTTACCTAATATATAAATATATAAGAAATGTTTTTGTCTATTTATATAAAATCAAGAAAAATAAGATACTTACTACAATCTCAGCCATGAAAAAATATGACTGATCTTTAATCGTTTTATGTTATGTTTTGAAGTACACATATTAATGTTTAGTATTNAGTATTAGATATTTAATAGATCTAAGACCTATCATTAATTCATTTGTAGACCGCAGTTCGAAGGCAGCTCTTATAGATTCATTCAAATATGGATCAATTTTGATAGAAAGAGGATCCTTGATTGGCACAGAAGAAGGACAGTGCAAAGGGCATCTTAAACCCTTAGACCCTAACCTAACAAGCCGCTCATTTTCCACCACTTAACACGAAATGCATTCAGAATTCGACGGAAAATGAGGAACAGGAATGGCCTATTGTGGACGAAGTATCTTAACACTAGATTCCCAAGTTCTGAGTATCCTGCCACGTGACAGAATAGAAAAAAAATAGATATATTATTATAAGGGCCAGTCATGGTACGGGGGCGTAAAGTGTGACAGTAAACTTGAAAAATGAAATATTGAATGTTTTGTTTATGTGTTAACACTATGTTCCTTCTGCCTACCCTGCTGAGGATGGACAGCATCATGTAACCGCTTGTCTTTGGTTGTTAACTAGATGGCTTAATAATAATACTTTTAAATATTTTTATTATTTGGTATTTTTGAATATTTTCAATAATGAAATTTATTAAATCAACTTTAAGATATTTATTGTGCCTTATACGTAGTAAAATTAGCGAATTTCATTCAGTTTTATTTTTTGGTATATAGAGAAATTTATATATTATTTTATATTCTTTTAATAAATTAAAAATATGAAAATGTAGTATAAAAATTAAGGAAGCATTTTAACATATTTTTAAAAGAAAAGTGATTTACTTCAAAAATTGGTCCGCTCATAACTTTTATTTACCTAATATGTAAGAATTGTTTTTGTCTATTTATATAAAATCAAGTTAACTAAGATACTTACTACAATCTCTACCATGAACGACCATGACGGATCTTTAATCGATTTATGTTATGTTTTCAAGCACACATACCTATTAATGTTTAGCTATTTATATTAATGCTTTATTATTTTTTATTTCAAAAGACAAACAAACAGTGGAGTTACTAAATCTTATATTTTATTTTTATTTTATTTTGCTAGTCAGAAATAGAAAATTACGTCTGGATACTTATCTTTCCTCTTAAAACTTTACTTTAAAAATATATAAAAAACATCTTAACAGATTTTTTAAAAACTTACAGGTTTTGTTATAGGTTACATCACCGTTGACAGTTCCACCATTTGGTATGTGGAGTGGTGAAGACTTTCTCGATTCTGGGTCAAGGGTAACTTGTGATGTATTCCATGCTACAGCCGCTGCAGCTGCTGCCGCTGCGGCCGCGCACACACTGCACTCTATAACAATTGAATTTAGAGTTTTTAATAAAATAAATTTCTTCTTTTAAATACTGATATATGTATATGTGTGAAAGTAAAAGCGACAGATTGTGGGTTCAATCCCCACTCGAGGAAATGAAATATTTAATTCATTTCTTCGCTCCGGTGTTGAGGCAAAGCGCAGTGTTGAGTTCCACCACTCAACACGAAATGCCTCCAGAATTCAGCGGAAAGTTGGGAGTGAAGTGTCTTAACACTAGGCTTCCTGTAATCTGCTACAGCGTGAAGCTGAAATAAGAATGTAAATCTAAATTAAACGAATTATTTAATGAAAAAATGACATCACACCACATCTTGTAAGTAATAATTTCACATTTTTAGAAATTTATCAATTTTGTAATAATATTGAAATATCATTACAATATTATGTATTACTAATAAAAAAAAGTTAAAAGATTAGTAAAGCTTTATATTTGAATAAATCAAATAATCACTGTGTACATTTACTAAATAATACAGCGTGAAATTTTCAGTACAATAAATTGTAAATTTTAATATGTAATTTCAACTCCACTTACTTACTAAAATATTATTCTAAAATATTTTTTTTATAGTTATATCAACTAATTCTGAAGCAAAGTGGTATATATCAATATGAAATTGAAAGTACAAATACTACATCTTCATTTTAGAAGAGCGCTTGGACTTTGGACTCCTTGTTATGATTGTGAGTTCAAATGCACCTTGGGGGATGCCTACATTATTTAATTATTTTTGTTTTCAAATCCAGTTAGAAACAACATAGCGCTGGTTTCACCACCCGGATAATAACCTCTAAATCGAGATTGTAGAGAATAAGAAGAACATAACTGCCGTTTTCCAAAATGAAACATTAAAAGTTTAACTACTTATATTAATATATGGGCCAATACTGATCAAAGGAACCGGTCATAAATTGAGTGGATGGTGATTTTATTAGCAGGCCAATTAAAATCTTAAGATGACTATTTTTAATCTCATTCTTTAAAATTATAGACAAAAATCTTGGAAAAAAAAAACAAATTAAATGGTAAAAATATTTTTGTTTTGTTTTATTGCGTTAGTCATAAATAATAATCATGCTTTTAAATCTTAGGTTTGACAGCTATTACCACCAATATGTATTTTTTTGTTTTTAATTTTTACTCAACATTTATTAATATTTCAACAAATTAATGACTATCTTGCATTTAAGAAAATAGTTTAGTTTACTAATAAAACTACAATAACAGAAAAGTTAAACATTATTTAATTGTAAAAAACATAGCAAAAAAGATGTAAAATCTCCTTTAACGAAAAACTCTTCTTCGGTTGACAGAACAGAGTCATGTACTCTAAAAAAAATTCTTCTTAATACATAATAAGCTCACCCTTCATGTAAAACTATTATCACCCTCCAGAAAACGGGAACAGAGTGTATCACCACATAGTTAATGTATAACAAAACATAAATATTTTATTATTTAAATATTTAATATTCTATTAAAAACACTTGATTATCGATCCAGCGATGTTTTACACAACCCGTTTCTATTCTTACTGAGACTATAATGATTTGGGATTTTGATTTAGTTCTTGCGACTGACGAATGGGGTATTGTGTGATATATTCGTACATTATAGAGACGTGGTGCGTGTGACGATTTGCGAAGAACTGCGTGGTTAGTACGTAGACCAGTAGTTACGTAGGGGTCGACGCGCATGGATGGGGGTGGGCCACAACTATTTACAATAAACAATTATGTAGTGTTTGCTCTATTTTTTTAATATATAAATCTCAATATTAGCTTAAATATTTTTGAGTATAATTTTATTTAAAAATTATTTTTTGTCATGATTATAACTAAATAAATGAAATACAAAATACAACTAGGCATGAAATAGAAAAGAAAAATACTTATTATTTCACAAAAGAGAAAGAAAAGAGTGGACTAAGTGTGTAAATAGAGTAAGTAGAAAAATAATAAAAACACTGTTTTCGATCTTTATTTAAAAAACCTATAAAGGTCATAATCTACTAGTGTGTAAACTAAATTTGAAGTTTAAACTACTTTACGAAATGAAAAATCTAAAATTGTAGAGACATCGATTAGTTCGATTTTCTTTTTAAAATTCGAAATTTCGAAAAGATTATTATAAAGTAAACTTACGTACATGTACACGTAACGTAGTATATCTAAAATAACAGCTAAACACAAAAATAAATAAAATACGATCTTCATCGAATATCCTAATAAACATCCTATATTTTTAGTTTCATTATTTTTCTAATATAAATACTAAGCTTTTTCAATATAAGAACATAGCTCAATCACATAAGCTTAGTAATATTTTTTTTTATTTTACATTTGCATTATAAAGCAACTTCAATCCTACTAATATTATAAATGTGAATGTTTGTGTTGGATGAATGTTTGTTCCACTTTTACGCAAAAACTAGTGAACAGATTTAGATAAAGCTTTTACATTAATATCGCTTATTATTATAGATTTTATACCATTTAGCAATGATATAACAAGAAGTTTCAGCGGGCGAAGCCGATGCCTCGCTAGTTGTATAATAAAAATATTTTAATAAAGAAACTGAGCAACCGAGATTATAAAAATTGGTCTTTTTTCGTATAAGCCTTATTAATGTTCTGAGCATGAAATAAATTATTATTAATACCCCTATATTTTGGTTGCAAAAATGCATTAAAATTGGCCATAATGACAGTGGCCATATTTGTCCGTGCGACGCATGCGCTGAGTGAATGCAAACAGCCGGCTCGCACATCTGCTGGTCAGCTCGTGGACACAATACTTGTACTATTGACACCATCTAATAATTTATATACTAACATTATTTAATTATTTTATTTAAATACGTTATTTTCTTAATATTAATTGGAAATTTAAAGTAGGTTTCAGAATCTAGAATCTTTCAGAACATGAAAAGTTATATTTTTTAACGAAAATGGTCAATAGAGTAAATTAAATGCACATAAAATCAATACAGTCATGTTATAATTTGCTTATAAGAATAAAAATTATACAATCCAAGTATAACCTATTAATAATAATTCACTGACTAACTAACCTGTCTTCGATTTCATGTTAGAAATATATATATACTAGTATATCAAAAAATTGTTGAAAATAAATTCTGTAGTTGTATACCTAATAATTACTGAAATTTAATCACGTTAAATACAGCACCATTTCAAATGAATCTTTGACGTGGGTCAGACATAAATGTCATGGTTACCCTATTGTTACCTGATGGACCCCATGGCGTAAATTTAGACCGCTTGTGCATAGATTTTATGCTCTACTTTTTCTAATTCACTAATATTTGCATATCAAATACTATTTTTTTGGAAAGTTATTAAGTTATCAAAATTGTATTGTGCTCTCTCCTATTATATACATATATGTACGTATATAATTATATATGTATATTATCCATAACGTATGTTGGTAAAAGATATAAACTTAAATATAGCATGGCAATGTGATTAAATTTTAATAAATATTTTTAAATCATTACCAATAATTTTCTTTTTGTGTTAAAGGAGTTATTTGTTTAGAGAATAAATACCGAAAAAACAGTTGGCGATTATGCTTTATGAAATATTTACATTTAATAAGCTCTCAGATCAAAGGTCCCTGCTATTTGTCAAAAGGGGAGGTTTTTTAGGAGAGATATAAAAAATGCACCAATATAAAAAAACGTAGATTGGACGCGTGTCTAACAATAACTACAAAAGAAGAGAGCGCCCGATAATAAGGTTTGGCATGGGACAATTAGCAAAAAAGCGTGGATATTTACAAGGGCTGTCCTTATTTAATTCATAGATAAAATTTATTTGCCTACATCTTTAACCTCCCTTATACGGTATCAGTAAAATAATTAATAATCAACTTACAATCAATATAGAATATTATATAATATTATATAATATATAGAATAATATATAATATTAAATAGATTTCAAAAAGTTACTATTTACAAACATCAAAAATCAGTACTGTGAGATGTTCGTACTAAATTCAAATCAATTTCACCACGTTTTCGATATTAAAAATAGGTAACGCTTTTATAATTGGTTTCTATTGATTAGAAAAGTACGCTCTTTTCAATTTCAAGCCCTGTTCCAATTATCACGCAGATGTAGACGTGAATTTGCGAATGACCGTTGTCTGTCAATCAATCAGAATAAGGGACAAAAAAATGACCCCTCGTTGACCACCCAAAAAAACGCACAAAGCCATAAAAAATAGTAAATACAGCTAAAAAAAGAATGAATACACCATTCGTTGAGATTAGGCTCACGTGCCAAATTATAGTGTTTTTTTTTCAGATCAAAAAAATATTTTTTTAAAGGAAATCATAAATATTTTATATGTAAGTATAATATAGTGATAACTTATTTAATATCAATTTAAATGTTTTACGTGTAAATTACATAAAATATTTAAACCGATATTTTTACCTCGTTTTGTAAAACTATTAAATATTTCATGAACCATAAACCTGTAACTGTTGGGTAATAAGTACGTAAGCTACGACTAAATTTCGCTATGTTTAAAAGTTCTATTCTAATTATAGACTGATAATTAATAGACTGATTCATTGTTGTAACAAAGTGATCGTGCACTACAAATATGTACATAGGTAATAGGGCAACATATTACTTGTTGGGCATCATTTTGCAAATTTTTGTGTTTAACGTTTGATAAAATCATCCGATCCCGATATATCGTAAATCTCAATAAATAATAGTCGATTAATAAAGTATAAACAATAATTTAAGTATCCATTTACTTACACATTTTATATAATGGAGAATTTTGATAAGATTTTCTTTTAAGATGAATTGATTTCATGAATGAATTTCATTGCCTGAGTATAATATTTAGAAAAAAATCTTTGTATGCTTTATAAATACTTCGAGCACGAACAAATCTTTGACCATGCAATACTACTACGGAGTAAAAATAGTTGAAAATCGATACGATGAAGCTCTTAAAATTAAATAAAACTTATTTTGTTTTATATAAAAAATATTGAAATTTTATTTATTGACTGACTTCAAATATATATATCCTACTTCGTTAAAAATGTTTCTACGAAATTATAAACCAAATATAAGTAACGATAGCGGAGTGCGCATGCGCCACAAATTTACAACCCTCATAACACAACGAGGGGGCGGACGCACCCGTGATATAACAAAAATGACAACTTTTTGCCTATTTGACAATGCTCTTCAATCACGAGTGTATGACAAACCTCGCTACTTACAATGCACAAATTAAGAACTGACAAAACTGACTGACAAGTTAAAATCGTGCTGAGTTTGTTTATTAGAAGATGATCTCTAATGCATATACAACTAAACTTAGGGTGTTTTGACTTATAAAAATAACTTATTATAAATTGGTCTACTATTATTTGTATTAATATTAAATATACACTAATTTTACGTAGGTTATTTTGTTTAAGCAATTACTTAATTTAATTCAAAGTTGTGGCATTAGAATGAAAGATTGTGACTCTCAACACCCTCAGTATTTCACAACTGCAAAATGAAATAAAAAAAATGTTGTTTTGAGACTTCGCACTTTGCTATCAAACTTTCGCTTTCTATAGGTATTCTATACAAATTTGCTAGGGCCGCACCAGTGACTATAGCCGAGAGACAAAATATTTTTAGGCACCTTAAAAAGTAAAAACGAAATTCTTATACAGTTTGCTATCCGTCTGTCCGTCTGTCAAGACCATTTTTTTTAAGATCACGTGGCGGTATGAAGCTTAAACTAATATAAAATTGTTAATCTATAGTCCCTTGAAATACAGAAAAAATTAAGTTTCCGAGTCAACGCAATCAAAAGATACGAGCTTATATGGATCAATTTTGCTGCATTTTGTATGAAAATCACAGCGTAATCAAAATCTATAGGGTACTTCGCGTGAACCTGCAGTTATGAAATTTGGCACGAAGCTTATACTAAAATTATAGGTATTAAATAGAAGAAAACATTATAAACATACATGTGCGTGTGTGTGTGTGTGTAAATTTCATTCAAATCAGTGATACGCAAAGTTAAGTTTGTCAACTTTTATAAGTTATATTTTCCGTTGAACTACAATCGTGAAATTGGTACCTACAGAAGCCTCGGCGGACGAGTCCGACTCGCACTTAACCCTTTTTTTTAAAAAACAAACACATTTTTTTTATTAAAGCCGCTAGTTCAAGTGAAGTATGAGATGAAAGGGCTCTGGCTAAGCTAGGCTTGAATTTCAGAAAAAAGCTTGAGACCGCCAATTTTTAAATGGAACCATCGGTGGGCGCCCCGACTCGCGCTTGTCCGGTTTTTTAGCAGGTAATCCGGTTTTTGTCCGGTAATATATAATGGTGTCATTACCCTATCTTTACTAGGTATTTAAAATCTCTTATTTTTGAATTTGAAATAGGTACCAACTAAGGCAAAAATAAAATCAATACATAACATTTAAATACACCGAACAAACGCTAAAAAAAAAATTTTTACTAAAAAAGAAATATTCGTTCTTAAAATTTTATTTAAAATGCGTAAAAATCATAAAAGTCTAACATATTATTATATTAAACTATCCAGATTGGCATAGACATATTATTAACGTAAAATGTTCATTTAATAACAGAATAATTTATAAAATATAGACCATATGAAAGCATAAAATTGGTATTGCACGAAATATTTTCGGCATCGCATGTTCAATGTTAATTTTCAATGCGAAAGGGCGCGGACCCTCTAAGGGTACTTTCGCTGTCATTGGTCGATTTTTAGAGGGACGCTGCGCGGGCTCGAGGGTCGCTCGGAACCCCGCGCAGCCAATCAATTCCCTTATTTTTTAGATAAAGAACATAAAAATAATAAAAAGTAACGTGTTTTTTAGTGTGTATTTACCCTATACATAATAGTACGAATGATAAATGGGTATGTAGTTTTGTTAAAGAGAAGGGGTTGTTTACATAGGAAAAAATTACATTGATATTATTAAATAAATTTCAGCTTATATTTTTTTTTATGTTTCACCTTGACCAAATTAATTATTGCATTGTATTTTGCAATTAGGAAAGCAAATTATAAATAAATACAAAAACATATTTCAGTATTAAAGAAATAAATATTATCATACGAAACAATGAATAATAGTATTATGGTAAATAAGCAATTTCTATAGAACAATCATAAGTTCAATATTTTAAGCAAAATAGTATGCAGAATAGCATTCAATAAATAATCAGTGCATCCAAAATTGGGCAACCTCGATTACGTAGTGTCATAACTCATACGACTCTAACCTCGGTGCTTCCTATCCTATATCTNAAATCCCTTCTTAGTGGATGTCCAGATTACAAAAGTAAACATCTGTCCAAATTTCACGTTTCTACGCACAGCGGTTACGGCTGTGCGTGCGTCTTACCTCAGTCAGTGAGGACAAGTCCTTTTATATATATACGAGTAGATAAGCAATTTCTATAGAACAATCATAAGTTCAATATTTTATGCCAAATAGCATGGGAATCTATTCAATAAGTAATCAGTGCATCCAAAATAGGACAACCTTGATAACGTAGTGTCATACGACTCTAACCTCGGTGCTTATTCCACATAATGCAAAGATATGACAGGTATAAAAGTAACATACAATAAACTCAATAAGAATGAAGGCTTTACTTGTAAGCAAATGTAGCTGAAAAATATATTTTTAGAAAACAACAAAAATCTATTTTAAATAAGTGCTGTATATTTATAACATAACAGTATCTCTATATATTTTATGTCTAAGCTGTGCCATAGGCGTTATAAACTGAAAACAACAATGGCTAACTGGAAATAATTTCAACCGCCTCTAAAATATTCTTATCTTTGAACTGCATACTTATATAGGTCTGTTAGATAACAGGTTTAAGCGGATTGTTATTATTAATATTATTTGACTAACATATTGCGACTATTCTAAAAAATAATAAACTAAAATAATAACTTTTACCTTTTTATATTAAAAGTTAGGATAGGCTTTAGGATGTCCCATCCTCCAATCAAAATTATGATGAAATTGTTTACTCTTATAATATTGTGTCTGAATCAAAATACTAAATAAAAGTCATCTTAATTTATATAATTTAAAGTTTATATATTTTTTATTTTAACTAAGTATACTTATTTTTTTTATTTTAACTATTAACCTAGGATATCTCGTCATATCCTCGTCATCAAATCTACGATGGTGCCACGACATATATAAGACTCAAAACAAACTATGCATATTATAAGCAGAAAAAATATTTTACCTGTAAACTCTATCTATATTACTTTTACTGAACTATGCATATATTTCTTACGTTAAATGATTAAGATATCTTAGTTTTAAAACAAACATTATTAAAATATTGTTAAAAAATATAAACAATGATAATGATATTTTAGGATTCCGTATTCAATTATATAAAATGGGATCCTACTACAACTAAGACATCGCTTTCCTTCTGTCACCAGGCTGTATCTGTTAAACTGTAATAGTTAGACAATTGAAATTTTCACAGGTGGTGTATTTTGTTGCCGTTATAACAATAAATACTAAAAAAAGAGATTAATATAAATATTTAAGGGGGCTCTCATACAAAAATGTGATTTTTTGCCGTTTTTCTAGATAATGGAACGGAAGCCGAGTATTATTATTTTTTTTATGATATCTGTAAATAATTTACGATAATATATTAAAGATTTAAAAGAAAAAGAAATTTTGTTTGCTTAACGCCACTATCTACATACTTACATAATGTTTCTAGTTTAGTATATAGACTGCTCTTTGACTTATTTTTACGTTTTTTTACTCCATTATTTTTTTTAATATTACTAAATATAACATATCAAAAAATAATTAACATTTTTATTATTTCCTAGAATGATCCTAATATCCTAATTAGTAGCGCCATCTATGATGTTTAAACTAAACTACGTGGTAGCTCTATCCCGACAAATCTAGTTTGACTTTTCAGTGAGTTTGATGTGTTCCGAGCGATGTCACTGGCTGCTATAAAGAAAGTGAAACAAAAAAATATTTACGAATCTTATGACTTATTCCTCCTAAACGATGGGAACGATTTAGATAAGATTCTATGTGAAATATAATTTCACATTAATGTCGATCGATGTATAGGTATTGTAATAGATTGCATAGTTCTTATAAGAAATCGTTACATATAAATTATTATATACACATATTCTTTCTTTTTCTGACAAGACGACTGCCGGGTCTCTAGTATGTTGTCGTTTCTTACTAGATTTTTTTTGTTATGCGTAAAAAATGAATATAAAAACTGTTAAAGTATATTTTGAAACTTTAATGATTCTCTATAATAAAATTTAATACATAGAAAAAATATGTCTATATGTTTTGACGGGAAGGTTTTTCATTAAAACGCTCTAATTACAATGTATACAAATATTTGCTGGGCCAAAAGGACTGGTAAACTGGTAAAAGAGGGAAAGGTCGTGATCTATCAACACTATCCCGGCGGGCTGCTAGGGCGAGGGCCGCTAGGCCGGCTAACGGTAACACGTGTTTCGATTTCGTAGAGCATTTCTCCGCAAAGTCCCGTTACACGCCAGAAAGTACTTTTGTTGCTCGCTCGCTCCGAGCGCTCAGCCGCACACTATATGACCGATCGCGAGTTCACCGTATTGAGAACACCGCTTAGTTGCCTTTATATTTGTTCAAAACAAAGCTTGCCTTTTCAAAATTCGTAGCCACAATAAATGCGCTAAGTTCATTGCAGAACAGTGACCCCCGCGACTCCACGATTGTCCCGTTTTAAATAGAGACAAATTATAGAATAACATGCATTCACATTACACTTTAAGATTAATGTAAGCTTTTGATCTGGATATATGTAAGATATACGTCAATTTTTGGCGGCGAGTTGGGTAAGGAAGTGGCCTTGCCAGCGAGGTCCAGGTCAATGACTGCATCGCAGATGTTTACTTTATCGAGTGAACGTAAGCGGCGACACTCAAAATTATACATAAGTATTTAAAAATATTTGAACAGTCAGATTAACATTTTATAAATATTTTAAGCTTGAAGACAGTTGATATCCATTATTCCATTATATACTTACAGCTGTCGTTTGTTTTGTTACTAGGCAACCATTATATCGTTACTTCATTAGTTATTTTGTTTAATTTCTAATATAATAAGAAAAATATTGTTTATCGAAAAATTGCGGTAACCTTTAAATATTTACTTAAATGTTACAAAATAATATCCGTAACATTCTATGCAATCACTCATGCAATGTTATTCTAAATATTTTTTTAAATAATTTCAATTTTCAAAAAGTAAAAAAAAAATTCTAACGACGCTTTAATCGTACCTTAAACTATTTTAATTTTTTATTAAGCCAATTTCAAACTAAGAGACAAAAAAATAATGTAATTTTTTTGTACAAGTGGTAGAGTGGGAACTCAATACAAATAAACTTCAATTCTTAATATACCTGGCTAAATTTCTTTTTAGAAGGCAGTTAATGAAAACTTTTTTTTATGAATAAAATAAATTAATATGCAACAAAGAGAAGCACAACCGAGCGGAGCTGGGACATGGTAGCAAGAACAGATGATACAGATAACACTTTATAAAAAGGATAATAATTAATACCTCCCTTCTATAATTTTCTCTTATAATTCAATTCTAAAGTATATACAGAAGCCACAACATACACATTTAATTATAAATAAAATAAACGGAATACCATTATATAAATACAATATACGTAAAAAAAAAGACGCCATCTTGGCGCGATATTACTGAAAACATAAAGTAGGTTCATTTTCATATAATATTTTGATATACATATGTCATCCACCATTTTACCTAATAATTTTTACAATTTTTTTTATAGCTACTTCCTTCTTACATTTACAAAATTTAAGATACAAATTTAAGACAAATTTAAGATACATAAAATGTAGGATAAGTATAAATATAACAATATTATTCATATAATGACAAGATTTTAACACAATTAAAATAAACGTACATATTTTAAAATCACAATCTGTCAAAAATGTAGCAAGAGCGAAGCAGCCAGCGTTCGCTGTCTTCACGGATGGTGGATGGTGGGAGTGAGGCTTGCGCGGTGACGTAATCCGTGCGGTTCGATACTCTCGAAAGGCTGCGGGGTCGACGTCCGCTAGACGCAGAATAGCCTATCTTCAATTACACCTTTAACATTCGCTTATTTCATACATCCTATACCATGTTTGGCATTGACACTTTGAATTTCATGAAAAAAATTAAAGATATAACGACTTAATTCGTACTATCAAGTTGTCTTAACATAGCTTAAGTGAATTAGGCTATGCAATAATTCTTTTATTTTGTTAATGTGAAAGTAAATATTTATTTTTTTATTATAAAAAAATAATAATTGTTGTATATAGATCATTTGCTGTAAAACTGAACTTTACAAACACATGCAAATAGGTAATTACAATGACCAATAAACTTAATTAACCAATAAAGTTTTTTTTTATTTAATTATTTTTTTATTAATAAGAGCATAAATACCTCCTCCTATCTATTCTCCAATTCTTCAATCAGACATTGAACTCATCATAAATGACCAATTCTTTACTTTTTGCTCTTAGCACCAGTCCGATTTTAGTCACAGTTGAGTCTTTATATAAAGATATAGCTGCTATTCTTACTTGAGATTAAAAATATATATGGGAATCTTTCAGATTGTCAGTAAATCCACAGAAATCTGAATCAATTATCAACAATTTTAGATTTAAACTAAGTAGGATTTCAACGCTTAAAATATAGAACCTTATTTGGAAGTTGAGATCGCATATTATGACAAGTTTTATTCCATATATATATCCTGGGTTCCATATATTATTGATTTCAACACACGAATACACTCCCTTATAAAATCCAAGTTCCTTCTTGCCTATCCTGCGAAAATCTCATTCTTATCATCTCATGTTCTCTGTGTAGGTAGACGTTTCATCTTATATTCAATATTGTTTCTTTCGTTTTACATTTTTTATGTAAATGTTTATTTGGAATATGTATATTTATACAGTTCGGTCGACATGTTATGGCCACGCAGAAGTTAAGTTTTCTCAACTTTTGCGCATTGTACACTCGTTAGCAAACTATACAAAAGTAAGAAAAAATCTTAAAATAAAATCTGTAGAGCCCTCTACAGCTAACTTTAGGGCGGCCTCGACCCGTACTGTACATATATATATTTAATTACTGTTTACATATATAATGGCACTTTTTATGTTTATTTATGTATTTGTCATTCATGATATTATTTTATGTTATTTATTTTCTTAACTTTTATCTTTCCCATTATTCTAAACTAATTCACTTCTAAGGGCTAGCTGAAAAAGATCTCTTCTAGAAATAAGTCCACCGATGTGAAATCTTAAAATTGATCTTATATATGTATTTAGTACAACAAAGAATATATATAAATTTATATGTTAACATTGCATAAAATCATACTGACGTATTTATAAACACATAATATGCATCACAGAAATGCGGAAAATCAGCAAGATATGAGTTCAAGTGAGAGGCGAGCGAAGGGCCACCGAGAGCGAGTTACACAAGAAGGGTTACAAAACTATGGCAATGAACCGAGGTGAACCTGAACCTTGCGAACCGCTAGACGCCGATAGCGACAGATGCCGCCAACGCTTGCTACGCTGCATCGGTACTGCATAAATTTCATTGTTCAAAATTTTATTTTACTATAAATTGTATAATTATAGCAAATAATAGACCATATTTAAGTTAGTCTTGTGAGAATTACAATAATTTCATCGTTATTTTTTTGTTATATATATACATATATCTATATATTAAATTAGTCAGTTGATAATTTGTCTTCAAGTAGTAATTTTTAAAATGATATAGAGTCCAAGTCCCACGTGTTATTGTTCAAAATATTAAGCATAGTATATAATTTGTAATTATCTGTAAACACCCACGATAAGCTATTACAATAAGTCATAAATATAGTATAAGTACACCTACAACTGTATATTTTTTATTTTTTTATAAGAAAAAATCTTAATCAAAATTATATTATACATGTAGGTATTATGAAAGTCTCATAATGAAAGAGAATAGTTAAACTAATGGGAGGATAACTGCATAGAATGTGACCGTTCTGCGCAATGCGGAAGCTTTTTCGTGACTGTCGCACTATGACATTCCTGAAATCTTAAATAAGTCTAAAATAGTTTTGCTGAAAAGTTCATTTAAAACGTTATTAAAGTGCGAGTACAATTTTAGTCCACTCACAAAAAGTATATACCCTTCAAAGGCTCCTTCGGACTTAACTTATATTTGAAAGTAATTTTATAATACAATTATATTACATATTATATGAACATTACATATTATACATGAAGGAGGCTTACAAGCCTACCCTACCCTATGAACTAGGAACAAATCTGTATTTTAGTGAGAAGTGAGTGAGGTTTATGCTTGAAAGAGAATTATAAAATCGAGTTTATATTTCTTGAGTATAGTACTAGGCATTATATAATTTTTTTCAAAAAAGAGAGAATGAGAAAAATATGAGAAAAAAAGAGAAATGCGTGTGTGTATGTGTGTTTGTTTGTTTATCTGCGAGATAAATTACATGACAAAAGTCACGAATAAGATTGATTGGTCTTTGGTATTAATAACACTAATGTTAATAATTACTAATAATACGACGAATAATGCGTATTGTGTATATGAAATAGCAATGGCGTTGTTATTACTATGTTACAATACATGTCACGAATATGCACGAGAATATATAAATATTCCGAAAAATACTCAGCTCATACAAACGACATCAACGTGTGCTCAAGCCGAGCTGTGCTTGATTGATGTTTGTTTTTTTTTTAATAAATAAAAACAAAAGGAAATGAAGCATAGAAATAAATTAACATTTTTATTCATTTTATTTATCGTTAATAAGACATTTTAAAGACAAACTCTTTCTTATATTTATTTAAATAAAATCATTTAATATACACGCTTGTTTAAAACATTACATCTAGTCAATGTAAGCATTTAGATTCGACATTTAAAATAATAAAATAATTCTTACTGATTTCATTTAATAAATTACCTGAAAATTATAATGAAGAATCCAAGCGCGCCATGTGGTGCAACTATTAATTTACTTTTCAATTTCATGACATAGTACTTGCTCGTACATAACATACAAGCTACTAAGTTATATTACTTAAAATAAGAGTTATTAGGTTGTAAATCCCATGTTTAGTCAATTGGCTCTTCCGCTAAAAACAACCAGTTCTCGCAGATAACCGCGAAATTCCCGCCAAACACAAGTTCGTTGGCCTCAGCTAACATTCGATATATTAAGTACTTGTAACTTTTATCAAGAGTTAAAGTTTTACTTAACTTTAGACCTTATGTTTTCTGTTTTAAAATATTATTTCAACGTCCATAAGGCAGTCCGCATTCGATAAAAGTAAAAACTCCTGTTTTTAGCGTTACCGCTCACGTTACAAAATATTTTGTATTCTCCGCGTTGAATATTCATACAAGTGTCATATACATATATTGTTTTCGAGGAGAAAGGAAAAAGGACAAACAAAGAAAATAATATATATGTAATTTGGTACGGTTTTTTGGTACTGTTAATATTTTATTTTTTAAATAACTGTTCTAATTACTGTATAAACATGTAAAGAATACAATGCTGATAATTTGTACAATAGAATACTACATTTTTTATCTACTTTTATTTAAAAATGATCTATAATTTGTTTATTTTTTATTAACAGTATTGCATATTTATAAGGTATTATTAGTTAAAAATTAAATATTCCTAATATATTCATGATTGACGTATCAATATAATGTTACTGAAACGAGTTTTATTTTTTTCCTTTTAAACATAATATTGCGAAGCATGCGCAGATGAAAAGTGAATCAACCTGACGTTTGGTTGCGCGGCCACTCACGTTCGTTGACCTCACAAATTTTCGTTTCGTTGGTTGCTGCGCGCCCCTCCCCCGCCGCCTGCCCCCTTTCCGCAAACTTATAATAATTTCACACTAAGCAAAAAAAAATCTCTCACATATAAAAACTTTATGTTTTCAAACAATTCGAGATATCAAATATCTTCTAATGATCAAATTCACAATATTTTACTCCTTTACAAACAATATATCGTTGCTAAAAAAAATCTTTTCAAATATGATTTTATGAAAATACCAAAAGAAATGCGTTGCCTCAAGTATCGCAAATGCCGGATGCTCAAGCGCAAAAACACGAAACCAAACTCGTTTTATGTAATTTTATAATGTGAATCATCCTATTTCTTTTACTTTTGTAATGGTACAATTATTTATATACTTCCTGGAAACACTTATGTACTTACTTTATATTAATCGAATAGTTATTGATCGAATCGGAATGATGTTGTTGCAAGCGAGGCCTTGTCATTGACCTCTATTTCGCTATCAAATGTTACAAAACGCGACGTTCTTCGACGAGCCTCGCTGTCTCATTTGTTATAATGAATTGTTTCTATATTTACTAAATTTAACTAATTTTGTGACTAATTGTTGAAAATAATGAAGAAACAAAATGATAACCTTATATAAGAGAAAAAATATATATATATAGACTCTACGCATTTTTCACAATACATTTAGTAGAAAGCCTTTCCAGATACTTTGTTTTCTATCATTATTTGTTTAACGTTTANCCAAACTCGTTTTATGTAATTTTATAATGTGAATCATCCTATTTCTTTTACTTTTGTAATGGTACAATTATTTATATACTTCCTGGAAACACTTATGTACTTACTTTATATTAATCGAAAAGTTATTGATCGAATCGGAATGATGTTGTTGCAAGCGAGGCCTTGTCATTGACCTCTATTTCGCTATCAAATGTTACAAAACGCGACGTTCTTCGACGAGCCTCGCTGTCTCATTTGTTATAATGAATTGTTTGTATATTTACTAAATTAAACTAATTTTGTGACTAATTGTTGAAATTAATGAAGAAACAAAATGTTAACATTATATACAAGAAAAAAATATATATTTTTAGACTCTACGCATCTTTCACAATATATTAGGTAAAAAGCCTTTTCAGATACTTCGTTTTCTATCATTATTTGTTTAATCTATAACGTACTGTAATCTTACTTATCACTCAGTGCTTTAAGTAACTTTAAAATTATTCGTATAAAAAAAATTAAATGCCTAAATATTTGACAGCCTGTCGGCAATTTCATTATTATTTAAAACTTTAATCTAACTTCAAGCATTTAAATTTAAACTATAAGATACGAACCTCGTGTGTCAAATGACCTTCATTGCAATGCTAATTAACATCACTGAAAGGAAAGTCAATGAACTACTTTTATAGTTTAAATTACTTTAAGTTTTATGCAATTATTTTATGTTTTTTTTTTCATATTTCCAACAAACGTGTCGTTTCCATTAGCAATTGAAACCAAATATAAAATATTTATCATTTGCACTTAATCTGGCAACAACAAAAACACCTACACTAATAAAAAAATCGATTTATCATGTCACAAATGTCAAAGATTGACTGACATAAGCGTACAACGGTAAGGCGCAGCACTTCTTTAAGGGGCAGTGTGACCATAAGATGGCGAAGATAAAGTGATGGTGACGGATTGATAGAATGACAATTCGTGAGTAGGCCAAGCACCGCGGAAGACTTTGGTCGCGGTTCACCATGGTTCAACGTGACACTTTCCGACGTCATAAGCAACTTTCCTACTAGCAATGCAAGCTACTACTAGCGCCGCGCATCGCGAACGGCGTCCATGGGAGACTGGGTGTGCTAGTTTTCTAATAAATCTATTAGCTTATATCATGACATGGAACACTTTAAAATGTAAACTTGAGCTGATAATATTCAGAGTCAAGAGGCAAGTCGTGGCGCAGCGGCAGAAACGTGAGACTGAAAACGCGACAGGTTGTGGGTTCGATTCCCACTCGAGGGAATGAAATATTTGATAAAAAATATTCATAACTGATATAGTTTAAATTAGTCTCATTGTCTCTACAAAAACTCAACAAAATACTCCTAATATTCTGAGGCTAGTTTTACGAAACTTAGTTAAACCTATGTGTTCGTGTAAAATATTGAAGTCTTCTCTAGTTTAGCTTATACCTAAATAATAATATAAAAGTTTTGTCAAAAGCGACTGCTAATATCATTAATTTTTTATAATTATATTTCACTAGCATTTACCTGCGGCTTCGCCTGCAAGGTCAAATGGAAATAATTGAGAGTTTATAACACATAACTCAATCTAAGGCTGGTAACCACCTGAGGACCAACATACGAACATTAGGTTTTGTCAGAACTGGTGAGGTGAAGTAAATAATAGCATTCCTCTATAAATTGACTGGTTTTTACGTAGCTTTAAACATTTACGCATCGCACGCACAGAAACTCTCAATCTCACTCGTTTTAATATATTTTTGGACAGGACATGCCTAAGGATGGGATATACAAAACTAAAATTATTTTTAATCAAATTTGTCCACTTTATAATGAAGAGTATTTGTATAAATGTATAGATTAGCAACGCTTTACAAATTTTAAAACTTGTTTAAATATTTGACATAGAAATTTTCAAACTACTTAGTGAATTAAGTAATAAATATGCAATAATTAAAAATTTTAAATTATTCTATCAGTATATATTATGTGAAATTATTTTTATAATTTAAGCTATTTGTAAACGGTTGATGCACCAAGTAAAGCCCTACCTACCAAATCTCTCCCATTCTACTGTTAAGCACATTGTTACGCAGCAGGATACCGGAATAGTAACGGGACTGTCATTTCTTTTTCCCTTTTTTTGAACTAGACGAGCCGAGGCATGCGTTCACTTTTAATAGAGCCTAACAATTTTTTTGGAGTCCTTTTTTTAACAGCATTTTTAGATTGATAGTTAAAGTTTTTGGATAGCCATGGGAATCAGAATAATATATAGTCTTACACCACTAGCATTTTAGAACTAATCACAGAATATAAAAATAGTATGTATACATAATGTAAAACAATTGTTTTAAAATATTTATTTTAAAGCTAAACATAGGTAATTCGTTATATTTAAAAAAGTTAGTCGTTCTAAACGTTTAAACGCAAGATTATGTAACGTAATATTGCATAAATATTATATATAAAAACAAATAGTAATATATATAAAAATAATAATAATAATAAATTACATAAAACTTATTAGATTTGTTGAAAATTTACAACTTACAATAGATATTAAAAATAGAAAACGCTTTTTAAAATTCTATTTCTTTTAATTTCTTTTAAAATTTTGTTTTAAGATTGATTTACGGCCTGTGTTTTCTATATAATGTAGGTACAGTGAGCAGCTACTTTGTGGTCAAACTGGAGATCCTTTGTTTACGATGCTTTTGTACGAATAACGGACACTAGTGTTGTCGTATGGAGCTTTATGACGTCACACCATTTTTTTTTTAATAAAATATCTGATGCTCGTCCCGTTACCGAGTAACAGTTTCTGGTGTAAACCGGGATCAATAGTATGTTTCACAATTTCTCGGAACGACAAAACCCTTCGAAACAAAGGCTCAAAAGATATATTACAGACCATAAATCTAGTCACTGTGACGAATTTGAGGTTTAGAATAATGTTAGAAGTGTAATGTAAATTTAGCATACAAAATATAAAATAAGAAGCCGTTGTGGTAGACGGCTATAAAAAAATCTTTTAAAGGTAAAAGATAAACAAGTAAAAGGAATAAATAAGTTTTCTGATGAAAAAATAAAATTCGTTAAGTAAATATTTTGTCATGTATATAATGCACTCGTAGTAATAATTATTTTTTGGATTTTTATTTAATATATTTGACAACAGACAGTAATTATAAATACACGATAAACCTGAAAAAGTGCAGTTAAATAAATAAAATACACTTTTTACAATACTGTCGATATAAAAGAGTTACAGTTCGTCGACAGTAGCAGTTGACAGTAATTCAATTAACATACCGCTAAAGCTTGCAAATGTCGACTTTTTTTTCAACAAAGTGTTTTGTTACGGGACTTTTTAATGAAAGGGGTTAAATAGAGAGGATGTAGGAAAAAAATTAAAAATGCCTGTGATTACTTAACCCATATCCGCTATTTGGTGGAGCATATGGCCGGGTAACCCTTTGGCCCCGTTATGTTGCGCTCGCCTAGCAGTTGCGTTTTAGCCGCGTAACAATCAAAGTTTTTGTTGCACAATAATAGATTAAATTTTGGCCAGGTGAATATGATAATGTGTTTTTTTTTTCAGCTTCACGCTGTATCCCGCACACAGCAGAGTAGGCAGAGGGAAACCAGTGTTAAGCACTCCGTTCCCCACTTTCTACCGAATTCTGGAATGTTGAGTGAATAGAAATAAGTATTTAATTACGTATTAAAACTATATTAATATTCAATTACAAAGTCTTGTTGAATATAGTTATTTTATTATTGTGTACATTTATGAGTGTACTACTGGCATATGTAGTAAAATGGTGATCTTGGTAGGTAAATTATTTTAATATAATTTAATAAATATTTATAATTATAAATATAATTAAATTTAATAAATTATTATTTCCAAATATATTTAAAAAACCATACTTTTCATTTTCATGACAACTTTTCGAAATCACAAAAATTTTAAAATATGCACTTCATAGCAGTTATTTTTTTTTGTTTATTATGATTTATTTTGTATTTTTTGACATATTTGATTGGACTGTCCTTAGCCTAGCGTGCCTTACCTAGTAGATAAGTTAGCTAGTGTGTTAATTTATTTTCACTTTTCGCCATATCGAGTGCGTGGCGAGAGAGCCGTGACGGGGCGCTGTCGATGCATCGTCGATTCCTGGAACCAACGCTTTCCATTGCCGACTGAACTGCATCTTCCCGAGAAAATGCACGCGGGTTCGTTGCACTTACAAACTCATAACCCCCTTTCTAAAGCACCGATCCAATTATGTGCACTTTCGCAAGCCACTACTGTCACTCGCCTAGATACGGATAGGCAACTCGACGATGCGCCAGCGCGCCCACCTGCTGCTGACGCTGCTCCTCACTGCCAATCCTTCAATTTTGGAATACAACTTTACGTTTAAACCATACAAATTTTATTAATTTTTAAATCCTGAAATAATATCTCTTGTAATATCCATTTTCTTTTATGTCATAGACAATACAAAACCTTTTAATATCAAAGAAATTGGTATTATTTATTGGTAATTAAGTATTTTATTAATCACCGAAAATAGATTAAATATAGATTTTTGATTTTTTTCCTAATATCATTAATGCTGTGTAAGAAAGTTTTTCCGCCGTAAGCACGCTCCGTAGCGCACGCTAATGAAAACGAGACAGGCTATCGAACCCGTCTGCCACAGCGGCGATAATATATCTATTATGTCTATTGTTAATTACTTTTATAATTACTTCTTAAAAATATTAAATGGAACAAAAATTTGTTATAAAAGCTTAAAAGTGAATCTTTTTATATAACCTAAGTTAAAAATTATATTCTTAAATAAAATTTCTGAGTTTTTCATTTATTATAATAAATATAGAATTATTGAAAACTAATGGAATATAAGTATTGTGTAATAAACATTTAAGTACCAATTAAATTGAGATCAGATTACAACGTCATCGGCCGCTATTATTTAATTTTTTCCATATGTTATACAGTAATTGGTAAATATATTTGATATTACAATTATTATCTAGAAATTCGTTTAAATACGGAAGAGGGATATTGTAGATTTCAATTTGTTTTAAATATCTAGAATGAATTATTTTGCATACTCAAGACATCATTTTAACCGTACCTATGTAAAAACTTTGATAAATTAGCAAAGGTATTCAATAAAAGAATCAAATTTATTATAAATATGTTATATAATAAAAATAATTCGCCAATTTACTGTCAGTGTTATACGTATGTGTTTGTATATAATAGAGACCTGACTGGATTTGACGAGCCTGTGCCAGATGCTATTTCCAGAAACTAGACAGGTTGAACTTGTCAAGTGGTTGCAAAAACAGAGGGGGGATTAGAGTGCATTGACACACTTACCTACTGTACACTGCAGCGAAAATGCATCGGCGGCGCGTCGTCACTCGCTTCTACGGACTCGGGTACCACGTTCATAGAACTTGGACACCCTATCGATATAACGTAGTATCATAGACTTAGAGATCTCCACTGTAACCGCGTAGCTCACCATATAGTGGATGCATTATACCACTTACGCCGCAGAAAAGTGGAATGACGTCCGTACAGCTATGTGATTTTCACTTATAAACTCGAAGTTAGAGAAAAGTTAGGGTTTGATTTTATAAAGTTTTTTTTTTAAATAACTATGTCATGATGAGAAATCTTGTTATTGTACTGATAATACTACTAATAACAAGATTTCTGGTAATTATTCTAATATTAATTTTCGATAGATCAGAAAATATTACAAAAAAGACATCATATACATAGGTGTGAGAAATTTTTAATACCATATTACAAATATTTATTTATTTTTTTATTTCAAGACTTCGTAATTAATATTTATTTATTATCACATAAGGAATAGATCTATAAATATATTTTTTATAGCAACCCCGCAAAATGTAAAAGGAGAATGCAAATTTCCTGTATTAATATTAAATAGATTTTTTTATTAATTTATGTAAGTTTTTATTTCCATAAAAATATAATAGGATTGTGTATTCATGAATGATTTACATGATGTAATAATTAATGAAATGCATCACTGTATAGTAGTGCACTTGACACCGCTAAGGTCAATGACAGCGTAGCGGCGTAGCATGCACTACTATCGCCGTTGACAGCGCCGTAGCTGACCTCAACAAACAACGAATAAATGACAAAAACGATCATGAATATTTAATATGATAATAAATAAAAGACTTTATTATATACTTTTATTATTATATATTTTTATTTCTCGTTTTTTTTCGTTTTTTTAACTTATCTATTAAGTTCTGATCCTAATATCAATAAACATCATACTATCTAATATCATAGCTAATTTTATCTTTATAAAATAGAAAGTATATTTTGAACTGAATAAAAACGGTATCAATATTAATATTATAACTAAGACCAGAAATAACTTAATTGCGAAAAAGGGGAAGAAACTACAAAATTAACAACAATTAATTATTCTAAAGCCATTGGAATATAGAGTTCTACCGGGTAGCACCAGAGCTAGAGTGGGTGTGCGGGTGCCAGTGCATCGCGAGGTGACAATGAAAGTACGACGTTTCTCGCTTGCGATAGTTCGCGGCAATAAGGCCACCCGCGTTCAACGGCCCCGATCGCGCCGTTACGCCGGACGCCGCGCGCCGCTCTCGCTGATCGACGCACTTCCACTGATATAATAATAACACCATTCGATGATACCATACAATACACATTCTGTTGCTCAGCTAAGGCTTTAATTACAGTTAATTGGTAAATATTCCTACTAATTGTTAATATTGGTTGGATTTGATAAAAAAATATATTTTATTCATGTAGATTTTATACTTCTTTTTGTTTTAAAGAAAAGTTCGATTTTACCGTCAACAGTGGGTTATTAGTTGTCAAAACTTTACTAAATTTTCTCAGTCGTAATCTACAATTCCTATAATTTTTTTTTAATAATACAATCAATACTGTATTTAAATTTATCTTGTTAGGTAAATAATATCAAATACACCCCATTTATAGTATTGTATAGTTTTAACACACCTGTGCAAAGAGCAAATTTTTTCAACATCAAAAACTATAGCATAAATTATTTATGTAAATATAATTTACTTCATATACTTAAAACAATTAAATAACAAGATGGATATAAAGAAAATTGCTTTAGTATTCAACTATTAAGTAATCGTTGATAATGAAGTTTGTAGCGAGTTTTTGGCAGCGTACTAGTAGGTCGTTAACCCCAAATTCGTACAGCCTTTCATTTTCCGTTTTTAGATCTGTGTCTGTTTACACGAGCTTATTTAAATCAAACGTTTAGTCACAAACAAGTCTTACATTAGAATAAACTAAATATACATAGATAGACACACGGTATTTTTTTAAAGATTAAAAATATTAACCCCTATTATTTAATTTAAAAAAGTAAGAATTATTTAACTGTCGTAACTTAAGTATGAATAGGAAGATTTTTCCTCATATGTTTAATAAACATTTGTATGATATGAACTCTTTTCATTGGTCTAACACGTCTTTCGTAATTAGGTTAGAAAAGAAAATGGTACATAGTTTTCCACTCCTTGCTTATTTTAATATATACTGAGACCGGGTGAAGAACTCCAACGCAACCGCTTGTCTGGGAAAATGAAAATAATTAACATATAATCTTCCTCCAAGTGGATATCGAATATAAATCCATTGCGTGCACAGTCTGAGAATTGCCTACTTTGCTACAATGGCTGTTATGGCACTACATGGTACAGTAAGTAGTAGATCTAATCTGTTTAAATTGAAGTTAAAATTTTATCTTGGCAGAGAAATATTTTCATATTCGATAACCATCGTAGTTTTCTATTCTATTCTATCGATAATCACTAACTTCTACATCATGATATAAGAATTAAGTTGTAAAATATTTTCCCTACAAAATAATATTTCAAAAGCAAATTTAAAAAGCCCATTCGTTTTTTCGTAGAAAGTAACGGTGTAAACATATACCAACGTATGCACAGGAGCCTCGACGGCGGCCATGATTCACGAAGCTTCGATCGCGCTGTGATGTGACATAATGAAATGAATTAACATTATTTGGCAGTTTGTGTTAAAACTCCTTTCCTTCTCATCTTAGTCATACTACTTGCTATGCGGGTCATCGGTAAATCCAAGAATTGTCTTACATTCACAAAAGACGAAGGTAACTTCATGTTATGTTTAATTAATGTATGCTGTAGTCATAGGGGGTAATATACTTATAGGGGGTAAAGCAACTAAAAATAGAATTAAAGTACAACTATAATGAGTCTACAAGTGTAATAAGCTATATCTCGTAATAAAGTAATTTTTACTATAAATAAGCACAACAATTGATTGATCATTGTTCTTCGTATAAAATATTGAGAAAAAAGACAATTTGGAAAATAAAAAAGACTTTTTTAACAATATGTCTATAAATCAGTATGAATCATATTAGTAAAACCCTTCACATTAGTGTTTTGTGTGATTCAGATATGAGTTGAACGTTAAGCCGTCGCTGGTTCCAAACGGCAACGTCACTGCTTCACGCCGCGTATATAGATTATTGCAGCAGCTTACCGGTAATGTAACACTCACTGCTGTCTGTAAGAATTCTGCTGGGGGTTCATTGAACTTTCGCGAGTGCAGAACGCAGCAGAGTGGGGGGGTATTACACTAGGTCACACCCGGCCGTCGGCACACTTACCTTGACTCGACGCAGTCGGCGCCGCACTACGCTCTAGCATCGAATAGAAAACTAGGCACCCTGAACAGTTTCTCGCAATTATTGTATACATAATGCAAACGAGAACCTAAATTTTATAAGTTACGAAATAGCTTAAAAAACCGTCCATAATGGCCGTAATTCTTTCCCAAATTATTTATTGTGTGTCTTAGCAATTAACGTAACTTAATTTGTTGTCCTCATACTACTGAGACTTCAGACTATCTTCACACTATTTAAGTACTGCAATATGTAGATCTGGATATCACTCATTTTCATTAGAATCCTCTACAAATCCCAGAGCATAACCTAGTGTGTACCAACCCACTAATTTTCGCAAACACCTAAGAATTATAAAAAGTTAAAGAGCATCATAGTCGTCATCAGATCATCTGTATAATCCTTCTTTATTGCATTATATGAGGTGTTAAATTTTTAAACCTGTAACTTATCACACTTGTATATTTCCATCTACATTTTCCTGAGACTTTAATAATTATCTTCTCTATACAAATATACAAGCCTTTAATGAAAGAGAAATAACTACTTGCCAATTTTTTCATTTTTACCATATATACAGGAAGGCAGAGGGAGTCTAGCTTCAAAAGATTCCGTTCTCTCCTTTCGGGCCGACTTTCGGGACACTATGTGTTAGGTGGCCGATTTTGACGCCTCACTTCTAGATACATTCTAGATACCAGAGCAAATGAAAATAATTCATTCCCCCAAGTGTGAATAGACCCACTACCGTCATGTAGATATTCAGATTCTGTGCTGCTGCGCCATGACTGCTGCTGTAGCTTTTTCTTTATTTGACTCTTGTCTTATATGATCCTAGAAACTTATCTGTGCATTAGTTTCACTAAGAAATAAGAAATTTATAAAAATAAATATAGTCTTAGAAATGATGTCGGTTTCTCCAGATGAATTCAACCAACTTTGTGTAACTATATTTCAGTTTGTCGGTAGAAATATTTTATATATATATTTTTTATGACATCGCGCCTTAACTAATTTTTTTGGAGTAAATAAGCATCTAAAAATATTTATTAATCAAAATAATATAAGTAATTATATGATATAGTTTTTTAGGTCATGAAGGGTCAGTGGGGCAGCGACTGACTGTAAGCGAGTTAATTATGACTCCATTGCAAACTCGAGGGCTTGATAAGATCATCCCTAAACACGAATTGAATTATTGGGATGGAAAGCGAAGCACTTAGTGTTTTGATAATAGATATTCATTGTCTATTGAGGCGAGAACGATCATGAAGTTGCTTAAAAGTATTTATAAATTTATCTACCTTACTATATTTTGTGAATGCATCACTATTTAGTATATATATATTAGATAACTTTCGTTCCAATTGAACCAATGGCAAGGCACTGGTAGCTTGTTATTATTCTTCACCTGTGGAAGCTTATCCCCTGGATTTTCAGCGTCGCAGATGTGGTAGGCAATCTGACACGAACAAGAAATTATTCAATAGTGAAGACGGTTGAAAATTTTCTACTATATTGGTTGCGCTTCTAAAAACGTTGAAATCTTTAAACTGCCACACCAGAGAGCACACAGTCAGCTTTTTCTACAAGAATCCAGGATGTACTCGAAAAAATAAAGAAATCGTTAATATTAAGAAATAATTATAGCAACTAACAGACGAATACCACCTCAGTCTATCAGTGACCCGGGCTACTGCAGAGTGTTATAATGTTGGATTTCCAAAAATATATAAAATTAAATACACGCGAATAAACCGGCATAGCAAATAATTAGACACTATAATAAAGAAAGAAAATTGAAATAAAATAATGAAAAACCGTTTTAAGAGTTTAGTGACAAACATAAATTTTCGTATATGAATTTATTTATTCACTTCCAGTTGACCTACAATCCTGAAATTGGTACGGAAGCCTCAGTGGGCAAGTCCGACTCGCACTTAACAGGGATTTTTTTATTTCATTAGTATGATAATTTAAGTTAACTAAACAATTTTTGCATCTTCAAAAACCTTTTAAGGATTATTCAGGACTATCAGTATAAAATGTTATTGAGCTTATTATTTAATTCACAAATAATACAATTTCATGAAAATATCTTATTTTATTTTCGTTTTAGTTTTTAAGAAAAACTATATATTAATAATCTTAAAATATAATCTTTAAATCTGTTCTTCTGTTCTGTTCTGTTCTTTCTAATTAATATGGCGTTCCGAGCGTGCCAGTTGAGCACAAAATCACTTCGCCAGTGTCACGTTGAATGGAGAACTCACATCTTGACTCAATCTCAATTCTTGACTTAATAGAAAACATCATCAAAAGACCGTCTCTTGACATCGGGTCCTGAAGGGTCGTCTGCGTTTTTTATTGTACATTTTTTTGGTATTAAGCATTATAACGATGCGGAAGTGATTAAATGCATTAAAGTGTATGCATGATACGATTTGAGTACAATAGCTGTAAATTTTATCTAAAATCTAATTATCTTTTAATACAGCAATATTTCAGATGCTTTCAAAGATAATTGAGATTGTAATTTTAATGATCGTAACTCAAACCATGCTGTTTGAACTGTGTTGCTATAAATAATGAGCAGGCAGTGCCTTCTGAAACGTGGCGTGGTAGATGGTGGATATCCTGGAAATATACTGTAGAAATAAAAAAGCCAGCGCCGTGGATACTTTATGTAAATTTTTCATAGCCTATTTCAATAATCACTACAACATTTTTATACTCCATAAAAACTATATAAATTGTGTACGTAGAATAAGACAAAAATATTAAATACTGTGAAATAAGAGGATGTGAAGAGTTTATCGTATAGGTACTTTGCAGTAACCTAATATTGTTTTTTATATAACATAAAATAGCAACTTTGAATGTCAACTAGAAAATGCTAGTGGCATACACAAATCAAACAAGTTTTTTCTATTGATCTGCGGGTGATCGAACTTTGCCGCACACTAGACGAGCTATTGCCAACGCTTATTGCGAAACGAGCTTAGAAATAGAATGTTATCACGTTAAGGGCAATCACAAACTTTATATTATTATTCTTTATATATATTTCAAGGACAAAGAATAAAAATAAATTATATTACTACATAAAGATTTTCTTCATCTTAAAATTTTGTTTCTTGTAAATTGAAATACATAATAAAGATTTGATAATTTAGAACAATTGTCATAATCTAGTAGTTATTAGTAGTTTGTGCATAAGATAAGTGATTGTTTTTTCACTAAAGTATTTTATAATATTTTTAGACTTTAAGACTGTTCGACGCCAAAGACCTCCACAAAAATGTTTTCCTTGTAAAACAGATAAATAATGTAAAATAAAAAAGTAAAATGGCATTTAACACTATGTAATATCTATGCTAATTTAATATAAATAAACATTTCTACGCTTAACCGTGCACAAACCAATCAGAATAAAGTTAAAAGTTCTCATTTTCAATTTTCAAGAAGATAACAATAAAAAATATGATAGTGTATAAACATAAAAGCGCAAGGAAAACAAAATAAAACAAGCAAGTCTATTCCTTTTTACTATACAAAAAGTACGTAATAAGCAAATAAAATATATATGTAGGTATTGTAGGTACATAATACTATTTTCTTGTTTTATTTCAATCTTTACGTTTGTTAACATAACAAACGTAAAGATTGAAATTGCTTATGTAAATAATATTAAAATAATTTGATATTTTAAAGATATGACGAAGATAGATAACAGAATAAACTATAAAAGCAAATGCTTGTTATGTTTTTGTTGGGTCTCACCAAAGATTTTGCAACGAAGGCCAAAAACGTTGCCATGCGGGTTCTCAGTTAATGTCCTCTATTATAAAGTCAGAAGTTAATAAATAAGCATAAATAGATTTTAGCTTCGTTAAACCATCCATTTTTACTATTTTTTTTTTATTATTTGTAATTGTATAATATCCAATAATGTCTCCTTTAATTTAATTAATATCCTTCATTTTTGTGTAAAATTTCAATGAAAAAGATATAAATGACATTATGTTATTATATTAATGACATGATGTTATTATTATTATTATAAATTCGTTATAATTTTTTAGAAATATAAATTATAATTTTTTCATAGTTCCAAAAGCAATTCAAACGTCGTTAACCCCTCATAATTGGCTAATGGTTGTAGCACTCAAAAGAGTTCAACGCACGTCCACAGCCACAACTAGCCTCACGACTCTTATACAATGGCTGTTTTTGTACAGCCTCGGTTTTGGTTATGACATCACCATAGTTTATATCATGCTGTACGTACTTCTGCGATCAGTATCACTTCTGTTGAGCCAACAACTCGTTATAAAACTGATTTCCTCCTACGATATTTTTTTTCATTTCATCGCTCTGGTTTTGAGGAAAAAAGCGTCGTTGAGTTGAGTGCCTTAACACTAGGTTCCCTCTGTCTACCCTGCTATGTGCGGGATACAGCGTGACACTGATTTATTTTTATTTATTTTAACTTTATTTATTTATGCATTAGCATCATGTGTTTCTAAATGTAATTTTTAACACATTTAGAGAACAGGCAGGAAAATAGATATTATGCTTTAAGCAGACCAACCCCGCACTTAATGTGATAAAGTCCGACCATCTATATTATATATTGTATATTGCAATATATGACACCACAAATACACATTTCATAAATATTATGTAAAATAAAGAGTTAGATTAATAAATAATCAAACTAGACTAGAACTAGAATTTCAAATAGTTATGATATTATGATAAATTAAAAAACTAGTCAAGTGTGAGACGGACACCGATGACAAAGTTAAGTTTGCGGGCGAATGCACTCATTTAGTGTGAAATTAACTGCAAATATAAATTTGTTATAATTTTCACCTATTTATCGGGATTTGTTCTTTATTTGTATTGCAAGTTATCACTTCGTGCCAAATTTCATAACTGTAGGCTCATGAGCATTAACCCTATAGATTATGTCACGCAGCCAACTTCATTCAAAATGCAGATGCTCGTATCTTTTGATTGCTTTTACTTAGAAAATCGTTTTTTTTCTGTGCTTTAAAGGAATTCAGTGCTGCGTTTTTAAGATAAATGGTCTGAGCAGATAACAAAATCATCCTACGTTTTTTTTTTCCTTTTGAAATCCGGAACCCCAATCACGTACGTTACGTGAGTTTTCATTTGAATTTTTATAAATTAATCCAAAAATATATATTTTAATAAGAGCTTTAAATGATACTAAGCTAAATTAGTACTCTAGTACTCAGTTATTTAATAAAATATTACATCATAGGATTGCAATAAAAACATTTATAACATTCAAACAATCGTATATTTCATATATAATTCCCTCAAATACATAGCTCCTATGTAACTACAGAACAGACAAGACATCAATTATGGAGGTGGGAGTTGCAAAAAACCAAGGAATATTTCGGTGGAAGCTTGATGTCCGGTTACGTAAGTTCATCTAGCTTCAAGGCCGAGGACGTTGCACCCGAATCGCTGATCGCGTCCTGCCGGTCCGAGTTTGGACGAGTCTTTTTTTACTAACTCAATATTTGTTACCCACCTACCCACACTACTCTAGCTGAAGTATTCGACTTAGAAATGTTCAACATTACTTTATTTTGTTAACCAAACCCGTTTATTTTCTTGTTTTATGAAAAGCCTAATGCTTCTTAAGCTTATTTTTAAGATTTATAATACAACAATATTATATTATTAAAAACATAAAATTTTAATTCTGTGAGATGAGATTAAGTTCTTTATCAACAGCTATTTTTTTTTTGTTAAGATACCTAAAGACGTAGTAGTATTAACATAACATTCTGCTTAAAAAAATGTTTTAGTTCCACAAATAAATTTAATGACAATGAAGTGGCCGCTGTATTGTAAATCAGTCGATAAGACGTGCAAAGTTGCTCACGTCGTCGTTTAAATGGCAATGGTGAGGAAAATATTTAAATGCGCTTAACCCTTTCTTCGGGTTTTAGCTACTGTACAATAAAAGTCTTTGTTATTTCTTGTTTACCGAGTAAACAGTTAAGCTGAATAAATTAAACAATTGTTATAGTCCTTCCTCAAAACTTTCTTTGTGACAGTTTATTTCAAAAATCTTAGGCACACATGTATTTTTTATGAATAGTATGAAAAAGATAATTTTCTTAAGTTCATCTAATACTTGAGAAATTTAGATGACATGTCCTTGGTTGCTAGAATCATGTAATTTAAATTTAGTCGTATAACCAGACCGACTTAGTAAAATATAACATCACATTATATTTTTTTCTATTTCTCTTAATAGTTTCGTTGTGTTTTTGTCATCGCAATGTGTGCCGGGGTGGATGAGGAACCGTTATATTTTTTACGTGACCAGGTTATAATGGCCACCCTTTGAAGGCAAAAAAGCCAGGGGTTTCTGCAGGTAAGCAAATCTGATCACGGACCGCGATTAACGCTGTGATCGAAGTTACATAATATTGTCCTTTGTTATTTTTAACATGCTACAAGTTCAGTTACTTAGTGCTTTATTCCTTCTTATCTGATATTTTATACATTGAAGTATTTATTGTATTTTCATGTATGTATGTTTAAGAGAAGGAGTGCCATGTGACGTAACGTGTTATTGAAACACCATCTGGTTCTTTGGGAGCTCGTGCCTTTTTTGATACCATTTACAATAGATTTTTTTCTTTAATATAAAACAGTTTTACAGATAAGGATTATTAATAAAATTAAATATTTTTATTCATTCCCTTTAAACAAATCTTTTCAGTATTTAAAACTTTAAATTAAGTTAATTAAGTCCATTGAGGCCAGTCGTGGCGCAGGGGCATAAGTATGTGACTGTAAGCGCGACTGGTTGTGAATTCAATCCCTACTAGCAGAAATTAAATATTTATTTAAATTTAATTTAAATTTATTCTTCACTCTGGTATCCAGGCANAAAAAAGCCAGGGGTTTCTGCAGGTAAGCAAATCTGATCACGGACCGCGATTAACGCTGTGATCGAAGTTACATAATATTGTCCTTTGTTATTTTTAACGTGCTACAAGTTCAGTTACTTAGTACTTTATTCTTTCTTATCTGATATTTTATACATTGAAGTATTTATTGTATTTTCAAGTATGTTTAAGAGAAGGAGTGCCATATGACGTAACGTGTTATTGAAACACCATCTGGTTCTTTGGGAGCTCGTGCCTTTTTTGATACCATTTACAATAGATTTTTTTCTTTAATATAAAACAGTTTTACAGATAATGACTATTCGTTAAATTAAATATTTTATACTTATTATTTCAACTAATTATAATTATACTTTCAGCATGTAAAATTTGAAATTAAGTTAATTAAGTCTATTGAGGCCAGTCATGGGCATGAGTGTGTGGATTCAATCCCCACTCGTGGAAATGAAGTATTTATTTAAAGTTACTCTTCGCCTTGGTGTAGCGGCTAAGTACGGCGTTGAGTTCTGTAACTCAACACGCAATGTCTCCAGAATTCGGTGGAAAGTGGGGAGCGGAGTGTCTTAAAAATAGGCTCCCTCTGCCTACCCCCTTCTACATGCACGATACAGCGTGAAGATAAAAAAAAAGTAATTATTATTTATGACGCAGAGTTATAGTTTTTAGTTACTAATTTACTAAATACTAGCAAGGTAGAGTTTATAAATATCTTGCCACGTAATTGATATGTTTTTTTTATATTTATATTTTAACTAAACAAACACTACAGACACGTGGTCTGCAACGTTTTTCAACTTTTTCTAAGTGGTCAGCTTTTATTGTATTCTTTCTTGTCTGCTACCTAACATTAGACATAATTATCCCTAGATATTTAATTCCTAATAGAGTCCAGGTATTTAAATTGCCTTTTTCTATTAACTTAATATCTTTTAATATCTATTAAAATTCAGTTAAAATATTTTTCAACTACATGACAAGACTATATTATTATTTTTATTACAATATATTTGTACGTATCTACCTATTTTAATTTTTCTAATGCAATATATTTTTAGTTCTAACAGAGATAGTTACTTAGTTATTTTATGGTTAGACAAAAATAATAAATTAAATAATTAAAATTCTACCGAGAAGAAATGGACAAATTTGTTATATTTTTTATATTTTTATATTTCAACAACACCTAAACGGAGCTAGTCAACATACAAATAAGCAACTAGTTATTACTAGTTAAAATGCCATGTTTATTTTATCTTAACCTTATTTTTCTTTATTTCATATCACACATAGATAAACATATACAATCTAATATGAACAAATGAAAAATACATAGAATAAAATATATAATTTAACACTTGTACTAGATCGCGTTGCTGAGATAGAAGTGTTCGTGTGACCATGGCATTGGTCCTCTCGCTCGCACGCAGCAGTTCATTCACCCGGCCGTAGTGCGGAAGAAGCGCAGGCGGCGGTCCGGCGGTAGTCGGTACGGGCCGTAGGCAGCGGCGGGAAGGACGTCTCCGGCCATGACACAGCCACACTTTATCAGTTACGCGGAGCTGCCGGTGCACTAACGCCGCTCCAATATGACCCCATAGAGTGTTACAGACTGAAAGCAACAGAGATCTCATGCAAGACTTATATTTTTAATAATATTTTTAAGTGACGTGAAGTGTAGTTTTAAGTTTAGTGAAATATTTATACGGATTATTTACGATCTGGATATATTTTCGGGCGTTTCGAGGCTGGATTATTATGAGAGAATTGGTAAGTTATTATGTTATGTTATATGTTATAATAAATATAGGTTATTATTGCTTAACTAGTGGTTAAGCGAGGAGCTTTCTTCGCGTTTAAAAGACATCAACGCGCGTGTCTTAAAGAAAACTTCAAGGTTTTCCCATTGCATAACCTTTAAAAGTAAAGGCTGAAAAGCTGTAAATTATAACTTTAGCATTAGTTAACTTTATTAATAAAATGTTATCTAAATATTTTAATATTTTAAATATTTTTTCTGCTATTGTTTTTAAATTTTTTCTAACATATTTTAAATTTTTAAAAGTTTATGTTTAATATGGATTATAAAATACTTAGTTTATAATACAAAAATATATATTCTATTTAAAGATATAAATCTCTCATATTGAAGATAATTAAGTTATCAGTTAGCAGAGCTTTTGGAGCACTAATAAAAAATGGTTATACTTAAATTAAAAGTAAGTTATTTCTCTAAAGTAATGTTATTTTTATGTATTATTGATACACATTCAAACTACACACCATCATCCTGGGTGAGTTTTGGCTATAATTACCATAAAGACTCGAGAACTATATAAGTATAATGTACATAACACACATACATACACACACACACACACACACTTGCGCAAGCGCAAACTTTGAAGATCAGTTGCAAAAAATGGACCTTGAACTCAACAAGTTCAATTTCAAGGCGAACATTCGCACGTGAGGGCTTACGTAATACACTCCACTCACATAATGGCATGTGCGTGCGACTGTAAACAAACTACAATTATTTATAATTAACTTTATAAATGAACTATATTGCTTTATTAGATCATCGTGTATTAATTATATTATATATGCCGCTTTAGTAACGTCTCTATGAATACGTTAACCATCTTTTAATTGTTCATATAGACAATGTTGGGAATAGTAAAATATTGAATAAAAAATGTTATATATTAGAATATAAAAAAAATATTAAAAAAACAATATAGTATGTCATTTTCATATAAGATATTGTTTGTATTACAGCTAATTAAATATTTTTTTATAATGTACATTTAAAACTGTTATTAAAATAAAATAAACATTTAAATTAAATATTATAAAAAGTATCCCTACCTATATCTACATATATCGCTCGCACATTCGCATACATCATCCTGAAATAATTGACAGTAGAAAGACGTACATGATCGTGTAAAACATGCACGAACACAAGCATCTTACAGTCTTATATATAAAAATTACGAACACAATACATAAATGAAGTGCAAATATAGTAAATAGAACCAAAAAACTTCTTCACGTTTAAGCAAAAGTGAGCTCAATATGGAAAGAGAAAGGATTCAATTTGGCACACACGCTTCTCGCTGTTTCGGCAATGACACTGACTCCGGCCGATGATATAACAGCAAGCTGACAAACCCGTGAAAATTCGGTCATTGACCCGCGAGCTCGCGGCCGCGGCCGAACTGACTGCTTTCGCTTACGCCATTTTGTGTTTACACCTCTCGTGATAAAGTTTAATATCAATCTCTCTTGATCTAGTTATGTTTATGCTGTTAAATCTACACTAAATGACACCTACGATATTTACGAGTTTTTTTATTAAATTGATAGGTTTTCAGAATTTGTTTCGTTTTTAAGAAATGCAAAGCAAGTCAATTAAATAATATATAACAAACACATATCAATATTTATATTACTTTTAAACATGATTTGAAATTAAGTTTTATACAATATTATTAGATATGATAATTTTTATCCTAGCTATTTCTGACAACACGTCGTTGAGATGCCGACTGAACTTATCTTACTAACATACACTATATATACATATATAATAAACACATTATATATGCACAGACCATGGAATTGGTAATTGGAAGAGGTTAATCTAATAAAACACGACTCTACTTTTACCTACTCAGATAATTATTAACATACAAAAATTACTTATCGTATGCATATAATACACAATATTCCTATTTTGTAATAAAAATATTACATTATTTCCAATTTTTATATTATCTTGCAATAAATTTAATTATTACATTTAAATTAAACGGGCTCTCTCATTAATGAAAGTATTTTATACATTTATTCGATAATTTTAGAATTGAAGATGTAAAAAGCATTACTAATACTGCATCATACCTCAATTAAATTATTTAGTAAAAAATGCTATATTTAATATTGATCTTAAAAATATACACAAACAATCTGTAATCCAGTCGGGCTTACTTAACTCTACATTGAAATAAAGAAACATATATGTATAAAAAAATGTAAATATCTAGTTCTCTCGCCTCCCGACGAGATCACTTACGCTTACGTGGGAGTGCCAGGAAGGTCCTTGATGGGTAGAAAGTAAATGCTTGGTAAACATCGCGGGAAGAAGGGACGCGCGGGCAGCGTACTGTAACCTGTTCGACCAACGGTACCTCGGTGTGCCCCGGGCGTGCACGCATCTATTATATAACAAAGATTTTTACGCCTCAGTACTCTTTGTTTGTAGCATATGTCATTCGTCATATATGGTACGAAATAATAGCTGTATTTCATTATTACCAGTACTATTTTTGTAGAAAGGCAGTAAATTATGTGTTATATTAATATCTTTTTTTTAAATATTCTAGATACCCAGGCAGTTGCACGAATATATCTGCTGTCTGTCATATGTATAAGTTTGAATAATTAATTAGTCCATAAAATAGAGTCACAGAAAGTGTTTTATATTATAATAAACCGTGCCACATACATGTAATTCAAATAAAACGTACGGATCGTGATTTCCGGAGGCCGTAATAGCGGTTACCGCACCATAGAGAAGCATATACCATACCACAGCGAATACCGTTCACTCTATTGTCACCCCAGGTCTTTAGAATGCATATTTATATACATATTTTACCGGTTATGCAATAGGAAAAATACAAAATACTCGAGACAACACTATACGTAGTGTTTACGAAAGTGTCACGCCAGTACATTGACTTTAGTTGACATTTAATGAATGAATGCACGTGCTAATTACAATACTATTATAATAAGTGTATACTTAAATCTAAAGCTATTTTATTTAAGAAGAGTAAGTAATGCTATTTATGTATATAAAATTGTTCTTATTACCTTAGTAAATATTAGCGCCCTGCAGAGGCCATCACCCGCTGGGCTCTGATTTCACCCTCCTATTTTATTTTTTATCGACTCTACCTAACGGTAGTCGGATCCCATAGGTACCGTATGAAATATCTTTGAATCAATTCATGCATTGTATTATTTGATCTTCCTGTTTAATGTAATAGAATACATTTTTTTATTTTTTAACGAAAATATTGCAATAGTATATTTATTATATATTTTAAACAATATTATTTGAAAACAAGTTTTTAAAATGCATTCGACTAGTTCACCAATTTGTTTTTCCAGCTATTGATAATGTAGGTAGGCACTACTGCAATACAAAATTATGTATGGAAACTGTGCACTGCATAGGCTATAAACCTATTTGGAAAGGATATATGACTCAAGTTCCAGAAAAGTCTACTATACTGTTATTTTGCAGAAAATATTTCTAGTACAACTTTTTCTGAGTAATACAATACAATCACTTTATATTAACAACACATACGAGTACACATTACAATTTTTATATGAAATACATGCGTCCTTAGTACTGTGTTGATTGAAAACATCTCAAATGAATATAACGGTACGTCCGTAACAAAAGGTTCGTTGTTATTTTTCCGGACTTAATCCTCTACCTGCGATATGAGCAAACACTTGCTCCTAGCCTTTTGTTATTTTTTTTATAAACCATGGATAATTATTAGGGATCTATTTTGTCACAGTGGTATCGAATTATGCGGGCTATTCTATATATTAGTATTGTAAGAAACTATTAACTAAAATATGCTTGTATAAGAACATATACCCACAAATTGGTTAGAAACACGTCATATAATAAAAAAATAAATACGTTAAGTTAATAATGACATTGGAATAATGTTAACAAACATGAAATTGATCGAATTTAATTTAAAAGTAAGTAACAAAGGAAAGTAAACCGTGGTCGGTTGGATCGATGAAAGTAAAGGCCGGTGTAGACGGGTCCCGTTAGCCGGCCGGGCTCGGACTCACGGAATACTAAACGCTGACATACTGCGCGGCTTTTGACCCTAGCCACATTCTAGACTTGTACTTCACACTTCTAATAACTGAATCTGGAAATTATTCTTATACTAAATGAGACTCTTGAAGCAACAATATTACAAGGAAAGTAAATTGTATAAGGTACACACTTACGGGGAATTTCACAGAAATATGTATGTTAAAAACCAAAAGTTATATAAATTAGAAATATACGTCTGTGCCTTTGTAAAATATTATTTAAAAAAAAACATTTTACGATAATTGCGTCATTACATCACAATTTACACTGAACTCCAAGGCTGAGCGAAAACATTAAAAAATCTCCAAAGTAGAACCTTTAATGTTTTGTTACTAATTACCTCGGGACTTTGTACACTTTTTAATGTATATTGTTTCTGAAATTGAAAAAAGGCCTTTGAATTTGTGCAAAAAATGCAATTTGTGCAAATGGTACTTTTTAGCGTGATTCTTTTATAGTCACCAACCATAAAGGAAACAACCTTTAGTTAGAATAGCTTTTGTTCTTACCGGTTCTGTTATACAATTCTAAAGTTTTACAACGGCATCTACAAAAATTGCACATATTTCTTAAGCGTCATAAAAGCACAAAGAAAATCTTTTAATAATAACGATTTTACAGCTGATTACGGCCTACGGTCTCAGCCAGATTTGAGAGTCGTCTCGTAATAGCTAGTACTTAAGTTTGGTGCGGATATAGCAGGCGAGGACAACGACCCTACGCAAAATTCACTGCATTGGGTTAGGTCTAGTGCATGCGCGTATGTACCGGCGTCAACACGGAAGCATCACGAGCGGGAGCGCGTTATGCGCTTGAACCCGGCTAGAGCAGGAAAAAGGCATGAATGAGTGTTGAAGCCTACCCCAAGAAGGGGGAAATCGAGTTTGCACTGTACTGTAGGCTGTGGGCACTGCAACTACAGACAGACGAACCACACACTACTATATATTGTGAGATCGATAAAACTTTATTCCTTCAATGAATGATATGAAACACAATAAAAATATTTTTTAGAATATCAATCGTTGTGTTAATTTCTTTACCATGATGAGTAATATAGATAAAAATATAATATAAAAATGTTTTTATTGAAGCAATAAGGAAAAAAAATGTCTATTTGTTTTAAAAAATAAATTACACCAGTCATATTTACAAAAAAACCTATCAGATACAACAAATAAAATAATTGGAAGCAATTAAAGCAATCGAGATGAAGCTTTCAAAGCTTGAAACTGCATGCTTAAAGAAAATTTGTGTGATGTGAACGACCCCTGTGCCCAATAGTCGTGCACACAGCGAGACGCGCGCGGCGCCGGGCGGCGGGGGCTAGCGCAGTGGGACGACGCAGCCGAGGCCGTTCACCCCGGAACATTCTGTGTTTTGATATCGCTCGAGCCTCCACCGGCGCACGGCGCGGCGGTGGAAAACTGCATTTTCTTTGATGCGCTTCACTTTTCACGCTCTAATTGAGAACCAATTACCCTATTTTGGATATAGTCATTTTAGGTTTTTAATGATGTTTAGAATGTATACTCTATACAAATCAATGTTAAACAATTATTTTGATAAGATGTCTATAAATATAAAAATAAAAATAGATATATTATTAATTTTGTTTCAATTTCAATTTGTAGATATTGCTGTATTACATAAACTTAACGCGATACGAGATATAAAATTTTATAAAGTTAAATAAAAAATACATTTAAATTATAAATTACTGCATAGAGGTATTTCAAGGTAGTAGCCATTATAAGCAAAATAAAATTGAAAAAATATTGATTAAAATATTAAAAATATTTAAGACATATGCATAACACATACATCAATCAATCGTACCTATATAGCAAATAGTTCATAAGTAAAAAATATATCATCTATACTAAATCATATGGGTTTCAGCGTTTGTAAACATTAGTCTTAATCGATCGCGACGGAAGCAGAGCTTCAGACCTGTCTGCAAGGATGCAGACGTAGGGTAGGTCATGAGCGGTAATGGGGTGCAATGGGCCCCTGATGTAACAAGGGGAGAATAATTTAGGCCAGTATTAAATAAATCGGTCACACTGTCATGCCCAATAAATGAATGATAATTATTTATATAGAAAACGTGTTTCTAAAATTAAAATTCATTTGGTTTTTTTTAAAAGAACAAAAATTTTACCAATTTAGCTTAAAATCTTATTTCTGAATATTATACAATGAATTATTTTTTAGATTTTGAATCTGAAAATTTACATACGTGTATAAAGTATTACTACCTAGTCCTTAGCTTAATTTATTAAAGCGTTAGCAACCCGCGCAGCCACCATGTTTATTATTCAGAATTCACAGAGTTTGAGGCTGTTAACAGATTAAAGACTGTAAATAGTGAAATCAATATTGGATAATGGTGGATGGCAGGGTGCGGGCTATGTCGACAGTGGAGGCTAAACGCATCACCCCTACCACGTTTAAGCGGCAAGTTTTTTACAAAATTACGTATTGCACTATCTCTTTCCTGAAATGATGCTTTAAAGCGAGTTAGCATAGGGAAATGGTGCTATGACATCGAGAATCGCAAGTAAGGGCATATGAAGCCCGTGTCGTCGACCTGCGAGAGTGAAAGCTTGTTCCGGGGAGGCACGGGCGCGCGCCCGACCGCCCGCCCGCCCTATCATGGCTTTCGCTACCGTTCTCACGCTACCCTTTCATATTTTGTTTTTAACGTGTTTATTTAACAGTTTCGCACTGGACGCGTAAAAAAATTTTATAATTATGTTTTAGCCTATTGATAGTATTTACATTATAATAAATGTATTAGGAGTTTATACTTTTTAGACATATAGAGTCATATATTTTTATATTTAGACATTTAGAGTCACATATATTTTTTTATTTTTTGAGACTTAATATATTTCAAAGGAAAGTATATTTGCAAGTTGACACGGTATTATCATAGAAGTGCAGGCGCGATCGGGAGCATGGCCAGGGCGCGCCGCGGCCGCCACACTACGGAAGTAATGAACTTGAATGCGCCTGGTCGCACTCCGGCCGGCTCCGTCCCGCTCTAGTCTAATCACGGAGCGCTAGGCGCGAACGTGACGTCCTCACTGCACTCGCTGTCAAATTCGTCCGCATTCTCCATCACGGGCCGCTTTCGTCGTCGATGCGTTTATCGGAACGAGACGCGAATATGTGTGTCGATTGCATTCTCGGCGTTGTAAAAGTGCATCTAGGTCGGTCGGGCCGTCGCGGCGCTTAGTGCGACGTGGGGCAGGTCGGAGGCCGGAGCCGTGCACCATGTGCCCCGCTCGCAGACCGCGCGCGCCCGCGAGCCGCTAGCTGCCGCAGCATCCGCAGCCGCGACGCCGACATGAGAGCGGAGCGCTGGCTCCCACCGCTCGTGCCCTTGCTGACGCTCCGCATACTGCTGGAGTACCTCAAGTCGCTCGACATCCTCCCTAACTCATTACCAAAGACAATTTACCAAACTTTTGTACCGAGTTCCTTTATCAAAGTTTAATATTAGTAGAAGATATCACTTAATAATGATTTTTGTAAGTATTAATGTCGTATGTTGTCGTTATTTTAGTTATGTTATTTTCTTATTAGAACATTAAGCGCGTCGTACAGTGGTATATAAGTGTAAGTGATATTAAAAAGGGGTTCAAACTGCAGATAAAAAATCATAAATAATAATCAAGAAAATATTTTGTAATGGCTATCCATAATAATTTAATTCGAATACAATTTCCATTTTCAATTCTAAACAAAATTCTAAGGAGAAACATGACAATGAAAAAAATATGTAAAAGAAGTATACATATGAAAGTGAAAATATTAGTTAAAAATATATAGACACTTCCGCGTTCACATTTTTAATAATATTGTTTAATTATATTCTATTTTAACTTCGCCTACGTTCGGTTCTAGCACTAAAGTAATTGCAGCAAGACGATACACTATATAATAAATCAATAAACACTTTATTAATACTATTGACAACAATCTATTCCATATGACTTCTGCAATAAGTTAAATTCAGTTTTCATCGAGATGGTGTTGTCGATATACCTCCTATACATATCTATTTACAGTGGAAACAACAACGTATCAAATTATTATTAGACTGCAAGGTTAGGTTCCCATTGCACTCACATACATACGTAACGTAATTACATCATTATAGTCTTATTTAAAGACTTCCTGTATTGAAAAAAACAAATATGCAAAATTTATATAAATTATCGTTTTCGTTTATGTAATTTATTTTACAATAAAATATATATATAATGTAATATATCTATTTAATTTATTAAATACTTGTTTAATTAAAAATTACATTGAAATGTTAATATTTATTAATTAAATATTTCTATATATATAGAGTAAATATGAGAATATAGATAAGCGTATGTGCAGCGTATAGGGCAAGTTCAAGTCCAATGCATCAAGGTTGCTTCCTACTGCGCGAGCGCCGACGCGCTGTCCGTGTTCTATTCTTTAACTCACAGCTGTTACATACACGGTATTATGCAATATTTGTATTATATGTTATATAAAATTTCATTTATGGTAATAAAATATTTTTAAAACCATGAAAACAATTAATTAAAGTGTAAATAAAATACATATATGTGCTAATTTTACTCATATAGACAAACTTTGATAGGGTTCTTAAGAGAATATTCAGAAAGCCGTTTATTTTGTTTATGTAAGGCAAGGTTCTATAATTAAAAAACGTAAAAACGTGTAAATTACAACTCTTTTTCAAAATAGGTGCCGTCGCCAAATCAAAATATTTTCCTTTTTTCGATTGGCTTAAATGGCGAAAACCAACGCCATCCAACACCAAAAGTCTTCTTTGGCTCTATTTAAGCAGAAAGTGAAAGTTTGGTCTTATCAATTGAAATTAAATGATAATAGTATTTTTTTTCCATCATTATAAGGAAAGGACAGAAATAAGATTGAAAGAAAAAAGATTATTTGGAAACAGATGTGACAATATAAAATAGTTTATTAGATACTATCTTTTACTTCGGACGTCATCCATACCTAATTTAATTTTGATTGGTAAGAGCTAAGAATATTGAAAATTCATAGTGATACACCTGTAAAAGTAAAATGTATCAGTAAATTTACTGGTCTCATAAAAATACCATACTTTGATGAATTTGTTACCAATATTTTTATTACCAAAATTTTCAAAAATCTTTTCATAGTAAAATAACGTTGTTATAAAAACTACCGGCATTATACATTTTAGCTTGTTCAGTCACATGCAGTTAGATCATCCAGATCCATTTGTTTTGACCTTTCTGTTTTCTGTATGAAAATGTAAAAATGTTTGTTTTAACAAAGGACATTATATATTTTTTTATTATAATCATTAATGATTTTAAATGTTTTTTTTTGTATTGTACACAAAGTAACGTTCATAATATTGTATATAAAAATACTACGTATAATAGCAACTCTTGAGTCAGTGTATGAATATACTGATATGTATATTTCTAATATTTTTATATTATACATACACATGTATTTTAACAATTATGTTATTGAATTTATTATCATTTCGATGTAATTTAAATCGGTAATATTAATTTATCAGTTTAATGTTATATTTGCCTTTTAAAAACATAATTGGCTCAAGTATTATGATAAGGAGCGAGAGACAGTCGCGTGCGGTGTGTCTCTGCGCAAACGCATGTCATGACTCGTGCTTAGTCACGTGTAGTAACCCTCTTCCTTCTGATTAATTAAAGATAATTGAATCATTATAATCATTATATGTGGATATGTAATTAATTAATATAGTCATTGATTATTTTATAAATTATAACTATAATAGTATGTAACAAACAATGAAGATGATGATATCTATCAATATTGTATTTTCTCCATAAATGTGACCATCAATAAAAATTGTTATGAAAATAATATTTTTCATAATACTAAAGAGTAGAATATTGACTTCGATTATTGTCTATTTATTTACTTCGATTTATTATCTAAATAATTTTGTAATAAAATGTAAGTTATTAGTAATATGACTTAAATTATTTATATTTTAATATGACTTAAAATTTTGTACTAAAGAAAATTGGTTGTTTCAGGTACTAAAATTAATAAAAACAATTCAACAAATTTAAGCATCAAAATGAGGCTGGTAAGTGAATTTCATTTTATGATACTTTAAAGAGTATTTGCCCTTCAAAATCTATTTTTATAAGAGTTAGTTAAATTAAATTTGCGGAAATTATAAATAGGCAAATGGGAAGTATCAGTGCGCAGTGGAAAGTGCGCAGTTATAAGAAAACTGGGTCAGTAGTAGCGCCGCCCCTTTATCGAACTGCAGCGACAACGACATCTCCTTACTTAGCAAAAATAAACTTTCAAAATAGCTAGACAAGATCCAAAATAAATCTGCCCATCAAAATATGCATATGAGTGATGATGAGTGTACAGGGTGGAATGCATTTTGTTTGCATAATTTCCGCTTGCAAAAAGACAGACGGTTACACATTTTTGCCTTAACTAAGTTAACTGGTGTCATTTAACTCTTAATGGCACGATTATTAAAATTCTAAATTTCTTACAAAGCGGTATAGAAACTTAAATATTTTAGGAAATAAAAAAAATCTAATTATTAATTCCAGTCAACGAGTGAAGAAATCCCTACTACGACGGTTGGCCGTACAGCAAGTCCCGGCGTGGGCGCTGTCGGTGCTGTAGGAGGAACGGAGTCGTATGATGTAACACGCATGCGTGAAGAAGAGTTTGAAAGGCTCACAGTGTACATAGTGCCTGACGTGCCGTGTGAACGCGGCGTTACAAACAGAGCCGAGAGGACACTTCCGCGCAGTTTGGCACTAAGACCATCTGCAGTATTGTCAACACCTAACACGCCGGTAAAGAAACGAACGATACTTGTTTCCTGAAATATATATATCGTAATATTTTATTATTTTTTTATATTCTAATCCTATATAATTTTATGAAATTAATAGACGTGTATATATTGTACAGACGGAAGGCGTGTGGAGTACAGGAGTTATTCCACGAGGCACACGATTTGGACCTTTTGAAGGAACACGGACCCCCAATAAACCAAATGACAAAGTCTCTTGGCGATATTATTGGCGGGTAAGTAAATTTTATAAAATTAAATTTATTGTATTTATATTTGCTTTTTTGTATCCTAAGATCTATATCAGCAACACCAAGGTTATGGCTTTTATCTTTTCTATAAAAAGGCTAACTCAAATTAATTTTAAATGTAAGCAACAAGCGTTAGACGCACGTATATAAATATATCTAGTTACACTTCTTTACTTCTCACTAACCTATTCCTCTCTATTTTGGGCCAGGTACAAGAAACTGTCAGACATCATACTTATGGAAATATTAAGGTGAGATTAGGCTTTTTCTAATATGGTGATGGTTTCCTTTAGCTATATAAAATATATGTGACCTATATATACTTGTAAATAATGAAAATTCTAAATTATATTATTATTTATTTATCATTGCCTTTTAAGTGGAATGGCAATCTTAGTCTATTATATAGGTACTTTTGCAACAAAATATTATTTGTAAACAAATATACGAAACACAAAATAAATTCTATTTATTCTATAATGTTTACTATCATAGATAACAATGATACTATGATTCGACCTTGACTTCCCGTCTTAATCACTGCAAGCATGACTTGTATCAGATGCACGCGTACTGTAAATATTAAACACGTGCTACACACTCCATATGACAAATGTAGAAACACTTATATATACACTTATTAATATAACAAGTTATACGATATTTTACTTCCCCGTAATAATACGTATAAAGCACTTTAGTAAATAGATTTGTATTAATAATTACAGATATTCAAAGATAGTGATTATTATTACCTGGATGGGTCAGACACGAGTGTCGCCAACTGGATGCGATACGTGGCTTCAGCATATTCCCTCTCCGTAATGAACCTCGTTGCGTGCCAACACCAAGAACATATTTATTTTTACACAATTCGGTAAGTTACCACATTTAATTCTTAATAAGTTAATTTTACTATTTTTTTATTATTCACTTCATTTAATAATTTTGTTTAATTTTTAGTGACATAATGCCAAACGAGGAATTAATGGTATGGTATTGCAAAGATTTTGCGACCAGGCTCGGCTACGATATTGACCCAGAAAGAGCTACATATTCTATATGTAAGTTAAGAAATAATTAAAAAATCTTGATTATATTAGTAACCAAAGACTTTTTTATAACACATTTTAATCTTTTTGTTTTTAGGTAAAGAAGAAACTATAAAGAAAGCTTACGGATTACCACCTGCACCAGTACATCCTGAAATTGCTTTTAATCACATGAAATATGTTCTTGGACTTACAAATGCTAAAGAACTCCTGGAAGCGGAAATCCCATGTAGACGAAGGAAACGCGAAGCGAGTGACAAATCATTGCATGAAAATAACAATCTTCCAGCACGTGATGAACTTAGAAGTACAATAAAAAATGAAAGAATAGTAATGAGACCGGACATTCCCTCTAATATTATTCATCAAAAATCTGATCCTATTATCAATGACCATCCTTCAATATCTCCTAATACCTTAATGCAACCACCTTCACCAGTAAAAGCGCATCACAGGGATAATCAGACCCTAATAATTCACCAACACAAAGAAAGTACGTCACATGTTGTTATACATCAACTTGAAAATCCAAGACTTTATAACAATCGATCACCAGCTCAAAATATCCACATGAGAGATATGCGAGGACCTTCTCCAATGGGACCAAATGTTCAAGAAAAGCTAGGTAGCAAATCACCTAGCTTTACCCATTGTGTACCTACACATTACGAACACCAGCTAACACCAAATGATGGGTCAGTAAGATCAGATGAGGGATATCACAGCAATGGCTACCATGATGAATTTACTCCTCCTGAAGATTCAAGCGACTCAGATGCTGAAAATTATGTATTAGATTGTTCAAATAAAACTAATGAACCAAAAGAAACAGTTATAGTTCAAAAAATTGACCAAGACATGCACAGAAATGAATACAGGAAAGTTAAAATTAAAATGCCAAGAGCTTATGCTCTAAATAAAGATATGGACTGTGAAAGTGAAAAGGAGTTAATGATAACTGAAGAAGTTATACATAGTCCCCCACAAAACGTGTCACCACCACGCCGTGACCCAGCTACATCGACTGTTATTGTTCTTGAGTCATCTCAAAACACTGTAGTTCCAATAAATAAACCATACTATGAAGATGGGACAGTTTCACCGACTCCACAACCAGCTTTCATGAGATATTCACCACCAGATACTAGAATTCTAGAAACTATTCTAACAGGCAATAGAATTGACACTAATAATAACAATGACCCAAACAGAAGGCAACCAAATGCTACTCCACCACCATCATCACCAACAGAAATGGCATATTCGTACAAAAAGAGCCAAAGGTATGGTAATGCCTGTAGTCCTGATTCTAGTTCCAATTTAACACCTTTGCCATCTTTACTGCCACTACCACAGCAGTTACCAGCACCTAATTCAGTTTCTGTTTATTCTTCATCACCTCCTCACTCGATTCCTCATACTACCGAAATTCGGGAAATTAGAGAGATTAGAGAAATTAGAGAAACGCGATATGAAAGTCATTACCCTAATTATTCATATAGTCTCTACTCGCCGCCTAACTCAACAATAATAACGCAGTTGGGATCTCCACCTAGTACATATTCTCCAGTTTCATCATCACATCAATATGAAAGAAATCAAACTGGACAAAATAATCATCATTTTCCTTCTTCAACGAGCGTCATAACGCTTAAAAATTGTTCACAATTAAGTCTTATTCAAAATTCTAATGTGAATGGTCAACTAGTACAACAACACAGTAGCATGAGCCCAGATGGTACATGCAGTTTAATGGTCGCACCATTGAGTCCAAATTCACAATCGTCACGAGGTTATAGAAGTTTACCATACCCTTTGAAGAAGAAAGATGGAAAAATGCACTACGAATGCAACGTTTGCTGTAAAACATTTGGTCAATTATCGAATTTAAAAGTGCACTTAAGGACGCACTCAGGAGAAAGACCTTTTAAATGCAACGTTTGCAGTAAATCTTTTACCCAGCTGGCTCATTTACAAAAGCATCATCTAGTGCACACGGGTGAGAAGCCACACCAATGTGACATTTGTAAGAAAAGATTTTCGTCTACATCGAATTTAAAAACACACTTACGTCTCCACTCGGGCCAAAAGCCGTACGCTTGTGATTTATGCATGCAAAAATTCACCCAATTCGTTCATCTAAAACTTCACAAGCGACTGCACACAAATGATAGACCTTACGTCTGTCAAGGATGCGATAAAAAGTATATTAGTGCGTCAGGCCTCCGTACACATTGGAAAACCACTAGTTGCAAACCGAATAATATTGAGGAGGTCCTAGCGATCACCAACGCCGCCAACACAGAATGCATAGGTAAGCAATTATCATTTAATTTATTTTAACAAGTTTAAGTTTGGAATGACACTCAATCACTTTCATATCCACATCACATATTTTATTTATTTAAAACACTTATTTTATAATTTTTGGAATAGTACTGAATAGTAAACTGTACGTAATGGCGAGAGCAACTGCGCGTGATGCACTTTCTCTCGGTAGGTGAACCGCAACTTTCACTTGCGCTCTCGCTGAACGCGGCCGATTTCATTTTCGCGTGCACTTTGCAGGTACCGTCGACAAAGACTGCCACGAGAGAGAGGGGCACGAGACATACGAGGTGCACTCGGCGTCGCACGGAGGGCTGGTGGGAGCCGGTGGGGCGCGCATGGGAATGTCGCACAATGACGCGCTGATGGGAGGGCAGGCGCACACGACCACGCCGCATCTGACCATGGGCCACGGGCAGCTCTCTCCGGGTCCGGGGAGCCAGTACCGGTCGTTACTCCCGCCGGGATCCAACCACGAGCAGCAACATTACGGCTCCGGTGGTGGAGAGACCAGGCCGAGCGTTATAGAATCGAGCCAACCTCTTATAATCGAGTGCACCTGAGGCTGGCCCCCTCAGTCGCCGCCCTCGCTGCCGCGCACTCTCCTCGGACGCGTATTTCCCCGCCGAATCATGTGATTCCAGTCTTGTGATCAAAAGTATTCGTTTAATGTGTTGAGACAATCGAGTGACTAACACGTTGAATGCTCTTATTCAGTGGCTATGAGATTATGATATGGACGTTAAGTTGTAAACTTGTATAAATATTTAGTTTTAGCGCTTTATGTGTATGAGTACTAAGTACTTACGTAGGACGTATGCAAATTAGTATGTTAAATATTGTTGTAGGTACTTGTAAGATCCACAGCCTACCCTTACGCTAATGCTCAATTGTTTATTTTTTCAATTCTATTGTAAATAGAGTGTTGTAACATCGACCTAAAATAATTTATAATTTTTTATTTTGTGTAAATATCTTGTAAATATATACGTATACATATTTCATAGGTTAATTATGAATATCATTGTGTAATGGTATTATTGTTACAGGCAGGAACTATAATATTATCTATCAATATTTTTTCTACTTGTTTAGATGCAATATATCGTGTATGACGGGAATTGCTTAAATTTCACCAAAGAAGGTCTTATCAGCCGTTTGTAATATTTCAATTAGTTTCTCTTGGGACACAACGTAGTGCTAAAGGTACTATAGATTGCGTTCACATTTTTGTAAGAAATCCAGCGGTAAATCATCGTGGTGTGTATTGTTACTTCATTTTTTGTTTACAAGTTTTATCTCAAATTAGGATAAGTGCCAAAAACGCGATGATATTTTCTTACCTTTTAAGTTGTCCTTATTAAATATTCTTAAAGTATTTTAAAAATATTGTTCCTAAAGAATTATCGGAGAAAGTACGCGCGTATATGCATCAACTTAATTGTAACGTTATTTAGAGTAGAACGGATGAACTTTGTACATTATCCCTACGCTAGAACAAATGGTGCTTCACATCGTAGGTAGTAGTCGCTCGAGTCAGCCCGTAGGCTGGCCGACATTTACTACATGTAATTATTCACCGAGTTTACTAGTTACTATTTTATATTCCAAAATTCGATAATTATGATTCTCCTATTCGAAAAGGCTGAGATAAATGTGTAATGACGATTGGCGAATATAAACTGTGGTTCACGTTATATGTGAGTGTACCCGTGATCCGTCGAGTCGCTGTCGATAGCTACGAACCGGCCGATAGCTTTTTGTATATTTCTATTGTTCATAAGATAAGATTTTTACACGCAATCACTTAAAAATTATTATCTGTATATTTTATACCAAGCATTTACCTACAGAGCTAAATTTTTGTAACGAATGCCGTTGAAATAAAAATGTCAAATTATTCATACTATAGACGAATATTAAGTATATAATGCATTATGCGAAACATTCAGATTTCGACGTTATAATTATTTTACGTATACGTATGTTGGGTTCATATGTTACAAGATAATTTAATAATTTTGCTATCTAAATTTTCAAAAATGATAATTGCTTACATTATCAAATCAATATGTAATACATAATATATGAAAGAGAAATAAATTATAATATCGAGGAAGTCTGGTCAGCGTTTGTCAACATATTTTTTTATTAAATTTAACTTTCATGTTGTTATATTTACTTTTAAAATAATTAACGTCGAAATCGTCTAGAACAATATACGGCACTTCCTATAAAATTACATTAAAATATAAAATGTAACAGTTAATATAAATTATTACAAATAATTGCTATTGCATAATCTTGTTAATGACTTCTCACCATTCCTTGTATTGTTCATGTTTTACTTGGATTTTATAGAAACTTATGTATTTTTGTACTTTATATTTCAGTTAAAATATGTATTAAAAATTTTAAAAATCTATTTCTACATAAACAGAAGGATATTTATATGAGAATTCGAGCGCACAAATCCTTCATTTCGTAAATAATCTATATAAACTTGAACACTTGTTAATTAATAAAAAAACAAGTGCAAAAACATGTATAACTATTCTTCTGTAAAATTGAAAATGATAAGCAATAAATATTTAGCTCTAAATTTAACCAGTTTATCCATTTCGTTGAATGTAAATAGGTACCGCTCTGATACTCTGTATCAATTAATAAATTTATTGATAATAATCAGTCATTATACAAACGTAAACATTGTAACAATATTGTATAAAATACCTAAGACCTAAGAAGAATAGATCGTTCTTACATTATATAAGTAATACCTTACTAAGGTAGGTATGGCAAAGTAAGCAATATATCACTGTATTTGATAACTTCTGCTACGATATTTATAAATACAAAAAACTCGTATTCCTTGTGGCAAGGTAACAATATTATAATTATTTAATACGCCAGAAAAACAATACTCACTGTAAAGGCCTGTAATTTTATACACCTCGATAACCAATTATTTTACAACACCAAAACAAATTAAAACAGGAGTAAAAAAATTAAAATCGCATTTTTTATTTAATCCTTATAATCCATTTTTCAATAAATATATCAAAATAATACTTTATATCTATAATAGAGATGATGGTTGTGGGTTCGATCCGATTACTAAGGGTGAATTAGTTATTTTTATTACCCCGCCCTAATAAGGCTAGGTTCTCTCTGCCTACCCAGGTACATGCAAGAGAAAGCAAAAAAGTAAAAAGATATTCTTATTTTGTGAATAAGAAATGCATTCACTTTTTATCTACATTGCAATACAGTTATTATAATAAATGCTTTACATTCAGTTACATTTGTTAAATATTCATAAATACAATATTTTCTTATTATCATATATGTATATAATTAAGGAAAAAACTAAATGGTTTATAGTTGCACTTGTAAAATTATGTTACATTTTTTATAGTGTGTCCGCATGTTAGACGATTGTGTGAAGGCGAGCTTGCAGCGCGGGCACGAGTAGGGCTTGTCCCCAGTGTGAAAGTTCAAATGCGATTTCAAATGGTGTTTCTTCGTAAACGACTTAGGACAAAGAGAACACTTAAATGGTTTGATACCTGGAAATACAATGTAATCTATAAATTTATTGAAAAAAGCTCACTTAAAGTATTAACAATATTTTAGCCGAGCCCAAAATTTCAATCATTTTTTTTGCATCTTCACGCTGTATCTATATAGCAGGATAGGCAGAGCAAAACCTACTCTTGAGACACTCCGCTCTTTTTATCAGAGCGAGAAAACGAAAATATTTAATTCCCTCTAGTGGGAATCGAACCCACAACCTGACGCTGACTCGCTTGTGCTCCTGCGCCACGACTGGCCTGTGGTATTGAGAGATTAATTGAAAGGTTACCTGTATGTAGTCTTAAGTGCAAAGTCATATTAGATCTGTCCGCGAATCGCTTGTCGCAGTGAGAGCATGCGTACGGGCGCTCCCCGCTGTGGGTACGAAAGTGTTGCTTCAATAGCATCTTACGAGAAAACGCTTTCCCGCACTCCTCGCACACGTGGGGCTTCACACCTAATACAAAAACATGTATCATCAGTAAAAAAATAAAGGATATTATCTTACTAATACATATTATAAACGTGAAAGTTTCTGAGGATCGATATTTGTTCCACTTTCACGCCAAAACTACTGAACAAATTTAGATTAAACTTTTCAGTGTTATAGCTAATATATCAAAATAAAATATAAGCTACAACTTATTTATGTATTATGTAAAATAATTATGTATAATATAACAATAAGCTTAAGCGGGCGAAGCCGCGTTTGGGCCGCTAGTAAAAAATAAATAGCGATGCCTGAAATATATGATTTAACGGTTAACCGCGAGAAAACAGTTTTAATTTTACAAAACACACAACAGGTTTTAAAAGAATTTACCTACTTAACGCACTATTAAAATTAATAGGCGTGCAATCGTGTGAATCATTACTATACGCAAGGTATTATTCTTAAAGACAGTGTGAATTACGTTACTGGTTTTGGGTAGTTTTTAAATATTAATGAATATCTTTTTATATAAGGTTTTCATATTTAAATAGTGACATTTTTCTATAGTGATACTCATGTTATCTAAATAGCTCTTACTTTAATGCGAGTTAAATAACTAAAATAAAAAAATAAATATAATTATTAACAGCAAATTTTCCATGTGGTCAAATGTGTTGTGCCTTATTACCAATGGATGGTTAAGTTTTATCAGTCAACGATCAACGTATATTTTTTTATTATACAAAAATTAATATAAGCAATAACAATATAAATTTTATATTAAGTACCTGTATGAATCCTCATATGCATATTATATGCAACTCTTTGATTAAAGGATTTGGGGCAAATAGAGCACTTATACTCTTTACGATTCCTAAAAAAAGACAAATCGTTTAAAGAAAAAATGGAAACATTTTTTTTTAGTAGAGGTAAAAATAATGTATTTCACTGGTTCGTTTAGATGAAATGCGGTGTTAGATTTTTCAATAAGTCTTGAAAAGGCAATGTTAAATTTTACAATTTTCTCACTGTCTACTTTTATTTTTAAAATGCTAGAGACACAAAATTAAATTGACATTTATATCAATTAACCATAAAGTAAGGAAACAAATATCAAAAACTTTAAATTCTATTACGAAATCGAAAGAAATGGAAATAATAGAATAAACGTAAAAAAATATTTAACTTCCTCAAGAGGGGCTCGAACCCACAACCGTCGCGTCACACCGTTGTGCCGCTGCGCCACGATAGCTTCAATAAAATAATAATAATATGTATACAGTAAAATATTAATGTATAAAATAGGTTAAGTATATTTTATGATATATGTACCTATGAATTTTCATATGGCTGCTTAAGTAACCTTTATCGTTGAAATATTTGCCGCATACAGGGCAAGTAGCAGCAAACTCCTTTGTGCCGCGGTGTATCGACATGTGATACTTGTAGTTGCGTAATTGCGAAAATGATTTGTGACATTCCACACATCTATATCGAGCACACTGCTTCACGTGTGACTTAAGTTCATTATTGGCAAATTTCTGAAATATAAAATTATGGTTTGAAGTTCACTTAATATTATATATGGTCATTACCATTTTTTATGCTGTCATTAAGCGTCAAGTTTAGATATATAGGTGGACTTGCCGCTTTTGGCACGCTCGGAACGCCACAAATACAGAACAACAACTTGCCGCACATTTTGAAAGAAAACGAAGAGTAAGTAAAAGTAATTTTCTAATTATACCAGTAAAACAGCTTTACAAGTACATTGTGTATTCCTTATATAAAACACAAAAAAAAAATAGAAAAAAAAATTATCTGTATTTTGTATCTATTATTTTGAACATTTAAATAAATTGTGAGCAACGATAAAATTAAAAAAATATATATATGGACGTACAGAACATTTCATATATTCACAAGGTTCACCGTCTTCTTTCCCAGTTTCCACGCTTATTTTCGTTGTTGATTTGACTGTAGAAGCAGTATTATTATTTCTGTAGTCTTCTGATACCATGTAGGTCTGTAAATAAAAAAGATAATTTTACAGGTTTAATTTGTTAGTTATACCACACTTAGAAAATGAAAATACTTTTTAAGATCAAAAACTAAAAACTTGACGTAAGTACCGTAAGTATACACTATAATTTATTTTATATTACCTTACATACATAATCTGTAGAAATATTTTGGATAGTATTATGTGAAGGCTTATAGTTGTTTGGTACTTTTGACCTCCAAGGACTTTGCAATACTTTATTATGGATAGCAGCTCTTGAATGCGACGGCTCTTGAATTCTTTTTTCTTCATTTTTGAGCGAACTCTTCTTGTTCGAAAAAAAATTCGGGCAATTTACGTTAATATTACCTTCAATTGCCTGTATTTTAACGGGTTTTCGTGTAAATATCCAATCTTCCCCTTCATCTTCTTTGATTCCATTAAAAGTTCTTTTGCATAAAACATTTAAACCAATTTGTGTTTTATTATAATCATGAAATTCAGATATTTCGTACCAATTCTTTCCACAAAACATGCCATATTTCTTAATATCTTGTTGCTTGAACTTTAATTTTGAAATATTCTCAGAGACTTCCATAATAGAACGTTTCGTGAGTAAGTTGTTAGTGTCGAGATATCCTGAATTAGCATTCGTCAAGTGAAGAGATGTTGGTTTACGATAGCACTCATTTGTTATTGCCAACACGTTATCCGTGTTACCGTTACTGTTACCGTTTAGACTAGATGTCTCAATAAATAAACCTCGAGAAAATGATTGTCTTTGTCGGTATTCGTGTACAGATTTTAGATAATCAGAGAAACTTTCGTTTAACCAGCGCTTATTTTGTTCTATATCCTTGTTAACATGTTTATATTGAAATGAATTTTGCGATGGTTTGAATACTTTCTGAAGATTTACACTCGTGCTTAAGTTGATATATTCGTTATTATCATTATCGCCTCGAACAAGACGCGCGCTAGTTTGCAAATCTAAATATTGACAGTGTGTGTTCACATCGTGAGTCTTGATGAGGTCGGTAATATTTGTCAAATATTCAGAGTCGATGAAAATTTGCATTGCATTTATAATTTCTAAAAACTTCTCCATATGGCTTTTTTTAATAACTACTTCTCCATTATAAATATAATATAACATTGACGATACAGAATCGTGGTCGAACTCTGGTAAAATGATCAGAACTGGTGTTTCTTCTGCCGGACATGATAGAAGCGCTTCCTTTAATGAAAATATCAAAAGCATTTATGATATAGTTAATTCGATAATAATACAGTAAATAATAAATATTAAAATATTTAAGTATATTATTTTCGTTGTAGAAGCCGTCGCGTCGTGGCGCAATTAACGTGTGACTGTAAACGCGGCGGTTGTGGGTTCGATTTCCACTCCAGGAAATAAATTATTATTTATTAGTAGTCATTGCTTCGCTCGCATTTCTCCGCTCTGACAAGATAAATGTGACGCTGAGGAAAATTCGGTGAAATGTGGGGAACGGAGTATATTACCACTAGATTCCCGCTGCCTACCCTGCTAAATGCGGGATACAGCATGAAGCTGAAAAAAGCCATTTAATTAGTTTCGTAAGTAAAGTTCAAACAAATAAATAGTTAAACTAAAATAGTGACTTTAAAAGTACCCTCAGAAAATTGCTGACACTGGCTAAAACAGCACGATGAGCGCTGAACACACGACCGCTACATTGTAAATACACGTCGCACCATTCGCTGCAAGACAACCATTCGCACATCTGTCAACAAACAATGTTCTATCATTATTTATTCTGTTGTTAGAAAAATTCTAATTCTTGTACTCGTATACACTCAGTCGTCGTATATGTCGTGTATTAGATAATTATGTTAAATATGTCACTTGTTTGTTGTGATTTTGCAAAAATAAAATAATTGTTTTTCAAACTTAAGGAACGTTTAGGAAATAAACGTAGGTCTGATCTACCTAAGTTTAATATAAAATGTAATATATTTTAGCTATATTATTATTTTATTGATAAAGTTATACTTAACTATTCTTACTTATATTATTCATAATACATTAATAAAGGCCACTCGTGAGCCAGGGGCACAAGCGTGCGACTAGAAACGCAACATGTTGTAGATTCGATTTCCACTGGAAAGGAAATATTTAATATTTTCATTTTCTAGCTCTGGTAACAGGGTAAAGTGGAGTTGAGTTTTGCCACTCAAAAGTGGGAAACGGAAGTGTCTTAATGGGAACTTAGTGTTCTAACACTGGGTTCCCAGATTCATTGTACCTATCCTGTTATATCATACACTGTGAAGTTACAATGAATTTCATGTAGGTACCTGCTGCAACAAAGTCTTACATACTTATATATGGAAGGTAGGTACATATAGTATTATTATGTGAGTGGTATACTATCGAAATATCTCGTCCAAAAACAAATAGATCTTGTGTGTTTCAATATATGTATGACCGGGATTTTAACGAGAAATTAAGCAATCACGTAAGATGGCTGCACAACGGTTCTGAGTAGCACCACACGTGAAAGTCAATAAGTAAATAAATCTGAATAAATAATAGGAAAAAATTTTAATGGTATGTGCGCCCATTATAACATACGTCAAAATATGTAGGTACCTAATTTAGTACATTAGTTATGCCATATTTGGTATAATAATGGAGAAAATAATATTTTAAAATATAGGCATACATTTAAATTTTATACTTCAAGCAAATATAATAACTAGTTTAGCTCAGTAGACAAAAAAAAGACAGATAACTTTTATATAAGTATATTTCACTAGCGAACCAAACGCCGCTTCGCTCGCTTTAAAGCTTTAAATTATTAAATGATAGTCAAATTATACAAAACCTTTACATATATTGTAGCCTATGTGTTATTCTGGTGTATAAACTATATTACTGTAAAGTTTGATGTAAATCCATTCAGTTCTTTTTTGCGTGAAAATGGAGCAAACATCCATCCGCGCAAAACTTACACATTTTTAATATTAGTAGGATAGGAGACGGGATAGGTATCTATCTATAAGCAACTATTGACTAAAATTCTGAAAATAAAAATGAATTGAATATCTTTTTTTTCCGAATTATGGAAGGTTTTTAGGACGGAGAGCTAAAAAACACATGTTACTCAGCTTGTATTTAGAATTATATACTAAATTTTAAATCAAATGAATTTTGTTTTTACGTACGTTTTCTCCTTAGATGTCTCTGTTTACATTCAGTCACATCGGCATATTCTTACAAGTATTTCTTAATTTGTTATTCTAAAACTTAAAAACAAAACTTAGGTATATAATATTCAAAATCAGCTTTACGTTTAACATGTCACGATTGTTCGACTGGGCACAATATAATGCGCGGAATCTTACAAAGAGACTGTCCCTGCTCCTCCCAACAAAGTAACGGGCTCACACATACTTTCATTAAATCTTTAAAACATCTTAATAACCTTTAGTGAGCTTTTTAAATACTTAATATATAATTAGATTTTTACATTAGATAAGCTTGATGACATTACAAGAACATTATATGGCCACCTCGACACACGTAACACGGTCAATGCTTTAAGTAAGTATATGTTGTTATAAATAAATTTACAATTTTCTCCAAATACGAGTTACGAAAAAAATTAATTAAAAATGATTGCGGCAAGATTCTTCTAGGCAACCCAAGTGTAATCTGTTCTACTAATCATGTATTATTCATTTAATATAAGTTTAATTATGAAAACAGATCCCTGCAGGTTTCAGCGGTGGGATCTCCACTGAAAATATCTCCTGTAAATATTAAATTATCCATATACATAGTTTAATTTGGTTATTGGCGGACTTCAATGTCTTTTCCATAAATTTTACCTATATTTTAATTATATTAATTATTTTATTTTAAAGGAGCTAGAAAATTATAAAATTAATTCAGCTTGTGAGTTGACGATGATAAAATTAAAACTCACAATGTTAATTTTAGTAGAAGTAGAAGCGAAAAAATGGCCTCGGTCTAAGAAAAAATTATAATTTTATATCTCATGGCAATTAAATTTTTTTAATGGTTGTCGAATGTTCACAGAAAGCCATACAAGTTAGATAAGATCTAAGCTAAGGTGTCCTTCTCGGACACTAATTTATATTTAACTGTTTAGTGTGTACAAGTTAACCGCAGCAGCCGTGAGCCGATGTCCGACTAGAGCATATGTATTTGCCAAGCCAAAATCAAGAAAAGAAATTATATAGATGTAGAAGAACATGGTTTCTACGGGGGGGAGGGATAAACATGAGCCACCTGGATGGTCAGCTAAGCCCGATGACGATCGATTACCCGGGGTAGGCCCAGCTTAAGCGACCAGAGATAGAAGTGACAGCTCAGGAGTCGGAGTCGTGGGAATAAAGGTATCTCGAAAGACGTCTGACGTCAGAGGGCGCGGGGATGGAAGCGAGTCGGCCGATGTGGTCCAGCTCAAAAAACAATATAAATGAATAATTTCCTGTTTAATATCATCTTAGAAATTATCTTTAGATACGTATCTAAAATACCTATGTATTTTTTCTTTACGGTAACGGATTTTATCACAGTTTAACTTTGCAAACATTAACCTATTTCCATCTACATCATTTCTGTAAAGATTTTGTATAATGTGTTTTTGTATAATAATTGTGTCACAACACAAGCGGTTTTTGTTTTTTTTTTATAGCAGACAATCAAATGTCATCCAACTTTTATTGATTTTATCATTATAGCTAGCAAAAATGTATATCTTGGAGAACAAACAAGGAGGGGTGTGGAGCCTGGAGTGAAAAAATAAAATTTTGATGCAATATAATATATAAATTCTAATAAAAATAAACATATAAATTACATTTTAACTAAGCATATATTTATTATCAAATTGATTCATTAAAAATATTGCTATCCATATAATCTAAGCCATCATCTTTAACAAAAGATGAAAAATAATTACCACTAGTAGAATTATAGTCATATTGACTACAAATACAATAACAGACACTTTTACCACATCCCCTACATTTACTACAATGTTTGGTAGTTATTTGATTATCAAATTGACATGTTACAAAATCATCTAATGTAATATTGATATCATGTGAAATGTCATAATCATAAGAATTAATAACTTTTGAATATAAAAAATTATCAACACTCTCAAATGTGCTTAAGTTATTAAATTCTCTCTTTTCTTTCTTAGATAACACCTTATCAAGCATAAAGACCAAATGATGATGGTAACATTGAAAGGTTATTTTGTCTGTGCTACTATTTTTTAAATCCATCCACAATTTTATACATGCAAGTGGAGTTTTACTGGTGCCACTAAAAAGACTGGGGTTATTAAGTATCCCTCCTGCAACCATTACACCATTACAATTTGTTGACTTATATAAATTATCTGCATCGTCTAAGGTTTTTACTCCGCCATTTGCTATAACAGGAATTTTTACTATATCACATATATCTCTGATAGTCTCTATATCAATATTATCACCATTTTTTTGCATTGGTGTTCGTCCATGAACTGTCATAAAATTAATACCACATTTCTCCAACTGCTGGCACATTGCTATAGTTTTCTTAAGCTCTTGTAAGATTCTTATTTTTACTGAGACACTAAAGGTAGATGGAAATTTATTTCTCACACTTCTTAACAAATCATGAACTAATTCTGGGGTTGAAAGCAGAGCACAACCATATCCATCTTTCATAGCCCATCTCTGAGGGCATCCACAATTTAAATCAACTCCATCAGCATAAGGGTTGACCAATGTTGAAGCATCTAAAAAGTCATCGACATTGTTGGCAGCAAATTGCACAATTAAAGGTGTATCACTAACTGTAGTCACAAATTCATTTGTCCTGGCTTTTGCATTCTGACAAAATGAATCCGCTAATATCATTGGGGTAAAACATAAGTCCACACCAAAGCTGAAAAAATGTGTGAAGTATGTATTAATGATATCATATAAAGATATAACATTTATATACAAAATTATTTAAAATAGTTACAAACTTCTTTACTAATGTTCTAAATTGTACTTTGCTGTATCTAACCATAGGTGCACATACTTTCACATATGTTTGGTTATAATTTGCATCAAAAAATAAATCCGATATATTCGATTTTAATTTCATTTTGATTTTTTTATGTATACAGAATTAATGAACTTTTTATAGTATCATAGAATAACTTAAAATTCTTAAAACGCAAAACAACATGTAAGACTAAGATGTAAATAAAAGTTAACCTAAGTAGCGGCTTTACTAGGATAGCAGGCTAGCAGCTAAACGTCAATTGTCAAAGTCAAGTTAATAGAGTAATGTATACAGAATAGCTTCACAACATCGATATTGATAGTCGATACATCTTATTTACGGCCTATAATATAAATTGGCCTTGTAAGTTGTAGCAACATATAAACTTATAATAAAATATAGATTAGATGAAATGTAAACAAATAAAAAAAAAGGTTATTTTATAAAATAACCTTTTTTTTAATGGAAAAAAGGTCACAAGTCACAATTTTATTAATGGAGTTACTGAAGACAGTAAAAAAATATCTATGGATTTACGAATGTAATACGCTGATAGCAGTGCTATCATAGCACACAATATTATAGAACAATGTCTATAAAACTTATTAGGTAATTAAATTTGTCGATACCGATGAAATTATTTTCATAATTATATTTTTAAATTTTATACAATTGCATATATATTTATGTATAATGTGCAAGTTGTCAATAGACCAATAGTTCCTTGTCGTTGTCAATTTTTTATTTTGTCAATGTCGTTTGTTAATGTGTGATGGTGTACCTGTACATCGTGAAACATTTTATAAACACTAAACAGTATGAGTAAAAAAATTGTAGATATTGGTTTTCTTGAAGAAAAAGAAAATTGGCTGCTACACCCAAAATTTTTTCCTAGTAAAGTAGGGGGGAAGCCAGCATGGTTAGATTTAAAACACATTCCCGCACCTGAAGAATTAACCTGTAAAATCTGCGGCGACCCTCTTGTGTTTTTGTGTCAAGTAATACATACTTTTATTTTGGTCATATTGAAGATAGTTATATATTATTCACTGAAAAAATTGTTTGTTTCAGGTGTATGCTCCATATGAAGAAAGTAATGACTGTTTTCATCGTACGCTGTTTATATTTATTTGCAAAAATGGCTCGTGCTGCAAAACAAACTCTTCAGATAATTTATTAGTATTACGTTGTCAACTAAGACGTAAAAACGACTACTATTCATTTGAGCCATATCAAGAAAATAAAGATGAGGTATATTATGGATAACAATTACAATGTCTACTCATAACCAAATTCAACATAAACAACTTAACACTATAATTTATTGCAGAACTTTCCTATGGATAAATGGCCAAAATTATGCAATGTCTGCGGTATAAAAGGACCATCTCATTGTTCAAAATGTAAAAAAGTATTTTACTGTAGTCGAAAACACCAAATTTTAGATTGGCAAAAAGAACATAAAGAACAATGTAACTTACAAAAGGTTTTTATTTTTTTATTTTCATATATTACTTTTATGCTTCAACCTTGGCAGTATATTCAGATAAAACAGAGCTCAAAGTGCTATGGTCCCTCCAAATGTCTTATATATACACTGTGATCTTCNAAAAATGGCTCGTGCTGCAAAACCAACTCTTCAGATAATTTATTAGTATTACGTTGTCAACTAAGACGTAAAAACGACTACTATTCATTTGAGCCATATCAAGAAAATAAAGATGAGGTATATTATGGATAACAATTACAATGTCTACTCATAACCAAAATCAACATAAACAACTTAACACTATAATTTATTGCAGAACTTTCCTATGGATAAATGGCCAAAATTATGCAATGTCTGCGGTATAAAAGGACCATCTCATTGTTCAAAATGTAAAAAAGTATTTTACTGTAGTCGAAAACACCAAATTTTAGATTGGCAAAAAGAACATAAAGAACAATGTAACTTACAAAAGGTTTTTATTTTTTTTATTTTTTTTTAAAACAGAGCTCAAAGTGCTCAAAGTCCCTCCAAATGTCTTATACCTCATCCACTGTGATCTTCAAACAAGGCTTTCCAAGGATCTTTATGCTTTTTACATCACTTTCCTCCACAATCATCGACAATGTTCTTGAAGGTTAACTTCACAATGTCTTGAATTTCTTCATACATCTTTTCAACATTCAAACTGTCAGAGCTTTTTCTTCTTATTAAGTACAAGAGAGGATGTTATTCATACTATAACATCCTCTCTTGTACTTGTCATTCTGTGTCATGTCATGTGTTCATTAAAGATTCAAATGTTTTAACTGACACCATTGTAAGTGTTTATTATGTAAATGTTGTTATTGTAATTTTTAGGTAAATGAGACTTGTCTCAATAATTTCATTGTGACGGAAGCTGGTAAATGTATACTATTTAAAGAGTGGGAATTAATAGTAGATGAAGAAGATGAGGTATAATTATTATTTCTTAAATGCATATAATAACTCCAAATAAGCATATTTATATTAACATTTAATATATTTAACTTAGGAAGAAGCAAGCAATGTGAATACAAATCATGAAATGGAAAAATTGAGAAAAATGATTAACGAAAAAAAGGCAGGTACTATGAATGATATATGTGAAAATGAACTAGAAGAATATACCAAATCCTTGCCTGAAGACAAGGTTTTCAATAAATTTACGAAGAGAATAGCAAGACATCCTAATCAAGTTTTGAGATATGACAGAGGTGGTGCTCCTTTATGGATTACTGGAAATTCAACAAATATAATTCAAATACCTAATTGTAAATATTGTAATGGTGAAAGACAATTTGAATTACAAGTAAGCAATATTTGACTATTATTTATAGCTGAGAATGTTAAATTTAATATTTATGTTCAGCTTACATATATGTACTTGTTCTGCTAGATCCTTTAGCAATGTAAAATAAAATATGTCACTTTACCTTAATGTATCTATCTACAAACTATAAAGAATATTCTCAATTTCAGATAATGCCTCAACTACTAAACTATATTAATGTTGGTATAGAATTAAACAGCATTGATTGGGGTGTACTCACAGTATATACCTGTAAAAATAGTTGCAGTATGAAACCTGGTTATAACGAAGAGTTTATAATAAAACAAGATTTAATTAATTAATGGATTTAATAAATAATATACTAGCCTATGTTTGTTATGCACATTAATTCCTTTTGTCATCTCTTCTTTTTCCATAATCCTCTGCTATGTATGTTAATAAATCATTTAATCCAGTGAACTCAGTTCTAGATTGTGGAGGATTGTTTTTAGGTAGAGTTGGTAATAAATTTCCCATTTTTACTCGAAAATCTTTAAGCTAAAAATAAATTATCTGTTAAAAAGCTTAAATGGTAGGTGTATTTTGGTATAGTTCTGTAGTGTACTTACATCCTTTGCACCGGAGAATTTCCATATTCCATAACAAATACATGTTGTTCCACCAATTGCATAAAGTGTCCCCCACCCTAATGCTCTTAGAGCAAGTATGGCACCTGCATCAGCTAGTTCAACACTGCCATGTAGCCCTTTGTAAATTTAGATTTTAAAGATATAAAAAATCACATTTATTACAATATACATTATTTAATTCAGCTTAGTGATAAAGAACTCCATTCTTTATTTAGATGAAGATTAAATCTACAATCATGGCCTCAAAATTGTTCTTTTCATTTATTTGATATCGAAGTATTTTTGTTTATGTACAAAGATACATATAATTTATTTTCAAAATCAATTTGTTTTGGAAAATACCTTTACTAAAATATTTGGGATCAGTTTTTTTAGCAGCTGATAAAGTCGCACTAAATCCAACAATAGCCGATATTCCAGCAACAGATGCTAAAAATGCACCAGCTGCAAGAAATATTTCATATTATATTGTTATTTTATTAAATATATAGAAACTGAGAAAAAATAAATGCTAAAAGTTAATAAAATTATGAATTTCAAATTTAAATATATGTATGTTTATATTAGTTTTATTATATAATTGTTATATTTCAGTATCATGATAGAAATAACATTTCATTCATGTTTATTAAATACCTAACTTTGATTCGTTGAAGTCGCTCTGTGTCTGCCATTTAAGACAAGCAGTTTAAATGTATATGGAATTCTTATATTGCGTTATAACGTAATAAAACCATACGTGATTTATAAATTTAAGGATGATTTGGTTATAATTAAATATTAAAAGTTACTATCGTATTATAGGTTAATACTTATACTGTCACATAAAAATGTCAATGTCATTCAAAAACTTTTTTTTATCGATCTGTGCTTTAATGTGTTAATTCATGGTCTGTGTTCATGGTACTCGACGACGTCGACGAGAGTATCTACCCTCCATATATTAATTTCTCTAGTTTATAAAAAATACATACAGTTTAGATCTTATGTCTCATATATATCTTTTGAGTTCTGATGATTTACCGGTCACCGTTTTTTTTTTGAAATCTTGAATTGTGATTAAGTGAAAGAACATTGTATTAGAAAATAAATTACTTCCCCCGTCTCTACTTATAGCAATAAATAGTATAAACTAATATATCTCCTATTACAGAACTTACACTAAGGTCAAATAAAATGACGAATTCATTGATCCATTTGATAGGAGTTTTATATGGTCTGTTTTAAGTGACTTCAAATATTAATGAATTTTGATATAAACTGTTAATTGTTACCTATCTTAGGAATAAATCTTAGTAGCATCTTATGATTTATATTTATTATTTTAATGAATGTATTTTTTCCTATTTACTCTAAGTCATGGATGGCGTGTCTAGAATAGACATAATCACGTATCTATTCACCCAACGATTATACAATTGCACATGCAAATATTTCCATTGGTATCCATTAGCTTAAATCAGAATTGTAAAGAGGACACTCCAATAAAAAAGGAATAAAGTCATTAGATATAAAGATCTTTCCAAATTTGTTTATTCATCCCGTAATTTCTATTCACCAGTACAAATGGTGTCAGTCGATACTTAATAACATTTCTTTTTATTCAAATGAGTCTTTATTCCGTATATTAATAAAGTAAGTTTTATGTATAAAGTAATACAAAATAATAGATAACTCTATTCTCACTTCTATTAGTCTTTTTTTTCCCCAAGTCCACATTTTATATTTCAGAAGCATAGTGGAGTTGGTGGAGTCTAACCTGGTATTAAGACACTCCGTTATTCTTGTCCAAATGTTAGACAGACATTGTATATAAAGCAAACTCGACGTTACACATTGTTTTACAGAGAGCAAAGAAATTGCAATTTCAATCGTACTGACGACCATTGCACTTGACTGAATGATATATTTTCACTACTATGCTTTTTATTTAATGGCATAGTAATGTCAATTTCTTAATTATTAAACATTTCATTGTGTTAAAAATAAAAGGACATGCCATTTACCTTATTTAATATTTTTACCATCGTAAGTCACTCTTTTAACATACCAAAGTCTCTACTTTCTGATTTCTTCTTATTATTCTTAATACACTCATTCTTCTGTGGATATTTTCATTGTCATATTGGTTTGCTTAGCTAATCTAATGGAACTGACATGTAAAACAGGCAAAGTAGAATTCGGATATCAGAAAGACCTTCAAGAACATTCATAATATACTTCCCAAGTATACTTTATTATATTCACATACTTTATGCATGTGCTATATAATATAATACAATAGTGAAAAACATTGATAAGGCAGTATTTAAATAAGTGTTCATTATTGATTTCATTTTATTTGTCTATAATCTTATGTATAAATAGAAAACTTCAATAGTGATAAAACAAAAAAAATCATGTAGCTATTAAATTACTATCGTCTTGTATTTCTGGAAGCTATATAATACATTAACTTTAAAATTTTACATTATGTTTATAAAACAGATACAGTATTAAATACATGTAGTAAATAGAATTAACTAATATTTACAAGTCCTTGAAACAACTATACACGTTATTAAATTAATAATAATTTAACATATTGGATTAATGGACCAGCAACAGTGCTAACATTCATTTTTTTTTAACTTTTTATTTTCAGTCACTGCATCTTCTAGTTTGTTTATCCTCTTCATTTTAATGATTGTATTAGTGTCACTTTCACTAACATTTTGCCGAACACAATTCACACTGGAAACATTTTGATTATGTACACCATATTTTTTATCAGTTAAGGTTTTACTTTTATTTACTATAAAAGCATTACAACTGTCTTTGACCACGTCAGTGCTGTGTACCTTGATAGGTATGAGAATATGATTTTCATTGTCACCTTTAGGTTTGATTTGCATCACAGATCTATTTTCACTGTCACTCGTGAGTCTTATCATCCTCTTTCTAACATGTATTGTATCAGATGTATCAACAAAACTTCTTTTTACTAATATTTCACCTGTTGATGTTTGTTTAACATAAATAGTAGGTCCTTCCCCATCTTTCATTTCACATTTTTGTATTTTGAAACTAGTAGTACCTTTGTCACCATCGGCACTGTCTTCTTGTTGTTCTTCTGTTTCAACCAATACACCTGTAAGTTTGACATTTCTATGAAAGTACTGCATACATTAAGTAGCAATAAAATATTACAATTTTGTTTCTAATAATAGTGACATTTTAAATGGAATATAACATTATAACATAAATTATTTACAGCTACATTTATATATCTGATATTCATTCACACACGGTGCTAAAGATGTAGGTTTGATGAATATAATAATTTTAAATTGCAATAATTGACACACACCTAAAATTTGACAGTCGTACCATTTATAAATGAACTATGAAAGTTCTCATTGATGTGTCTTAAAAAGTTGTTCCAGGCTTGTTGAAGTTCAACATTTTCAGCCAGGTCCATTTTTTTCAATTTTTCTAATAAATGTTATATATAATCAATCAAATTTGGTGAAAAAAATATTAGATAATTTGTACACATTTAATTTATATACTTTTATCTAATAATCATCATTTCTTTGATTACTATTGTTATTACAATTGTTATTTGATTACTATTTTTGTAACTAGCTTGAAGGACATTTTATTAGTAAGAATAATAGTAGGATTTTATAACCAGAAATTATTTAATTTATAACAGAAAATTTTGAAAACTGTAATTGAAAAGTATGAAATTATTCATATATATTACCATTGCAAGTAGGAAATTTTATATCAGGTAAATGTAAATGCGAGTCTGGATTATATTTGTGCATCAATGTTTTCAATAAGTTGGATATTTCTTCTCGTTTCCGCGTCACAACAATTTCATCAAACCAATTTGCTAACTGTTTAATTGGCAGTATATAATCACAAATAGGATCCTGAAAATAATTAAAGTCGGTGATGAAAAATTATTCTTAATACACACATAATACACATACACATAATAAATAAATGAACATATCTAATATACATAACAAAGGGCCCGGCCGTCCCTGCCCTGTTAAGGAATATAAACAAATTATTTAATTCACAGACATACATAAACAAGAATAGAATATGTACATATAAGTAGAATTACCTTAAAGAAATGTTCAACATACTGCAATAAATACAATCCACAGTCTGTAAAATTATTCTGCTGTGGAATTTTAGGGCAGCATCCTTTTATATTATCTCTATTAAAAATTTTGCTTTTTGAGATCTGCAAAAATTAATGATAAATGTATTTTCATATTGGAAGAACACTGCAAATGCTAACTAATATTGATGTATTTGAACCACAAAAAAACCCAAGATAATACTTTTCTTTAATTTTAGTATGCATTCATTATTAATGGTGGACTTTGTTTTACCTTTGCCTGATATTCGCAGGTAAGGTAGTCCCGTAACGTCGCTACCACTCTCGACCGTGACGCCCCCGCTAACGAGTCGAATATTAATATACATGGTCTGAAATTTTGTATGACACATTAGTATTGATCAAATTATAATTGTAAATTATATTAAATCATTGCATATTGCATGATAATTTAAAGAAATATAGACACTTACTGCTTTATTGGATCATTCTTTTTGACTATAGGTACTTCTGGTTTTTTTTCAGGTTGTTTCTCTGCCTCCTCCTCATCTGAATCACACTGCATGTCTAAGTCACTTTCCTAAAAAAGTAAATAGTTTACATCCTATTTATTTTTATTTCTTTAGTTGATACAAAATAAAATGTAAATGGTACAATGTTTTACCTCAGCTTCCGCTTCATCTCTTTCACTAAGATTGTCTGAATCACAATTTAATGTAAGTTGTTCCTGTTTTGTCAAAGGTGTTATTGTCGTGCTACCTATTTGCATTGACGACCTCCTTTCTGAAACATTAAAAATATATCATGGAATGCAACTTTAGAAATAATTTGTTATTTTTTATTTGTATATTAGAATAGATAAGAATTAGATAGATAAGAATCTTCTCTAATAAGAATCAAATATGTATGAAAAATTACATTAACAAACCTTTTTTCTTAGTTTCTTGGGGAACAACAGTTCTATTGTCAACCATACTTCTACATCCATCTAGGCTAGGATAACAAATAATAGCCACAAACCAGTGGCAATTTTCATTTATAGGAACTACAATGAAGTCTTTATCAAATATATTTACGTTTTTCGTCCAAGTTTTGACTCTGGCGTGCCGTTTTTGCGCGGGAGTTAAACTACTGTCCCATTCGTGGGGATTTGAACTCTTGTTCACTTTACTTGGTTTTGTTGTTAGTCTTTTGTAAAAAAATGTGCTAAATATATGAGTCTTCTGTCTCTGACTATCAGTTAAAATATCGTGAACTAAATGTTTTAAATAAAAATCAATAATAACATCATTTAAAAATTGATCCTGGGCTAGACACATGTAATCTTCAGTGTTTATGGGGATGCCTCCTTTGCCAGGGGGATATATCAATATTTGTCTTATTTCGGTAGGATTGGAACTGAAAATAAAGATATATTTTATTTTTATTAAAAATAAATTACATGGACACATCTTTGTTTTGTATATGGAAGGATGTTACATGATATATTTTTTACCTTTTGGTTCCGGTGGATATGGACGCACTCATTGACCTTGTCATTAATTTGGAAACATTATTGCTCTCTTTGGGGCAGGTTTTTACTAGAATTTCATTAGCTTCTTTTGTATTTAACTCATCTATTGATTTGTGAAATAGAGTTTTTAATGCTGCTTTTGTGTCATCTGTTATAATTTCGGGCAATAATGTTATCCTTTTGTATGGGTCTTCTTTCGACATAGGATCGTAGAATAATCCTAACAAACAATCAAATTATAAAATATTAATATTAACGAAATCAATTTTATATATTTAAAGTTTAAACCTAGATAACTAAACATTCGTCCGATCGACGACACAACTCTGGACGTAGATCGAGTGTATCTACTTCCGCGTGCCCCCCGAACCTGTCGCTTCTTTTACGTTCCTAATACTATTAAACAGTGCATTGAGTCACATATTTGTGATTTTGCGGTAACTAGGACATATTACAGCCATCCCGTCGTCCACTCGACGAAAGTATGTATACTCGTACACACGCCACATTTTTTAAGAATATTCTTAAATTTATACAGATTTTTCTTACTTATACATACTTCGTTCGACTACGATTATTGTTGGCAAAATAATTTTATTTTTATTCAATTGAAGTTTATTTATATATTTTGTATGTTTTTGGGTAAGTATTTAGTTTTATTATATTTTATTTCTATAATTTATATTAAATGTGTAACATTGTAAGAAATAACCAGAAACCCATAGTACGCGATTTTGTCACATAATTAGGTCAGCTTATGGAGTACTGGCTAAGATATCGATTACAGACCTGTGACTTTGAGGTGCGGTATCAAAGTCATGATATAGAATATTCTGGGTGACTCTTCTAATATAGAAGCCCCATAAATCTTTCAGCAAGTGTGTGCAAAATCTGCTACCTGTGACCATCAAAGGCTTGATAATTGACCAGAACTCCATTGCATTAGGTGCAGACAAGCTATTTGCGGCCCTCATAATGTTTATATGTGCTGTCGTTGTGCAAAATGATAACAACTCTTTTTTTTTTCTTTTTTGTTTATTTTCTAAATAATATAACTTTCGTGTCTTGAAAGAAGTTACTAAATTAATCAAATAATATTGGTGATATTTGAGTCTTTAATTGAGTAGACTGCTCAACAAATGTTTAGTTATTACATAACAGTGAATATAGTTTAGTTATCTAAGGTTAAGAACATCTTCTCACATGAAATATTTTAAGGATTTGATTTATAATATATTCTTAAATGTAAATAAATAAAAAACAAACCTGATCCTTCCTCCATGTCCAAAGCTTTTCTAATGTAAACTGCACATTTGCTAAATGTATACAAAAAAATTACTGGAAGACCTTTACCAAAATGTACTAATACTTTAACTATTTCTTTTAGTTGAATTTGTAGGGCAACATCTCTTGATTCATTTTTTAATGATGGAGCAACAATTTTTACACCTTTTACTGATATGTGTACCTGTACAAAATAAATTAAACAAATAAAAATTACAATCTTTACAGAATTTCATTTACATTATTGACAGGTAAAAAAACTTACTTTTTCTTTCGGTGTATATCTATATGAACCTATTCTGATCGTTCTACAATTTAGAAAAGCTTCAATGCATTGTAAAGCTGGGGAAATATCATCTCTGCTAGCTTCTGAAAGGACAAAATATATTCAATATCAATATACGAGGGGCATTCAAAAAGTAAGTTTCCCTATTTTTTAAATGATGTTAAAAACAATTTTTAGGTTAAAAAACGCATATTTATTTATTATTTGAAACATAAACTATTTTTCTATATAGTCGCCTTCAACTTGGATACATTTTTTATGTCTGTGTTGAAGTTTAAGCAAACCTTCCTTAAAAACGACGTGTCTTGTTTTGCACACACTTTGCGGTAACCCAGTTTGTCTTTCAAGATTGTAAAGATTGAAGTTCGGCAAATCTCAATATCAGAAGGAATCAATTCAAGAATATCATCAATAGTCTGTCGTCTGTCATCTTGAATGATTTTTTCAACAGCATCGATAGCTTCGTCTGTAGTGTCTGTTTTTGGCCGCCCTGCTCGCTGTTCATCGTACGCCATCGTCGCACATTTGCACACTCATACAGTGTCACCGTAAACTTGCACTAATTTACTGTGAATATCGTTTCCATTTAGTCCTTTAGTAAAAAATCTAATAACTGCACGCAATTCAATATTGGACACGTTTTCCAATGATACCTCTATTGCTGTCAAGGATAGACTGCTAAAAAAACTATTTTCTGTCATCAATATCGGTGCCAATCTTACCAGCAGACCTAGAACTGAAACTATGTTCAGTGTGAGCCCGGTACATGGTGCTCATTAAAAATGCCAGACCAGCGAAACTTACTTTTTGAATGCCCCTCGTAGAAGCCATCTGCCGAAGCAGAATATGTTAATGAGCTTGATAACAAAATATGGGAATTAATTACTTTATTCCCTCCCTCTGGTACAAAAAGGGCAAAATGGGATGTTGAGTTCCATACAACATCAAAAAAAATTAAACCATTGTGGATCAGTTACTCAATCAATGGTTATAAATCAAAAGAATGTTCATAAATATATATTTTTTCAGTATAGATGAATAAAACAGCAACAAAAGTCTGCAAATTTGGATTTTGAAGCTAAGAAGAACTTAAGAAGTAATAGAAATTGAATTGTTATTTCTGGTAGACAATGGGTAAAGAGTAACCTTTATTAATAAACGCTATATGCAAATGATATATCTATTAAGTTCAATATCTTTTTATTCAGTTAACATTATTATTTTTATTATTCTTAGGAACACTATAATAAAAGCGCATTGACGCTTAACTACTGTAACAATAAAATGCGGGTAATGTAGGGGCCCAATTTATTTTGATTTTATCATGATAAATTTTAATCAATCTTATTCACAGGGGAGTTTCAGTGGATATGAAAACATAAAAAATATTCGGTATGAAACAAGGTAAGTTGTGAGGGTACCGCACGCATTGATCGATTATTTATATTTGCAAATTAAAAACAAAGTTAAGTAACTTAATAGTTCAGAAAAGCAAAAACATTATATTAATAACAGTAAATACCTTTTACTGTAGTATTCATTTTTAATTTAGGCATTTCAAATAACACTTAAAACGCATTAAACACAAGGACCACCACCATGACACTTGACAGAAAGCTCCTCTTGTTTAAAGATTATATATGACGAGTTACTAGTGATGTCAACAACAATACAAAGTAATCGATATTAGATATCGATTTTAATAATCAGTAAGATTTATCATTTACCTCAATATGACTTTATTATTTGTGTTCTTTGGAAAAAGAAAAAAACTAAATTATAATATAGTTGTCGTTAAAGAAAATAAAGGGACAACTTGAAAATTTATAGTATTTTTTTAGTTTCTTTTTTGTAATTAAAACGAAGTAATAATGGATGTAAAAAATCAATTAGTGCAATAATTTGGGCAATTAATTCATATTTACATTTAAGATTAAGTAACTTCATATGGAACAAAGAAAGTGCCATAACAAAGGTTGTCTTAATAATTTTTCCACTGAGCAACATTGTCTCTGATGCCAGAAAATACCTGTACAGTCAGTAAAACAATTTATAATAATAATTTGATTGTAATTTAATTAAATAAATAGTCAATAGTTATATCAAGTTACAAATTCTGTGATGATTTGATGGTGAGATTTTTTTATCTTCATCAGAAAAAACTTTATTATCTAGTTAGATTTAACAATAAATACATTTTTTATTTGCATTTTCCATATATTTTGAAAAACTAGTAAATTTTTAAAACTGTGAACAAGAAAGTATTTGTGTTCCGTTGTGAAAACACGTTATATCAAAAAAATAGAAACGCCTACACGAAAAACTCTCACATTTCTTTAATATTAATATTTTAAGCTGCACTCTTGCAAGGTGCAGAGAGGGTCAAGACACTCCGTTCTCATTAAGACATTTCCGGTGCCCAAAATTCAAATTCTGGAGACATTGCGTTGTTGGGTGTTTGGAAATAAAAATATATCATTTGTCTGAGTAAGAATCGAATGTACAACCTGTCGAGTTCACAATTGCACGTTTGAGGCCGTCACATCTGGCCTCTATCTATATCTATCTTAATTCTTATACTTTATAAAACAATTGAAAATATACGTCAAAAATAAAATAATCAAAATGAAATTATTTATTTTCTCCTACTCATAGAAGCAGTATGCAGAGAAAACACAGTATCAAGATACTCCATGCGCAGAGGCAGAATTCAATGTAGTTTTTTTTCTTGTCGTAGTGAAGAAATGTAAATAATAATTTCATTTGTTTTCAATTAAACGACTATCTGTATTATTGAATACAGAAGTTTTTTGTTAGAAAAATTGTAGTAAAGTATTTAGTTCCGCCACTCAACAGTTTTGAGTAAACAGTTGAAGAACCAAGTGTCTAGGCACTAGGTTTTTTCTGCCTGAAAAATAGAAAACTATATTACTCAAATTTTAGTAAAATGAAAAATCCTTACCGTCTGCATTATCATTATCAACACCATCTGAACTGCTGCCCTCAATTTCACTCAATGAAGGTTCCTTTGTGTTGGCCATTTGTTCTAGCTATATACAAGAAAATATTTATTACTAATATGTTTTCATTTTTTTGACATAGTTATAACTGAAAAGATTTTTTCAGAAACTCTAGTCGTAAGAACTGCTGTAATTTTCAAATTAAAACATATTTTTATATTGGATACTGAATTTCTTAAGGAATAAGGCATCATGCTAATGTAGCATGAGAAGTTGTCATGTCCTACATAGAATTTTCAATTCCATTTGATCATTGGAGCAAAACACAAAAAACCAAAAAGTTATTAACGAATATTTACTTTAACGAAAAAAAATATTCTAGAAGTATTTTCTCTATGTTCTGATATTCCTAACAAGAACATTAGGTTCACTCTATAAAAAAACTCTACATATTGTCAAATATTTTTTAAGCGAATCTGACAAGAGGAAGTGAAGATAGTGTTAAAAAATAATATTAACATTTTCAAAGTGTTATTAAATATTGAGGAAATAGAATATTCTTAAAAACAAACCAATGGCTTGACTCATGAAAATCGTTTGACCACTAAGCCATTTGTGCTTATTAAGCTACGTTGAAATTCTTATACGCTTTTATTTACTATACTCATATATCTCTAGCGACACTTTTACTTGCTACTACCCAAAGATAATTATTCAGAATTATCATTTGGCGTGAGGGAAGCACGGCTACGGGTTATATTTTTTATATGTTTTCTAAAATGTTTTCATTCCGTGTTACAAGATTTTCTTACATTAATTGATAAATACAATTATAGATGTAGTAATAAAAGTATTTCAAAATTACTTACATGATTATTAAATATTGAACTATTTGAATCTTCTTCATCAGAACTTAAAGTCAATATGACTGGTTCCGGGTCAGGTTGTTTTCCTCTAGGTTTCCGTACTCTCGTCGGTTTTTTATCTTGAACAGCCTACAAAATAGCAAAAACAAGCGATGGTGTCTATGTTAGTTTCTTATAATAAAATAATTCGCTAGATTCAAAGGGTGCAGGACAGGACAGAGTGGCGAGTATTAAGGGAGGCCTATGTCCAGCAGTGGACTTTGAAAGGCTTTGAAATGGATGGATAATAAAATATAAAAAGAAATCAGCTTCACGCTATATCCCGCATAAAGCAGGGTAGACAGAGGAACCTAGTGTTAAGACACTCCGTTCCTCACTTTCCGCCGAATATTTCGAGGCATTGAGTGTTGAGACGTTATTGCCTTTTTGGGCTCAACGCAAGGCTTTTGTGTTGGTGCCAGAGCGAAGAAATGAAAATATTAACAAATATCAATCATTCAATAACAACCATCGCGTTGCAATCACACCCTTACGCCCCTGCGCAAGGACGGCCTAACAAAATTAATATATCAATAAGTTTATTATCTTGAACTTTATAGTTGTTATATTCTTTCTCTGCATAGAAAATTTTTCGAATTAGACTAAGTGAATTATAAATCTATACATTTCGTTCATTTATAAATATTACGCGTTGAGTTGCGAAACTCAACTGACCAGATTTATCAGACCAACTTAAATGTTTTGAATATGTTCATTTTCTAAAAAAAAATATATTTTTTTGGGTTAAGACAAAAGTTTGTCTTTATAATCCTCTATTATAATATGCATATTACACTTTCTCTTGAATTACTGTCTTGTGGTGTAAACCACATTAAGATCGCTTAGATTTTTCAAATATTTTTGCTTAGGTTTTTCAAAGTGCATCATACTTTGAAAAATCTAAGGGAAAATGTTTGAAACATTATCATTTTCTGAAAGAGAAATAAAGACAGATGTGGGCAGTCATTTTTTTAAATAATTCAAAATAATAACGACTAACTGCAAATCCTACAATAACTTTATAGTACAAAATTATATATCATATTTTTTGGGTACACAGCATAAACATATCTCTTACAACATTATTTTTAATATTTTAAACATTCTCTCCTAGATTTGTTTTTTTGAAATTAGTGAATTCTAAATAAAGACTTGTAATGCAGTTTTTTAAAATCTAAGTGTATATCAGTCAAAGCGATTTGGTTATAAAGTTATAAATAATGAATTTAAAAAATACTTACATTTTTATTATTTAAAGTTTTCACTGTCTTCAATAAATTTAATTTAATAGTATCAGGAGAACTGAAAAAAAAAAGTTCATGTAGAGAAATATCATATACATTTTTATATATTTTTTTTATTTTCAGTTTTATGCTGTGTCTTTCATATAGGAGGGTACGCATAGGGAACCTAGTATTAAACCACTCGAATTTTCGAGTTAGTATATGCTGACGGGCGAAACTTAACGCTGTCCTTTGATTTCTTACCAGATCGAGAAAATTACAATTATTTATTCCTCCGAGTGAAAATCGTATCCCCGGCATACTGGCGACCGGATCCCATAATCAGTACTTAATCAAACTCTCATCAAACTACCCTTTAAATGTGTCCTTTCTAATAAAACAAAGAATAATCGAACTTTGTTGTCATGAATATCACGTCAACCAAGTTATTCGTCTATTTATTGCGCACATACTTAATGCAAATTTAGGACTTATATGATTTTCTCAAGGATAACATTTTGTGAAAAATTACCAAATCAAAATGGAACCACACGGGAAGCACCAGATTTCAAATAAAAAAAGAATCATCAAAATCGGTTTACCCAGACAAAAATTGTGAGGTAACAAAACTAAAAAAAATACAGTTGAATTAATAACCTCCTCCTTTTACAGAAGTCGGTTAAAAACTTACATTTGCTTATCTAGTGTTTTTTCAGGTTCCTTCTTTTTTTGTTCTACTTTTTTACTTGCAAGGACACTTTTTGGTTCTTCAGTAAACACTCTTTTACATCTGCATAACAAAATGTATATTAATATATATACAAAAACAATAAACAGTCTTTATATACATATTGAGTGAAATGTTAAAAAAATCATAGGTAGGTTCTTATTATTATACTTCAACTACTAAATATATTATTTGCCTCAAGATTGATTCTCCACTTTCTATCCAATTTTCAAAATATTGAGTATTGCTACGGAACTCAACGCCGCGCTTTAATTAAAAATAGTGTACTGGTTTATTTATAAAGTGTAATAAAGATTAAATTAAATAATATATACCGTTCACATCTGCTAAAATCATAGCCAGTGTATCCACAGAATTTGCACACAGCCAACATGCCTTCAACGTAACGTGGCGGAGGTGATCGCTGCTCGGGGGACGACGGACTATTATTTACTGTAGACAGAAAATAATATCATATAATAATAAAAGAATCATATCATAATAAAAAATATATATAAAAAGAATGAGGCCGGTGGCTGAAGACGTGTGACGGTTGCAGGTTCGATTCTAAGGAATGAAAAATTTAATATTTTCATATTCTCCGCCACACATCATGCAATGCCAGGATAATTTATACACTCCCCTCTCCACTTTTCGCCGAATTCTGGCGCCGAACGCTGGCTTTCCTTTGGTCTCAATTGGTCAGACCACGATTGGTCTCTATGTTTTTATTTAAAGTATCCCGCATGTAGCAGGGTAGGCAGAGGGAGCATATTGATCAGACATTTGATTAAAGCTAAAATTCAAAAATCACTCAGTTTACTTTATTTTTTATTTAAGAAATATATAAACAACACAACAACATACCATTTTCAGGGCAGGGTCCTTTTTCAGGAGTTGATATTTCACTATTTGGTGTTTGTGGTAATACACTTGGGGAGTTTCTATTATTAATTTCTCTAACTAGCATCTGTAAAACAATTATATTTAGATTTTAGTGTACGAAAATAATGATCTATATCAACTAACATAGAAGCTCCTAATTAGGATTAAAGTCAATTAAGTTCAATTCCGTATTTTTTAGCCAAGAGCTTCACGCTGTATCTCGCGTATAGCAGGATAGACAGGGGGAACCAAATGTTAAAACACCCTTTCAAAACATTGCGTGTTGAGTGTGGACCTCTACGCTGAGCGTTGTCTTATGTCAGAGGAAGGAAATGACAATAATAAATTTTCAAGAGTGGGAATCGAACCCATAAATCGCATTTAAAGACAGGACGCTATACCGCTGCGCCACAGCCGTATCGATTTACGAGGAACAAAAATTTATTATTTTGCTTGTCTTATTTAGTATCAGGCTTATCCCGAGTTTAACGGGATTAGAAATAATATACATATAATGAATATAGATAGTAAGAATGAGACCAAGTCCATTGTTTACTTTTAGATGATCCCAAGTCTGCTCTTTATCTTACCTGATCAAGGAAATAAAAATAGTGTAAATGTAAACATTCATTGCGTGTTTAATGAATAAGATACTTCCTGACAGCATCAAAAAGGCGTCAAAAAATCTGTAATAAATAAATAAAGATATACTCACTGGATGATTTTCTAACATATCCTCAATTCTAGTGGTTGAGCCTACAGATACAAAGTAATCTATTTCACTATTAGTATTTTGCATACATTGTATATTAGTATCATTCGTAAAAGGAACATTAACCTGTAACAAACATATGAGATTAACAAATATATGATACATTTATAAAATATTAGTTGTTTATTAAAATGTCAAACTTTAAATAACCAGCAATCACATATTAAATGCATTTCTATAGTATAATTCCTTTTTTATTAAATTATTATTTGTATTTCCTTACTTAATTGGTGTGCAAGTTTTCAGTTTCTTTGTGTCCATGCTGTATAGAGTAGAATTCAGAGGAAACCTAGTGTGAAGACACTCTGTTTTCCTTTTTCCGCCTAATTTTTGTGACGCAACTCAACGCTGTGCCTTGCCTCATGACTACGTTATCTTATATGCTGCGTTACGACGGCCGTATACAAGTGTAATTTAAAAAACTACATACCTGTTCTAAAACTTCTTGAAGTGTACAACTTTCTTTAGGTAATGTAAAAGTAATGAGTCTTTGTTCTCCATTTTGTAAGAAAATTAACATTTTGGCTGATTGCGGTTCAGGTGTTTGTTCCGATGGACCACTTAATGCCTCATTGTTTTCTACAATATAAAATATGGAATTTTTAATTTCATCTTTATCCCGCAAATAGTAGTAAAACAAGATTAAGCTCAGTGTTCGGACACTGCACTTCCCATTTTCTGCCCAATTTTCAAATCATTGCGTGTTAAGTGGCGGAGCTCAACGCTTCGCTTTGCCTTGTTACCAGAATGAGGATATGAAATGCTTAGACGATGTGCATAGCGTGACGACGGCCTCAGGAATATAGAATACTAGCGGCCCTCCCGCGGCTTCGCCTGCGTGAACTACGTTATTTTCTGTCTCCATGAGTACCTACGTCCTATAAGTGACGTCCATGCAAAATTTGACACTCCTAGCATTTGTAGTAACGAAGTTTCATACAAACTTTCGACCCCAAAACAACCCCTTCGAAATCGAATATTGCAAATTCCCGTCTTAGCGAGCACCTACGATTTATAAGTAACTCCTATGCAAAATTTGAGATTCCTAGCACTTGTAGTTTCTGAGATTTCGTGATGAGTGAGTGACCTTTCGATTTTATATATATAGATAAGAGCAAATATTTTTATATAGTCAATTCACCATTTTGAAACCTTATGTAACTATATTTTTAATATTAAATAAGATATTTTTGTAATATTCTGTTTTAGTTACAATATTTAAAAAAATATTTTTTGTTGTATTATAACTTTTTTAATGAAGTAATTTCGGATAAAGTAATTTATATATATAAAAAATATAGTGACAATAATAATATATTTTAAGGATATTTAATATACATTGAGGATTTAAGTATCATAATAATTAATATGAATCTTCTTCACGGCATTAATATGAGTAAGCTATTATAATACTGTTTTATTTTACCGTTTTTTAAAAGCCTATTTCATTAAAAATGTACGAACCAAGAAGATGATTAGACTGTTGCTGAGTTTGCATTGGATGAACTCTTTGAACAGGTCTTTGCTGTTCTTTACTTCTTACTAATGTTTGACGTCCACTATCCCTGCAATAAACAAAATAGGTTATAATATATACTTTTATTTTCATATAATATAAATTGATGAAATAAGAATAAGTGACTTATAAAAAAAAATGCAATTTGTGGAATATAACAAAAAATTTGAATGATTAGTTTTTTCTCCAAATCGGAGGTAATAATTATGATGAGTTGGAACATTTTTCCACTAGTTATGCAAGCTAGTTTTTAGATAAAATCGATACGATACTGTTTTAGTTGTAGCATTTTTATAGGCTATAGGTAGGCTATGATTGTTATGACCAATTTTATTTTTAATGATCTTTAATAGTAAGTGTAGACACTTTACACAGGAGACGATATTTTACGGAATTCAATATTAGTAAAACTTGCCTTGATTGTTGTTGTTGCTGTTGCGTCAACACACGCGACGAATGTATTCTTCTGTATTCCGCAAGCGACATTCTCTGACCGTTCGGCAAAGAAACGAACTGTCTTTCCTCTTCTGGATTTTCTGGCTCCATTAATAATTGACTTATAGTTTGCGGCTGTTGCAAATGAGAATGCTCGAACGACAGTTGTTGTTGGAAGCCATGTTGAGGATTAAAATTAATTTGATGAGGTTGATTTATATTCTGATTAGTAGGAAGACCTGTGTTCTGTCTTAGGTTTGGCGGCGATTGAAACTGTTGTGGTTGACTTTGATTGTCTGTTACAGGATTTTTTTGGACTATCACCGCTTTTATGCTTTCTTCAAGATCGTCCATATCGTTTGCGTTGTTTGGTTGAACTGTTACTTTCTTTACTTGTTGTTGAACTTGTTGTGGGTGCGGGGAAACTCTATGTGGTGTCGAATTAATATTTTGTTGAGGTAGAGGTCCGTTTTGGTTTGTTTGTACAGTGTGGTGTTGCGTAAGTGTGGTCTGCAATGTCTGCGTCACTATTGTCCCTTGCGGCGTTATTATACGTGCGGATTGCTGTGATGGAGATTGATTTTGTTGGTTTATGAGAATTTGTTGCTGAAAAAGTAAAAAAAGAATGATTTAGTCATTTATTGCTACATCTTCTTAAATTCCTTTTAGCTTTTTTTTATCTTCATGCTGTATCTCGCATATGGTAGGGTAGGCAGAGGGAACCTAGTGTTAAGACACATTCAATAAAACTCAAGGCATTGCGTGTTGAGTGGCGGAACTCAACGCCGTGGTTTGCCTTGTTATCATAGCGAGGAAATGAAAATATTAAATTCCCTTGAGTAGGACTTGAACCTACAATCGTTACGGCTATAGCAATGGCAATCCACAATGGCCTCATCTAACAGTTACTGACGAAATCGATGAACTATTCTTTTATAATTGTGTCAATATCTGAAATGTTACATCCGGCACATACCTGGCGTAAAGCTAAAAAAATACCATTGCACACCTGTTGATTTGTTAGTTTCAATTGATTAAGTTGCTGAATTTGTTGAGGATGGTTTAATACATGTTGTGCTAATTGATGTTGTTGATGCTGTTGTTGCTGTGGCATGTGTTGTTGTTGCTGCTGTTGTTGTTGTTGTTGATTTGCCTGAACAAAAAAGTTAAGAAATTAGGTAGTGCCGAAGTTATTTAATGTGTATAAAAATGTCGAGAGCCGCAAAATCTATAAAATTATTGTAAATTAAATAATTTAAAATATAATAAAATTTACAATAATATAACAAATTTTACATTTATGAATGTATATTTCCATATTTTCAACCCGCACCCGCGCCTTTAGTGGCCATACCACAACCAACCGCAATCTGTAGTATATAGCACGTAAAAATAAATGACCTGTAGCAATAGCGTCCATTGTACAAGCTTATATCGCATAACTCTTTCTTGTATTGGTTATTTTTTAATTTCACGCTGTACACTGCATACAGCAGGGTACTCAGAGGCATCCTATCGTTAAAACACTGTTCCAGGCTCTCCTCTAATTATTTGAGACATTGCTTGTTGAGTGGTGTAATTAAACGCCGCGCTTTGTCTAGGTATTAGAGTGAGAAAATAGTAATAATTAAATTACCTGGGTGAGCTTTTTAATTAATTAAAAATAAATTACCTGAAGCAACGGCGTTCGAGATCTGGGTGGGCGAGGCTGCGCGTGCGCCGCGTGTGGGTTGAGCACACGCGGGGAGCCGGGCCGCGTAGCGCGCGCTCTGACCACGCCCGCACCATTAGTGGCCATACAACGAGCACTAGATGGAGTCTGTGGGGTCTGAATGAGGGAAATAGTACATTATTATATTACCAGCGAAAATTGTTAAATTTCTGGCGTCAATTAATTAACTACACAATTATTTAATTTCTTCTAATAGTATTTTAATTTCAAAGAAAATATATCTATACATTAAACCTTAAGTTAAAGCCAATTCAATAAACTTATTGTAGCTATTTTGTAGCAAAAAATACTTTATATGTTAGAATTAAATGTTTTTTTTTACAACTAATAAATAATAATTATATATAAAACAATAATAAATATGTAATAAAAACTATAAGCTAAAACTATATAATATAAATGCAATTTATAAAGTACTTACTTGTTGTATTTGCGGGTTAAGGAGTCTAGGAGTGACTTGTAAAGGCGAAGTGGGCATTGGGCTTCTCATAGCTGGACGACGAGGCCGCACTTGTCGGGGGGTCCGTACTAACGTCACTCCGCTTGGATTGTTCAGCGCTTGGTTTAATAATCTGGGTGGAGCTGGGCGGGTTGGTGTTCCCTGAAAATAATGTAAATTTAATTTTAATTGTACGCTTAAACTACGACAGAAACTCAGAAATAAATGTTAAATATTAATGTCTCTATTGTTTAAGATTGTACAGATGTGAGTAAGCGGAAATTATGAGATGTTCACACGCAAACGTAAAACTCATTTTGTATATTCAGTGTGATGTATTAAAAATGTACAAAACTTCTTTTAGCTGATTATAATGAAGAATAGTGTATGTTTTTTTTCCTTACATTTTATACAGTAAGCAACATGGAAATAACTATAGTATATCTCGCATTTGCCTAGGTAAGCAAAGAACCTAAAACAGGCATTAAAATATTTTACATATGGCATGTTGGATGATGAAAGTGAGCGCTGCACTTTTATCTAGAAGATAGATAAAATGAATGGTTTGAAAACGAATACATTTCACTTGTACGCGTAAATATAAATACTGTACCTGAATGCAGTAGTTGTATTTTTGTAATATCACAGATAAATACTAGATTGTTAAGACTGTCCTACTGTATTTTCTTAGAATCATAAGTCTACGCGTTCCGGACGTGAGATAAGTCATTACTGTATATAATGGTTGTAAATAAAATTTCTACAAGGGAACATGTTTATTTCCACTATATGTGTCAAAAAGTAACCTTATGCTGTTTCTTGCATAGCAAGATGGGCAGCATGGGCTTTTGTAGAGTTATTATCTGGGGGACCTGGTCTTTAGCTTTGCACAGATATGTTCGTGTAAATGTTTTTTTATTTTTCGAGGTAATTTTTTGAAATAAAAATCAAAATTAAATCAGNATTCACCCTTAAATACGCAAGCGAAGCTGCGCGCGGCCGCTAGTTATATATAAAACAATAATAAATATGTAATAAAAACTATAAACTAAAACTATATAATATAAATGCAATGTATAAAGTACTTACTTGTTGTATTTGCGGGTTAAGGAGTCTAGGAGTGACTTGTAAAGGCGAAGTGGGCATTGGGCTTCTCATAGCTGGACGACGAGGCCGCACTTGTCGGGGGGTCCGTACTAACGTCACTCCGCTTGGATTGTTCAGCGCTTGGTTTAATAATCTGGGTGGAGCTGGGCGGGTTGGTGTTCCCTGAAAATAATGTAAATTTAATTTTAATTGTACGCTTAAACTACGACAGAAACTCAGAAATAAATGTTAAATATTAATGTCTCTATTGTTTAAGATTGTACAGATGTGAGTAAGCGGAAATTATGAGATGTTCACACGCAAACGTAAAACTCATTTTGTATATTCAGTGCGATGTATTAAAAATGTACAAAACTTGTAGCTGATTATAATGAAGAATAGTGTATGTTTTTTTTCCTTACATTTTATTACAGTAAGTACAGTAAGTAATATTTTTACAGTAAGCAACATGGAAATAACTATAGTATATCTCGCATTTGCCTAGGTAAGCAAAGAACCTAAAACAGGCATTAAGATATTTTACAGATGGCATGTTGGATGATGAAAGTGAGCACTGCACTTTTATCTAGAAGATAGATAAAATGAATGGTTTGAAAACGAATACATTTCACTTGTACTCGTAAATATAAATACTGCACCTGAATGTAATAGTTGTATTTTTGTAATATCACAGATAAATACTAGATTGTTAAGACTGTCCTGCTGTATTTTCTTAGAATCATAAGTCTACGCGTTCAGGACGTGAGATAAGTCATTACTGTATATAATGGTTGTAAATAAAATTTCTACAAGGGAACATGTTTATTTCCACTATATGTGTCAAAAAGTAACCTTATGCTGTTTCTTGCATAGCAAGATGGGCAGCATGGGCTTTTGTAGAGTTATTATCTGGGGGATCTCGTCTTTAGCTTTGCACAGATATGTTCGTGTAAATGTTTTTTTACTTTTCGAGGTAATTTTTTAAATAAAAATCAAAATTAAATCGGCTTCACGCTGTATCCCGCACACAGCAGCCTGCCTCTTTTGCCTCGACACCAGACGGAAGAAATGGAAATATAAACGTAAATAAATATTTCACTTCCTCGAGTAGGGATCGAACCCACAACCGTCACGTTCAGTCACACTCTTGTGCCGCTGCGGTACGACGGCTTAGGTAATTTTTTGTTACTAAAATTTCTTGGGTGGGCACCGGGCTATTTTGTGGCACGGACCACCCGGCCCCCCTCCTCCTACGCCCATGATGGGCAGAGGGACCTAATATTTAGACACTCCATTCCCCATGCGTGGCGGAACTCAACGCCACGCTTCGTCTTCAAGAGCGTAGGAATATAATAATAATTTAAAGATAATCATTCCACTGTGTGGACCCACCCATTGAACCCACAATTATCGCGTTAACAGTCAGATATCTTCTTATTGCGCCATCTAGAGTTACAAATAATGACACAATGGTTACAATTTAAGTGTTAAAAAATTACGTCCGTTTTGAGTGACATTAGGTATTGGAGGGTGGAAAATCTTCTCAGTTTCAAAAACCTATTAGAATAAAAAATGTTTTGAATTAAAAATAAAATATATAGAAATCATTTATATAACAGGTCAATAATCTAAACATAAAGGTTAAGTAAAGTATGTTTTCTTATGAGCAAATATACTAGTTTAATATAGAGAAAAAACTTACAGCTTGATTTACATAAGCAGTGTGCATCACTATCTGGTGTTGTATCTGCTGCGGCTGTATCTGCTGGGACTGTAAATGTTGGTGTTGTTGTTGTATCTGGTGTTGTAGTTGTTGTTGCTGTAATTGTTGCAAGTGGATCTGTTGTTGATGATGCTGCAAGTGCTGCATGAGTTGCGGTGACGCGCGGGACATCTGTTGTGGTTGTTGCTGTTGTGGCGGCTGAAAGCATTAATTAGCCAACTAAGAACATTACATTTATTTAAAAATATAAAGAATAGCAGATAGAAAAAATAACCCTGTTTATTTCTTTATGGTCCTTAAATTAATCACAATCATAATATTACAGAGAAGGCCTCATGGTGCAGTGAAACAATGTCTGAATGCAAATGCGATAATTTTTTGTTCAAATCCCATTCAAACCAATGAATTATTTACATTTCCATACTACGATAAAATGATAATGTCTTAGGAATCTAAGCCCCGAATGGGCAGAATGTGGAGAAATATTTATCTTTATCTATCCAGGTATATATAGAATGAAATGTATTTTTTTTAAATGCAATTATTCCAACACCTTCGTTTTGATTAATATAAATAAAAACAATAATTTGTCTCTAGATTATCTGTCTATTGTCTAAACTATAAATAGATGATAAATGAACTAAGTAAGTGAAAGCATAAAAGCAATGATTTAAATCAGTATTCAAAGCTAAATGATATTTACAAGGAACTTGAAGTGTCAATACTAAAGTAAACAACCAACTGCTTTTAATGTTAGCCGAATACCAACCAATTTTATGAAGAATTTTATTTCCACATATATAGAGGGAAGAAGAAACCTAGTGTTGAAGACACTCTGTTTCTCACACATCGGGAAATTTTCGAGGCTTGTGTTCGAGACACGTGTTGAGTATGATACTCAATGTCGCACTTGGTGTTGTTACCAGAGCGAGATTAAAATATAAAATAATACATTCTCCCAAGCGAAAATCGAGCCCACAACACAATGAAATAAAAACTAACAGTTTGAGGTGGTCCATGTTGCGCAGGTGAAGGTGGAGGCTGAGGCGGCGGCTGTTGCGCGGGATGTATCACAGTCGGCTGAGACAATACATGTGCAGGGCTCACCAACTATAGAATTTCACATTTCTAAGATATAATGTTACAACAGACAAAAGATGTGACGATATAATAAGAAAATATGTTTAGGAATCACTGGACTTTAGTTGTAGAGTAACAATTTTCAATTATTAAGAATAAATTTAAAAAACATGATCACAATAACAACAAAGATGATGTTGAGCTGATAGTTAACAATTATTATAGTAAGATTTTCTTGAGTATTTTTGGGAAAGTAAATTCTAGTATAAATATATGGTTTTAAGTTAATAATAAAAGTTGCACTTAATAGTGAATCATTTAGAATTTTTATTTTATATATGATATTTTATACAATATTGAGTATAATAAATCAAAATTTAGTAGGATGTTTTAAATGCCATCACCTAGTTTAGTTTATTAAATAAAATTATATATTTTTTAACAAAGTATGTTTTTTATGAAGACTTGTTAGTAAGCAGCATGTTTATTTTAAGTGACAAAAATGATTCTGAACTAAGTAATAATATCATGAAAATTTAATTATATTAAGAAAAATTAGAAAAAAAAAGAGTAAGAGCTGTAAATAACTTCTTATAAATTTTAAAATATAACATTCAATTCAATGTATTACAATCATTCATTACAAACATATCTTAGTTACCAGGAAATGCTTTAAAGAATTAAATACACTAAGAGCCTTTTAATATTTTTATAATAAGCATCATAAATTTTAAACATATTTTAAATTATTTTGATGACAGAATTGAAGGAAGTCATACAAATCATCAATAAGTAGATATCAAGTTTATTATTTAATTTAAAGTCTCTTGAATAACAATGATGCTTTCATTTATTTATTAACTTTTTTTATTTGTTTTATCATATTACCATCTTTATTTTTTTAAATATACTATGTTCTGGGGGGCCATTCTTAATTGTTAAANATTTTAAAATATAACATTCAATTCAATGTATTACAATCATTCATTACAAACATATCTTAGTTACCAGGAAATGCTTTAAAGAATTAAATAAACTAAGAGCCTTTTAATATTTTTTTATAATAAGCATCATAAATTTTAAACATTTTTTAAATTATTTTGATTACAAAATTGAAGGAAGTCATACAAATCATAAATAAGTAGATATCAAGTATATTATTTAATTTAAAGTCTCTTGAATAACAATGATGCTTTCATTTATTTATTAACTTTTTCTATTTATCATATTACCATCTTTATTTTTTTAAATATACTATGTTCTGGGGGGCCATTCTTAATTGTTAAAATAATCATCTACATATAAAAGCAGATTTATATACAGCAAATAATAAAATCCAATATCAACTTATAGAATGAAACTGAAAAGTGAACATAAAATGTCTTAGCATGCGTAGAGCAAATGTCATGTTATATACAATTCAAGACATTTAATCTAATCAACAGACATACATGTTGAGGCCGTTGTGATGCATCAATGATCTGGTGAGCCTGTTGTAGCGCAACTTGTGCATCCATAGGCAAATCAGATGTGTAGTACACCTACAAATAAAGTTGTTTTCTTTTTGTTTTATAAATTAATGCCGTATCCCACATTTAGCAGAGATGGCAGCGAGAATCTAGAGTTAAGACACTCAGTTCCACACTTTCTGCACAGATTTTGAGATATTTAATGAGTGACAATTTCAAGTCCATTCTTTGTCTTGTTACCAGAGTGTGAAAAAAATAACTTGTTTTCCTTTGTGGAAATTGAACCCACAACTGTGACACTTACAGTTGGAAACTATGCTGCTGAGGCATGATGGCCCATAAATTATACACAAATAAAGTTAGTTGTTATAAGTAATGCTTTTATGTAATTTTCTTATTTTATGCCTTTTTTCAAGTTTCCTTTTTTTAAGCTAATAAAAAAATGTTTAAAAATATGATAATAAAATTCAAATAATGTTTCATAAACATATGATAAATACATTCATATCCTGCTATAAGAATTATATATTAAAATAAAAAAATATACATACTTACCATAGAGAAGTAATATAAGTGGAGCCTATATCTAAATATTTAAAGATATTTTGAGTCTTCTGTTTAATATTAATTTTATATACAGTTGGGATGGGCAAAGACATTTAATCTACAATAATATTGTATAACAGACAAAAAAACAATTCCTTTTACCTGATGTCTATGTAAAGCTTGTTGTTGTTGATGTTGCTGCTGCTGTTGAAAGTCAGTTCTAGGTTGTTGGGAAGGCGGCTCATGACGAATAATGTATTGCTGTTGATATTGTAAACCATCACCCACTACTAGCTGGGGTTGAACACCATCACTTACAATTATATCACTAGGTTGTTCAGCTTGTTGCACTACCACCTTAACATTCAAAAAGACATATTATAACTAGTTCATCTCTTTTGTCATAAATCTATTATGTAATTAATACATTAATTATACCACCTGCTGTTGTGGATATTGCTGATCATCTTGATTGACTATTATTCCATCGGAACATATTAAATTGGGGCAATATCTTTGTAAATCTTCTAGAGTTAATGATTGTCCTTGCCCAACTATTTGGTAATATTGAGCCATTGCAAGGTATTAGCCTAAATGGTAAAAAATATATATCCTTAGTTACAAAAACTATACATCATTTATTTAATTAAAATTATAGTCTATGCACCCAAATCATATTTGGTTGTAGATCATTCAACAGTAACAACAGTTATAGTCACAGTTATTATAAATAAATATTAATTCTGAAATGCAAGTACTGTTATATATTTTGATTTTTGTGTTATATTACGAAACTTAGAGGTACGCCCTAGACTCATATTTACAAAATGTAGTTACATCAATGATTTGAAATTAATAAGAAATATATTTAAAAAATCGAGCCAAAATTCAGTTTGGACTAACAATTATTCCTTTGACAGATATATTGTACACTAGTGCACCCATTACGTACAACAACAGCAGCAATGACTTCGTGGATCAAGTGAGTACTCAACTATGGCGACCACATTAAACAATCACTTCACAAGCACTATATCTTTCACTACATAACAAATATTTCTTTATCTTCTTGTAAAGACAGAATAACATAATAAAGAGTTCGAAATCGTTTAAAGGAGCTAAACGAAATGGCTTCGATCTTTTTGGTCGAACCTAAATACTCTTTTACTACATATATTACAGTTGGCTTGTTAAATTTATTGAACTAAACCTTACCAATATTTACTATCGACATTTTAAATGCCATATATATACTGAAAACAGTAAGTTTAAGCATCAAAATGCAGACATTTTAACTCAAACGCCAAATCTAGAAGCAATTTACATTATGGCGTGTGTGTCATTTTTTACAAATTTATTTTTTTTCGTATTTGACTAATGTTGCCTTACTATTGGACATCAAAATAATTTTACTAAACAAAAAAAATATATCGTAAGACTGCATTAACAATAATATTTTTATTAACAATGTGTCCTGAGTGGTAATTTTAAGTATAAATTATAAAATATTATTTAAATTTATTTATACCTTTATTATACTGCTAGTTATGTGTTGTCTAGTCTAATAATTATAAATATTATAATAAATATTATATTATAATTATAATATATTATTTTTAGTTGCAAAAAATCAAATTACTGATTTTTATAGCATTATATATCAATTGACATGCATAGAATCAGTTTAACACCTTATATTGTATTTTAATAATGCTCCCGACACTAAATAGAAAACAATCTACATTGAAGTATGCCGATGGTGGTTTTACATTTACCACGCAGTAAAGTGTTTAAGAAATAAAATTAAATATCTTAGGTTTCTATATAATTTATTATAAATTGCACTTAGCTTAAATTGTTCAAATCAAAGTCTTATAATCATAATAACAGTCACAGTATTTATTTGCATCTAAATTATTTTCAGCTATATGAGATCACAAAATATGAAGCTTACAATGTCAAGCCTAACAACAGTTTTTATAAACATCTTCTTTTCGTGTCTATACAGAAGATCTCGTTTCTATCAACCCATATTACGTGTCTATTCACTTCGCTCATAAGCTTCTCTTCTTCTTGACTTCAATTATTATAAAACTGTACAAAGACTTTCATCGATGTTCATATTTCATAAATTTATATCATAATTATACCTGAACCTATGCACCAAAGACTAATAAACACAAAAGTCTTTTAGAACTAAAATGTTGATTTTAGTATATCAAAAATATTAATGACGTTAATTATAATTATTTATGTTAACGAGTATTTAATCGAATTAAAACTTAATTTATCGATACAGCATACATTGATTAGGATTAAAAAAATAAAATCATAGATGATAGAACGTCTGGAATGACTGGAAGACATAAAGTCTAAAGACATATTATTCGAGATTTAAGTTTTCTTATTGGCTTAATTATTTTAGTATATTATACGTTTATTTATTTCTTTCAAGAGTAAAGAACGAAAAGTTAGCGGCTTCTACATAAATTTAATAGTAGTTAGTAGAATTCGACGAATATTTCCTTTGGTTTATTTTATTTGATGACATTTTGTTTTGTCGCCGTCTATATCCAAAGGATCCGTGCAAATGGATGATACAGTGACTTCCCCAGGTATGTTTAATGCTAAATCTATAATATTAATCTATATCTTTTTATGTTTATTTATACTTATTATTTTTAAGGTAACAAAATGGGCGATTCGGCGTCTGAAAGTGATTCAAGCTCTCTTGATGGCGGGGCTATGCTTCCTCCAAGCACGGTCTCGCGAGATCAATTGCAAAAAAGAATTGAATCACTTCAACAACAAAATAGGTATTGTTTTTCTAATATTTATAAAGATACAATATTGTTAAATTTTTATTTATCGATTTGTATTTATATTTGTATATTTTCATAAAAGTTTAATATACTATTTCTTTTATTACTAATATTTATTGCTTAGTTGATAAGGCGCTAGTAAAAATTATTTTTATAACATAAGTTACATAAGTTTGAGATAATATAAAAAAATTGCAGGGTACTAAAAGTAGAGCTTGATACATATAAGCTAAGAGTCAAAGCTTTGCAGGAGGAAAATCGGGCGTTGCGACAAGCTTCAGTATCAATTGTGAGTGATGAAAAATTTATATAATTATACTAATTTTATTTTGTGTAAAAACATTATTTTTTAATTATTATTATTTTATGAGCTTCATGCTGTATTCCGCACATAAGCAGGGTAAGCAGAAGCAACTTTGTTACTATATAGTAAGTTAAAAGATTTAATTGATATGTAATTTCTTAATACATCAATAAACATCTATGAGTAGTAACTTCTATAATCTATATACTTAAAAGGATATGTTACAACTGACTGAGGTAAGACCGTACAAGACAGCCGTAATCGCTGTGTGTAGAAACATGAAATTTAGACAGATGTTTATTTTCGTAATCTGGACATCCACTAAGAAGGGATTTCGAAAAATTTTAATTATATAAGGGTGAAAGTTGATATGGTCCACTAGTGTTATTATAAAACATTAAAAAAATGTATTTGTGTATTTAATATTTCATTTGCATTCACTGCTTTCTTTGGTTATGTTTACACAACATTATCCCAATTATTTCTAAAATTATATTGAAAATGTAATATGATGAACATGCTATATGAAATTCAGCTTGTGTCGGTGAAAAAACAAGCCATGTTCAAGTGCAGTAGTCATAGTAACAATTTAAAATATCTAGGATTGTGGATTTGATTCCCTTCTAGATAATGAGTTATTTTTATTTCCTTATTATATAGCATCATATGGCATAGTTTTGAAAATTGGGCATAAAGTGAGGAACAAAGTGTCTTAACACTGAGTTTTCTTTGTTTACCCTGCTATAGATGGGTTACATTGTAAATATAAATGAAAGAATTTTCTTATTTATTTAAAATGTGTTTCATTAGCAAGCAAAAGCTGAGCAAGAGGAGGAATATATTTCTAATACATTACTGAAGAAAATTCAAGCTTTGAAGAAAGAAAAAGAAACCCTAGCACATCACTATGAAAGAGAAGAGGAATGTTTGACAAATGATCTGTCTCGTAAACTAAACCAGGTATTTACATTAAATTATGAAATACCGAATAATTAAAAGAAAGTGTGGATAATCATTAAGACAAAGTGCGGTTGACTTCCGCAACTCAATATGGAATGTCTTGAAAATTTGGTGGAAAGTGGGGAATGGGATGTTTATTAAAACCATATTAAAACTAATACAAGGTTTGTTCTGTGTAGCCTGATATATGCAGGATACAGGGGTGAAGCTGAAAAAGAAAAAATATAATAATGAACATTTCCTTATTCTATTTTTAATACTACTTTATTTATAAATAATGTATGTAGCAGTAAAGATAAATTGTGGTTATTAAAAGAAATAACAACTATAAAATGATAATTATAATGACCTACCTAAAAAGGATAAGATCACTATTTAATATACTAAATAATATTTTAAAGTCAATAATGTGAGAATATTATCATAAAAGTGTTAATTTACAGTTACGTCAAGAGAAATGTCGTTTGGAGCAAACATTAGAGCAAGAACAAGAGTGTTTGGTGAATAAATTAATGCGTAAAATTGAAAAATTAGAAGCAGAAACTCTTGCGAAACAAACAAATTTAGAAAGACTTCGCAGGGAGAAGGTATGAGTTTATAATATTTGAACTTATAAGCCAAAACCAGCAAGGTAACGTATAGCTTAAAAAATCAAATCAGCTTCACGTTGTATCCCACACACAGCAGGGTAGGCAGAGGGAAAATAGTGTCAAGACACTGTTCCCCACTTTCTGCCGAATTCTGGAGGCATTGCGTGTTGAGTGGCAGAACTCAACGCCGCGCTTTGCCTCGAGATCAGAGCCAAGAAATGGAAATATAAACGTAAAAAAATATTTCACTTCCTTGCAGACGTCAGACACTCATCTGCGTAAACGCGACACTATGCCGCTGCTCTACGACTGCCTCATAATATATATTAATCCTATAATTAGAAAAGTGTTATATGTATATTATATATATCTACGTGTTTATTATCATTACACAGGTAGAGTTAGAAAATACATTAGAACAAGAACAAGAAGCCTTGGTAAACAGGCTTTGGAAGAGAATGGATAAATTGGAAGCTGAAAAACGTTCCCTTCAAATAAGACTTGACCAACCTGTCTCCGATCCAGCCAGCCCTAGGTAGATAACATTTTTTTAAACATTCAATCATTCAATTCAACAAACAATGCAATTAAACATTTTTAATACAATTTCATAAGTATTTCATACCTTTTTTTAACATTTGAATTCTTTTAATATAAACCAAATAAAACAATATCTATTTAGATTGATATTTGGAAAATTAAATGGTTTCATTTAATATTCCAAAGTTAAGAATAAACATGTTAGTATTAGAAAACAAAATAACCACATATGTATACAAATACTTTGAATGTGTTATTGAATATTGCTGTTTACTTTGTTTTCAAAAATGGATATTTCTGTATTTGCTTTTATATTATTCAATTTTAACGTATTATTCCGTGTTTAGTGATATTATGATGATGATTGATTCTAACAGCATGTTTTCTTTGATTTTGTTATTGTGCTTTATGTAATAATAAAATAACTTTGTCTTGCCAGGGACATTAGCAATGGAGATACAGCATCTAACTTAAGCAATCACATACAAACATTACGCTCGGAGGTTGTTAAATTAAGGTAAAATTATTATATTGTTTTTTTTTCTCAGCTTCTTGCTGTATTTCGCATATAGCAGGGTAGGCAGATGGTACCAATACTACGTTTCCGACTTTCCGTCGCTAGAACTCGATACTGCACTTTGCTCTGTTGTTACCAGAGTGAAGAAGAAATATATTGCTAACCCACAACCGTCGCGTCTACAGTCATACGCCTTTACGAACCAGTGGTGGCTAAGTGGAAATCAGAGTTACTTAATACTATTACACTTCTCTCTACGTAGGCAAGGAGAACTTTGTCTTTAGACACTCCATACCCCAATTTCCGACCAATTTTCGGGAGTGTTCAGCGGCAGGACGCAATGCCGCGCCTTTGTAACTACACTAAACGAACCCATATCCTTTGCGCTTATAGTTAAACGCTATCCTAATACACTACACCAAAAAAAGTGATATTTATATAATAAATATTGTTTCATAAAATAAATTTCAATTACATGTCTCAATAGGAATCAGTTAGCGGTCTCTCAGAATGAAAACAAGGAGAAGATACAACGATTTGCATTAGAAGAAAAACACATTCGAGAAGAAAATCTGCGTCTTCATCGAAAATTACAACAAGAGGTTAGAGACAAGATCTCATTCAATTACAATTTTTTAAATGTTATAACAGTCTTTTTTGTATAATTATACCATACAATGTAAAACTTTTTAAACCTTAGTCAATTTTACTTGCCTTATAAATAAATTAATAAGTAAAGTACAGTTCGCAAGGCTTAAGTTCAATTTTGCATTAGTGTGAGTGATTATAAAAGTAGAGCCAGAAAAAAGCTTTTGAAAATATAGTTTACTAGTGGACGCGCGCAGCTCCGCCTGCTTATTTGCACCCTTATGGGCGAATTCTAAAAAATCACGAAACACGTGTTCAATGAATTTAAAGATTTTTCCATACAAACTTTCCAGCCCTTATTTGCACCCTTATTTGTTCAAAGAAATATTTTTAAGTCTGAATTTCAAATTTTATAAAAATCGGTTCTGATTTTAAAAATAATCTATACAAAATTTCAATCTCTATTTCATGCCGTTAGGGTTAAAATTTTTGAAAATCCCTTCTTAGTGGATGTCCAGATTACGAAAATAAACATCTGCCCAAATTTCACATTTCTACCATTAGCGGTTACGGCTGTGCGTGTGCTTGTGTGACCTGTCAGTGGGAAAATGTCCATATATATATATATATATATTTATTATAATTTAAATTTCAACAACAGGTAGAGCGTCGTGAAGCGTTGTGCCGGCATCTTTCAGAAAGTGAATCTTCTCTAGAGATGGAAGAAGAGAGGCAATTCAATGAAGCATTGAGTGTAAGTAGAAATCATCATCATCAATGGCCTTTTCTCGTCCGCTGCTAGACCGAAACAGAGTTCTATCTAATCTATCGATCCAGTATAAAACTAAAAATATGTTTTACATAAACTTTCAATTTTTTTTATTCTGCCTGTCTTAAATTTTTACAAATATACAATTCAAAAGAACTTAACGAAAACCATAAAATGCAAAAAGGCAGTCTTATCACTAAGTGATTCTGTCCGGCTACTTAGTTTTAGGAATCTATTAAGAGGAGTGAAACATGCACATTAATATATATTTACAAGTCGACATATTCCATCAAGTACAGGCGTCCCTCGTATAACACGGTACCGATATTACACGACACAAGAAATTATATTAGTATAACACGATTTTGAAAAATATGCATTTTAAATTTTAATTTTTTTTTTCGTTCAATAAGCTGTTTCTACTTGTTTTATACTATGTAATTATTATTATTAGTCTTTGAATATATTTTTTCTTCTATTTTTTAATTTTTGTATTTCATCATAAAATTGAATTTAATTATTTCTGTTTCATTTATGTAGTATTTGGAACGAAATTTCAACTATCATAAAATTTTACACCTTAAGATTTGGTTTCGATATAACACGGTACACATTGCCTTTATTTATATGATTTCAAAGTTTCGTATAACACGGTTTCGATATAACACAAGACAAGGTCTCGATACTACACGGTGTGCAGTATGGTATACCTGGTTTCGTATAACACGGTTTTGATATAGCACGGTACGAATTAATCGTGTTATACGAGGGATGCCTGTACATGAACGTGAAGCTAACAAAATAAAAAAAAAACATATAAATGATGTATTTGTGTAATAAACACATGTGCATTGTGCATGCAGGCGCGGTCGCGCAGCGTGTCGTCGCCGGGCGGGTCGCGGCCGCTGTCGCCGTACGCGGCGCCGCTTCTCAACGCGCCTGCGCGCCCCGCGCTGCACTTCAACTCGCAGGTACCTACTCATTCACACCATGCAGCATGCACCACGCAGCATGTGGGTTCTTGCTATAGTTCTTTGTTTTATAGCTTCACACTGTATTTTGCTCATAGGGGGGCAGGGGGAACCTGGAAACCTAGTGTTAAGATTCTCCTCTCCCTATTAAGACAATGCCATTCCCCACTTTCCGCCGAATTCATGACACATTGTGTAATGAGTGGCGTAACTCAACGTCGTTCCAAAAGCGAGAAAATGAAAATATTAATTTATAAAATGATTTGACATTTGACAACTGATTTGTTCGAAATTACAGGCGAGGCGCGCAAGCGAACGGTTCGTCAAGCCAGCAGTGCCGGCCACCGGCACGCTGATGCCGCGCGCCCCCCCCGTGCCGCCCGCGCCCCCTGCGCCCGCACCCGTCGCGCCGCCCTCGCCCACCATGCAGCCCGCCAGCCCCATGGATACGTCCTCCAGGGACTAGACGACAGAGGAGCACTCGTGCCCGCCTTGAAGTTAGGTGTAGATGCCTGCGCAGATATGTTTTAGGAATTTTCTTACTTTTGATTATTTTCTTCCTGTGTGAACAATGCGCAAAATTTCATGGCGCCTGTCTTCAGGGCGGCCACGACTCGTCGACCGTACTATATTCGCACGCACTCCCCCAGTACCTTCGCACTCGTCTATGCTTGATGCATCCCTGGGGGCGGGGGCGGAGGTACATCTTATTACCTTTCATTAGGTAGAGAATGGTCTGGCTTATCTTGATTGCATCCAGCATACAGTAGCAGTAATTTTTTTTTGATTTCATTCCTGTTGAATAACAAAGCAAAGTATTGGTATATTGAAATTGTTTTATATTTTTGCTTGTGCAGTTTGTTTGGGGTAACAATATACCTAATTGATCTCAATCAAGTTTTTCAAGATGATGGGTGATGTTAAAGTTTTTGAATAAAAGATGTTTTACTTATTATTAGCAATTAAAGTACAGGTAATTTCAAAAATATTTTTTTTGTTGATTTGAGATATGTTTTAATCAGTAGATATTTTTTTAAATTGTGAATTAAGTATCTGGTTTTTTTAAATTGTGAATTAGGTATCTGATTCAAAATTAAAAAATATATATTATATCAAAATTTTTATGTATTCAGTTAAAAGTTACTATCCTGTTAAATGTTTTTGAGATTATTCAGTCCATTCTCTTCAGTTGTCTTGTGCTTTATAACAGTCTTGATCAGTGGTTCAGTTCATTGATCAGTTAACATTATTTTTTGTTTTATATAGTATTGAAGTAAAAAAATATCGCCAAGCTAAAACAAGTTTCATAACATTTTTAAAATTTTTAATGTTATTGTACTTTTAGAAAATAAAATTGTTCTCATTTCATATTAATTAAAAATAAATTTGAGTGCCGCCACTCAATACGCATTACCTCGATAGGGTATACCCGGGTGTACTCTGCTACTCTTTACTTTTTATAAAAATGATCTAGAGCTGTTATAAAACTCAAAACTTAAAACACTTATTGATAATGCAGCTTACAAGTTTGAGTTGCAGTGCTATTTGGGGTGTTTATGTATGTCCCCTGTGCTACTAGATAGTACCATAATAAATATATTGAATTATATAGTACTAAGACATTGCGCTGTCGTGAAATAAATACTATTATTTTTAACATTTTTAATGTGTTATTTCACAGTAAAGGTAGAAAAATATTTTTAGAAAACGTATACATAAATCGTAACTAACTGATGAACGTGATGGCTTAAAAAGAGGCGCGGTTTCTACGTTTTGTTTTTGTACGTTTTCTAAAAATAAAAAAATACTATACAATACTAATATTTTGATATATATTTGGGATTGATTATATTATGTTGAATTTTGTGCTTTTCATTTTAAAGTATGTTATCATACAATATTAACAACTGAACTATGATATTTTTAATATTTGTTTTCTTTTTTTTTAACATAATTATTATGTATATTTTTCAAGAATACTGAACTATTTATACATTAAGTTGTTATCACACTGGTTTATTTTTTCTTTTTATATATCTGGGTTATTATAAGAAATCATACCATTGCAAGAAGCTTTTTATTAGTTTTATTCTAAATTATTAAATAAAAAATTTCAAGTTTGTATGAAAATTAGAATTTGACTGATTATTATTGAAATTGATTAGACATTATTTAAAGTATATTAATATCAATGCTTATAATAGTTAAATATAAGTATTTGATATTTGAACGAAATTAGGTTTTAGGACTAGGCGTGAATATGTTGAATTTTGTTTTTACTTAAACGGGCAGCCTTATTTTTGTTTTGACTAAAGATTTTAGTCATAATATTGCATTTAAATATGCCTATAGAATTCACGCAAAGTTCTTTACATTGGAATTGCGCAAGTTTCCATACACGCGGCCTCCTGCATCATGCGTCGCGAGATGATTTGATGATTCAATTATCAAAAGTCTATTGTTACTATGTATAATATATGCCCTCGCTGATGTCAACGGCTTAAATAAAAAAAAAAAATAGTTATTGTTTTATATTATTCGTTCGTTTTGCCTCAAGGCTCTTGCGTCCTTTCTAGTATAGTATTATGTATCGCGCACCGCTCACTGCCTTTTAGACTTGACACGTTCCTTATAAAGGACCTATTTCACCACAATATTTGAATAAGACGACAGCGTTTTGATGAAAATATGTTGGGTAATTTCATAAGAAATTACACAACTCTTATTAATTGTAATAATAACTTTATTTAGTCACTTTACGAAATTATTGATATTTTGTAATTGTAAAGCAGGGATGTTTATGATGTCATTTTGAATTCGTATCTAGGATATGTATCTATGAAGAATACCATCGGTTCTGGTTTAGGTAACGGACATAAAATTATTTTGGATTATCCATTAGTTTCGAATAATTTCAGTGACGTATATTAGATTGTTGTGAAATTGTTTTTTTTAAGTATTTTGTTTGATTTGATTAAAAATGAAGATTTTTATTGAAAGTTATTGATATTGTATTAGGAAAAGTTCTTGGTAATTATCACTACTTTGTACTAAGATACTAGTGTATCGGCTCGGCCAGGTTTCATTTAGATACCGTCTATATTCGAAATTATCCGAAACTATTGTATCAGTCTCGGTAACGGTGACGGATAGTTTTTTTTTTTGGATATCTATTAACCAGCTGTAAACTGCATTTTGAATAATTAAATCTTTTAAATAAGATTAAATCCAAGTTTCATTTAAATTGATATAATCATATCCGTTATTTAACGCACACAACTATTTAGATATAAAATTTAATAAGAAATGGTTACTGAGTTACCGAGCGTATTAGAGTTTTAAGCTATACTAATCAGCTACATTATTTAAAATAACTTATTATAAAGGTGTGGTGAGACGGGTCTCTTGTGATTTTATTTATAATACAATAGTTGATGTTAAACGCGCAACGTTTATTTTGGACAGGAAGGAGGGGAACGTGGTACAGTCAAATTTGAGAATCCTCATAAAGTAATTTAATATTAAAACTCATGAGACATTGGATTATATTCAAAATGATGGGTATCTGTGCATATTTGCCGTTTTTGTAAGTTATGTAAGACTTGCAAATATCGAATGTACCATATAGATTGTATTAAGTCAAAAGTTAGACTTAACAACTTATTTTTCTAATGCACAGATTTGCCCATTTGTCATTAATATTATACTCTGGCTATTTAATAGTGTTTATTATCCAATGTCTGGACATAGCCTAGGGTTATATATGGGTTTATTTGTGTGGCAGTGGGTATTATGTTATAGACTGTATAAATCGTACACGAATAAGGGTTGTAGAGGATTAAAGATTGTAATCTAATATATGTATGTATATCACGAACATGTCTTCAAACTACTTTATGTGCTTGTATCATGGGCACTTTGAGTAGGGTGAATACAGACTCTATTTAAATATATATATGCAGATTTTCACTTAAACAGTTTATTTTTTTTTCAATGTTAATAAAAGAAATATATGCATTAATATTAATTTTGTGTTTTCATTTAAATATCGTAGTCTAAGAGGTATACCTATGAGGCTTACGAATACTTGACTAATAGATTTGAAGAACAATGCATTTGGAATGAGATAATTTCTATGGTATATAAACAAAAAAAAGTCGGGCAAGTGCAAGTCGGACTTGCCCACCGACGGCTCTGTACCAATTTTAGGATTGTTATTCAACGAACGAACTTACAAAAGTTGACAAACTTAAATTTGCGGGCGTATCTACTCATTTTGTATGAAATTAAGAATAATTATAGGTTTGTCAAAAAAAAATCAGAAGCTGATTTTTTTTTTGACAGCAGACAGCAGCAAACAGCAGAGTAGGCAGACGGAACCTAGTGTCAGAACCTCCGTTCCCCACTTTTCGCTGAATTCAGAGCGAGGAAATGAAACTATTAAATATTTCATTTCCTCGACTGGGAACTGAGCCCACAACCTGTCACGTTACAGTCGAACGCTTGTGCCCCTGCGCCACGACTGGCCTCAGTATTACTATTATATAATAATAAGCCGAATATAAAATATAAAGTCTTGAATGAATTAATCTGGTCATTTATAAATCCTTATTGTGCCGGATTGGCGTTTGTTACATGATAGCTATTATGTATAATAGACGAACAAGGTTAATTATGTTCGATAAAAAAATAGAAAAAATCGCAAGTTATACAGACGCTCCCCCAACATTCTCCTAAGTAGAATTTCATTGATCCGTCCGCACGTCCGATGATATTTTTTTAATATAAATTATGCAATAATTAAAGCAGGTAATAATAGCTTAGATGAATATAATTAATTTGATTTATAAAATTTTTCCATCACTTTGTTCTATTTCATGGATATTTCCCATATTTCATCTAATTTTGGTGTTGTATAGTTTCTAAAAGGTCAATTGCGCAACCGACGGAATCCGGCATGAAATGGTATCCGCCTAGGCGAAGACATGGTTTGGTAATTGTTGAAAATTATTTTATATAGGTATAATTTGTTTTTTAATAATTCTATTTCGTTGTTTGGTCATACCTACGTAAGAACTGCAAAATGTATTATGTGTATGGTAGATTCCATAGAGCCAGAATGGGCCCGGACGTGGAAATTGCTTCCTCCTTATTTTGGTTACAGTTCGGGGATCTTTTCGCGGAAACTGAAGGTTGAAGGTGGAATTATGAATGATGTTATCAAGACAAAGAACTATCAGAGATATATTATGAAGTACTTCAGACATTGTTTTTGGTTATTCTCATCTTGCTAATGTTGAGTACTTGCAAAGATACAATACGGTATGGCTTTGGGGAATTGAAAGTACCTACTAACTTAGGGTACTAGGTGGTTGTTTTATAGGTACAAAATCCCACATCTGCTCTTGAAAATAGCTGTGCTTTGCTCTACTGGGATCGTTCTATTAAAATGTAAAATTTAATCCTCTATGATAATTAAAGTATACGAAGTAATTTTAGAGGAAAATCAACTAAAATTCATATTATTTTATATTGAGGTATATTTTTTGTATTATATTTATACATTATATATAGATATATATCTTTAGTTCCTGTATTGTTCGGCATTTCTAATATGTACATACAATCATATTTTACACACGCGTCGTAAAGCTAAGCAAGCCGAGGACGGCCAGGGCAAGGTGTATTTGCGTTGGTCGCTGCTAGGGTTACAGGTAGAGCAATTTGCATAATGCCTCCCACGAAGTATTTTTAGCAATATAAGATTTTTATGATGAGTAAACTGCGGAAGGAGCCATTGTGCAACGCGCCCCTTATGCCGGCATTTTATCTGTAAGCAAATGTCTATGTTTACTTTTGAAGGTAGGAATGATTGTTCTACTTTGAAAATAACCCATATAATTGTTGTCAATTTTTGGTTTTGTAATTATTAAAATTGCCAAAACTCTTTTCCTTTAAAATAATGTTGCTTGGTTATATAAATTACATACGTATAAATTTTGCATACCCAGCTGTTACATAAACAAATTCGTGAACGTATGTATGTACATAGACATACATAAGTTTCGTTTACGTGTATTGACTTTAAAAATTTATCAATACACGAACAGTTTTTTTATTAGACTAAGTTGCTCTATTAGATTCTACACAACGCCGGTAATTTTACTTAGGTAATTAAGCGTATACTTCCTTTTGTATTAATTTTTAAAAAATACTTATTTGCTTAGTACCTAACTGTTTTAGAAAAGAATACGTGATCGCAGTGAAAATTAGCAAAATCACGCTCATTTGAAATGAAAATATAGGTAGGTATATTCGTTTAGACAGATAAGGTAAATATAACGCTTGAAAGTGTATTTAAAGTAAACTGAGTTAAAATTAAGATTCAAATAGAAACGTAAAACGTAGTCCGAGAGCCGACAGTCGTAAAATAACTGTTTGCTAACCACGAATAGTTGTCGCGGTGTATTGATCCTTCCAATAATTATCGAACACGTTTCATGTCACCATGTTTAAATACAAAAGTAGACGAGTATGGCGGACGCAGCTAGCCTGTTTACATTTACGTACGGAAATGTAGAGGTAGGCAGTCGGCAGAGCTAACACAAAACCCGCCACGGTGAGAGAAATATTCGTTTACTGCAAAAGATAAGAATTACCTTTTGTCGGCATCTTTGATCTTTTCAATACTGAGTTACCGCATTGTTGTGAACTTAAAGGTATGTAAATATAAACACATCGATTACAATATTACCTTAATTTTACCTACTTATGTTATATGATAATTAAGTATATATTTATTTAGAGGCCGTTGGGGCGCAGGGGGGTGTGGCTGTAACGCGACGGTTGTGGGTACCATTCCCACTCTAGGGAATTAATTATTATTTATTAATATTTTCATTTCTTCGCTCTGGCATCAAGGCAAAAACCCGGTGTTGAATTCCGCCACTCAACACGTAATGCCTCGAAAAATTCGTTGGAAAATGGGGTACGGAGTGTCTTAACTCTCGGTTACCTCTGACTACCCTGCCTGCTATGTGCGGTACCTATACAGCTTGAAGTAGTTTTTTTAGGATCTTTATTTATGCTATGAAACTATTTTATATTTTGAAATTTGAAAATAATAGTAAGTATATAAATAAACTTGATTGTAATTTTTTACATGAAGTAACTAATTTCAATTTTAACGAATTTCTAATTATATTTCTCATGTACATAATATGTATAATGAGAGTTAAACGTTAATAATATTAATAGTTGTAAATATTGACTTTGAATCTATCACGTAAATTTTGGAACTGTTACCTTTAGCATACTGTTAATGTTCATGTAAACGAAAACGACTATAAATTTTTATAACTTTAGTTGCGATTTAACTATTTTTATATAAGTATATATAGTATATTTGTACATCTTGAGGCTTGGTAACTTTAAAATAGAAAAGAAAATTTATAAATACCTACATATATAACAAGTTGCGCATATTTAAGTACATGACAGTATTAATTTAAGCATGATCTAGCGTTTATATTGACCGAACTCTCTGCAAACAACTAAGATACATGCAACCATGACAAAACTTTAAACCCAATGACGTAAAACTCATCTTTAAAACATATAAATTTCTATATAATTTCTCTCGTAATCATAATCTCGTAAGATTTAAGTCAGTCGAAATCCACCAGATATGGTGTGAGATAACGAGGCTGAATGATATTTACGCCAAGGTGTTAATTTCAGGAGGTTAGAGTAGCGTGAATTTTATTTATATGAAAAGTTAATTCATGCCCTGCTAGCACGTAGTGTTTAAACGGTGGAGTTAGCACTGGGCTCCGAATAAACAGAGTTGAGCTTGCAGGGTCGTCATTCGTCTCCACAGCTGGTGTCAACTAACTGAACGACGCTTTACGAAAGTAATTAGGTATAAAGGCGTCATTATTGTCCTCTTGAAGGTGTGGCAGTGTTTTAAATATATTTATTGTTATTTTATTGTAAATAAGATAACGAATTATTAAGAAATTTCGATTGATGGTTTTGGAAATTTGTACGAGTGTTAGAATTTATATAATAAGTGTACAATAGGTAGGCCAGTCGTGGCGCAGGGGCACAATGTGTGCTGCAAAATCAACTGGTTGTGGGTTCGATCCCCACTCGAGGAAAGTGAATATTTATTAAAATTTATATTTTCTTTTCAAATTGTTGATATCCTATAGTTTTCGTAAAGGTCAAGCAAAAGAAAGTACTTACATAAAAATCTATAAAACATGTTGACTGAAAATATATTAAATAAGTAATGCAATACTGATTATAAAAAAAGCTTTTAATTACGACATTTTATAGAACAATCGAATTCGAATAATCTGTAATTTTATAATAGTACGGTAATTTTATTTCGTCGTGTTGATGATATTTGTATTAGGTAAAAGTGTATTTCATTACTATATTTTCTTGAAATGCGGAACTAAAGGTGTTTGTATTCAATGATTTCATACAAATTATATCCTCTACCTACCATTTTGTATTATTCGTAGGTACGTACTTATATCACTAAGCATTACGATTGGCCATAACGGCGGAGTGTTTAAAAATGAAACGTTTCTGTGGAGAGCATTGAGCTTGTTCGTTGTTTGAGGTTTCCTTTTCCAATTAGCACTTGGCCGGTAGACCGTAACTGGGTGAGGCGAGTTTGGTATGTCGGAATGCTGGCCAGGCTCTCCTCGGCAATCACACTCGGGAGGTATTATACATCCCGAGTGTGATTGCTGACCATTTAAACATTTGAAAATGTTTTGTTTTTATTTAATGAAATTAATTTAAATTAATATAATATTGGTGGGTAAAATTACTTAATTGTAATCAAAGTATAAAATATTACACTATAATTGTGTTAACGATTGCTTATTTGTTGCAGTTGGAATGCAGAAAAAGATAATACTTAAAAATTAACTTTTACCAATTGTAATTGGAACGAGATATTCTACCTACATATTTATACAGTGTATCTACTTATAAAATTAAAGTTTAGATTTAGATAGATTTAAATTTAACTTATACAATTAAAGTTTAGATTTAACACATAAATAGATAAATACATAACCATTTACTTAAATAAATTTAATTAAAAACATGAAATTTACAATTTAAAAATTTCACTTAATTGCATATCTACTCCAAAGGTAAAAATAATTTTCCATGTGTTCAGCTTCAAAGACATATTACAACGCATTTATTTTTAGTTAACTAAAGCAATTTTCGACTGTTTAGAATCCTACTTAATATTATAAATGTGGAACTTTGTGAAGAGGGATTGTTCCACTTTTTCATTAGAATAACGCATAGGTAGTAGACGACATTATTTAAAGATTTTGAATAATTTATTAAAATATAACAATACGTTTAAGCGGGCGAAGTCGCCTTGGGCCGCTAGTGGATAGATACAAAGGCAATGTCAGTGCCAATACAGTAAGTATAGCATATAGGTACATATGTCTAAATCTTAATATTAGAAAGCAAAATTAATAATAAATAACATTTACCTAAACATTTATTTTATTAACTATTGTCTTTAAACTATTGTCTAATCGAGGTCTTCGCTATTTTAAACTTTATGTCATGGCCAACTTTTATTGAAGGCAGATTCAAATAATTAAATTAATGCAGAGAATATTAAAGATTAGTAACGTGGTATTTTTAAAAGAGAAATTAGAAGCAACGAAAATACTGTAACTAAGTATTTCATGTCGGACGAAGTCGCCAGCAAAAAAACTAGTAGTTTTTTATAAAATCGCGTGATCGAAGTTGACTTTTAGTAGTCAATTGTAAAAAACTAAACGAACCTTTATAATACATGATCTTTGTTGTTCAAGTTTAGAACAATCTTCACCACTCTATCAGTTAAAATATGTATAACTATATATTAACTATAATTTAGAGTAAGGGGTCTGTACCCTTCATCATCATCATCATCATCAGCCTGTTCTCGTCCACTGCTGAACATAGGCCTCTCCAGCCCTGTACCCTTACTATGATACAATGTTGTGATTTAGTTATTATATTGTAAAATTTCTGCTGGGTCCTGGGTCATTAGAGTAAAGATAAGAAAGGGTTACTAAGATAAGAAAATCATTATCGAAGTAGAGTTCTTGTGGTTTATATTATATTTAAATATTGTAAGAATATTTTAAAAGCTTTGAAAGTTAGAAGGAATTGATAAGCTTTTTTTTTTGGAATTTAAATATGAAAATATTAACCCGACTCTACATTTCTGATAATTGGTTTTTAAGATCACGCTGTATTTCGCACGTAACAGGGTAGGAACATGGGAACTTAGTCTTAAGACATTCCGTTCCATTAAGATATCTCTGTCTCCTACTTTCCGCCGAATTTTGGAAGAATTGAGTGAAGAGGGGTGGAATTCAACGTCGCGCTTTGTCTCTTGACTAGAGCGAAGAAATGAAAAAACTGACTTTAAATATTTTATTTTCGCGAGTGGGAATCGAACTCACAACCTGCGTTTACAGTCACGCTTGTGCCCCTGCGCCTCGATAGGTTTCGATAAATTTAATAATGGCGTAGCTACATATTTTTTGAAAGATTAGTATTTGAAATTTGTTACGATGCCTACATTTAGTTGTGTATAAAATAACAATGAAAATATTTAGCGCAAAATATAAATACTTAGCGCAAAATAATAATAATATATTTAAAAAAATATATAATAGAATTGGTTTTATTGTCACGAACTGTGTAGGTTTTGTCATAATAGAATTCCAATGTAAATCAAACATTTTCCGCTACGGTATATAAAATTAATTTAGAGTCAAATTTTATTGAATTATTGAATGTCTATTTAGTTGACTAACCGCATCGATGTTGCGCAGGATTGTCACAAATGCGGCTAAACATCACCACCGACCAATCGGTTCCTCTGTCAATATACCGGAGGCGTGGCCTGAAGCACTCTACTGGGGTCATAACTCACTTCATTATTAACGCAAAATTAGACCTTTATATAATATTCTTAAGACTCAATCCTGTATGATAATTTTATGGTGATCTAAAAAATGTTATGGGAAATTATGATGTACGTTAAAGCCACATGAACGAATCTTGAATACCACGCTTGGGAAACCTGAGGGTATATCATTTTGTATACATGCTAATGAGGTGTAGTGCGGTCGAGTTTGTGGTAGTTGGTCATGCAGTTGGCACGTCAGCACTGATTTGTGTTATATGACAAATAGACACCCTAGCTTCTATTGGAACTGTTGACGTTTTATGTTTATATTAATTAATTGATTATAATAAGTATTTTTTTTTTCTATTTTATGGACAATATAGTGTGTTAATAGTGAAGTGAAAAGCTGAAATGATAATAGTTTAAGGCTGAAACTGAATAAGGGATTCAAATTTGCAAAAGGTAAATATTAGAAAGGAAATAAGTTTACAATAACGTAGGGGATACCTATTGCCTATTTCTTGTAAGGTTCTCTCAATATCGCTATTCAGATTTCAGTATTGTGAATTCAACGACTTTATTTTCACAGTATAAAGATAATCACTATGTACGAGTATATAAATCACGTTTTCGTGTTTAATGAAGTGCAAGTATTTAACATCTGTATGTATAATAAAAATGTAAATGATCGTCTGTACATGGAAGATATGTGAGAAAATCTAAAACTGGGAGCTTTTATCAAATTCAAAATATTCTTTATTCAAATAGACTATTATAAGCACTTTTGAATCGTCCAATGAACATATAAACATAAAGCTACCACCGGTTCGGAAGGCAGTTCTGCTGAGAAGAGCCGGCAAGAAACTCAACAGTTGCTCTTTTCAAAGTCGAAGTTTCGATTTGTTTTGCCTTTTTGTCTATGCATTTGTGCGCGGCAACCCCAGAAACAGCTTCACCAATTTAAACACCATATTCAATGTACAACGGACTGATATTTCAACAGTCTTTATAGGATTGAGCTCAACATACGTTTAGTTTCTACATCCTACTCATTTTAAGGATATATGGCGTATTTTTGTATAACCTTGCCACGCTTTAACTGTAGTTAATTTTGTTTTATCTATATTTTAAGATGATACTCGCTTTTCTTTAAGATGTACTCTACAATAACATTCTGGATGAGTAGTTCTTCGTAGTTTGTTGACTGCCTTTATACCACCAATAAAGGCAGTCAACAAACTACGAATACGAATACGAATGGCTAAGATTTCTATCCTAATAACTAAAATATTTTATGACCCACTTTGTTTTTCTATATGCTGTTTACGAATTGACTGACTGCACCTTTAAAGAGGCTGGTTTTAGAGTATTGTCCAGGTATTTCAGCTATAGTAAAATTTCGTTTATGCTATGCATGCATAGATTTTATTTGTAGTTGTATTGAATTTTAGTGTAAACGCCCGCCTCTTTTGAAAATGCTGCCGTAGAAGATTATTGTTTTCTCTACTCCAAGGGATATTTGATATTAAATTTCAGCTTGATACCTTCACACGATCTTGAGATAAATAGTGACAGGAATGGACTGACGGACAATATAGTGATTCTTTAGAGGTTCCGTTATTTTGTTCTGATATGCCTTATAAAATAATTATATAATTACGCGACGCCTATTTGAAGTCATTCGAATTTGATATGTAATTATATTTCAATAGCAGCCCGAAATAAACTAACAAAAAACAAAAGAAGAACCAGAGAAGTTTTACATTCTCTACTTATCACTGCTTAGAGTGTTGAAATTCAGAAAACGCAACACATATTTATTTAATACTAGTGGTACACGTGCGGCGGTATTTAATAGATAATTGTTTACTTAATTCATATCTTATAGGCTGTCGTGGCGCAGCGGCACAAGGGCGTGACTGTAACGCAACGGTTGTGAGTTCGATCCCCACTCGAGGAGGTTTTATATTTATTTACGTTTATATTGGAAATGTTAAATTATTAATAATTGAATTTCTTCGCTCTGGTGTCGAGGCAAAGCGCAGCGTGAGTTTTGCCACTCAACATGCAATGCCTCCAGAATTCGGTAGAAAGTAGGGAACGGAAGTGTCTTAACACTAGGTTCCCTCTGTCTACACTGCTATGTGCGGGATACAGCGTGAAGCTAAAAAACACTATATGCACTTGAAAAAACACGGTTATTTTAAAATCATAAACAGATATTTTTATTTTATTTAATTATAAATTAGTAAGTCACGTAATTTGTTTCCAACTGATACACACTGCAAAAGNTTAAGACACTCCGTTCCATTAAGATATCTCTGTCTCCTACTTTCCGCCGAATTTTGGAAGAATTGAGTGAAGAGGGGTGGAATTCAACGTCGCACTTTGTCTCTTGACTAGAGCGAAGAAATGAAAAAACTGACTTTAAATATTTTATTTTCGCGAGTGGGAATCGAACTCACAACCTGCGTTTACAGTCACGCTTGTGCCCCTGCGCCTCGATAGGTTTCGATAAATTTAATAATGGCGTAGCTACATATTTTTTGAAAGATTAGTATTTGAAATTTGTTACGATGCCTACATTTAGTTGTGTATAAAATAACAATGAAAATATTTAGCGCAAAATATAAATACTTAGCGCAAAATAATAATAATATATTTAAAAAAATATATAATAGAATTGGTTTTATTGTCACGAACTGTGTAGGTTTTGTCATAATAGAATTCCAATGTAAATCAAACATTTTCCGCTACGGTATATAAAATTAATTTAGAGTCAAATTTTATTGAATTATTGTATGTCTATTTAGTTGACTAACCGCATCGATGTTGCGCAGGATTGTCACAAATGCGGCTAAACATCACCACGGACCAATCGGTTCCTCTGTCAATATACCGGAGGCGTGGCCTGAAGCACTCTACTGGGGTCATAACTCACTTCATTATTGACGCAAAATTAGACCTTTATATAATATTCTTAAGACTCAATCCTGTATGATAGTTTTATGGTGATCTAAAAAACGTTATGGGAAATTATGATGTACGTTAAAGCCACATGAACGAATGTTGAATACCACGCTTGGGAAACCTGAGGGTATATCATTTTGTATACATGCTAATGAGGTGTAGTGCGGTCGAGTTTGTGGTAGTTGGTCATGCAGTTGGCACGTCAGCACTGATTTGTGTTATATGACAAATAGACACCCTAGCTTCTATTGGAACTGTTGACGTTTTATGTTTATATTAATTAATTGATTATAATAAGTTTTTTTTTTTCTATTTTATGGACAATATAGTGTGTTAATAGTGCAGTGAAAAGCTGAAATGATAATAGTTTAAGGCTGAAACTGAATAAGGGATTCCAAATTTACAAAAGGTAAATATTAGAAATCAAATGGCATATTTAAATAAGTTTACAATAACGTAGGGGATACCTATTGCTTATTTCTTGTAAGTTACTTTCAATATTGCTATTAAGACTTCAGTATTGTGAATTCAACGACTTACAATATTTTCACAACATAAAATAATCACTATGTACGAGTATATAAATCACGTTTTCGTGTTTAGTGAAGTGCAAGTATTTAACATCTGTATGTATAATAAAAATGTAAATGATCGTCTGTACATGGAAGATATGTGAGAAAATCTAATACTGGGAGCTTTTATCAAATTCAAAATATTCTTTATTCAAATAGACTATAACCACTTTTGAATCGTCGAATGAACATATAAACAAAAAGCTACCACCGGTTCGGAAGGCAGTTCTGCTGAGAAGAGGACTGACATTTCATCAGTCTTTATAGGATTGAGCTCAACATACGTTTAGTTTTTACATCCTACTCATTTTAAGGATATATGGCGTATTTTTGTATAACCTTACCACGCTTTAACTGTAGTTAATTTTTTTATTTCTATATTTTATTATCTTATAACATTCTGGATGAGAAGTTCTTCGTAGTTTGTTGACCGCCTTTATTAGTGGTATGGCTTAGACTTCTATCCTAGTAACTAAAATATTTTGTGACCCACTTTGTTTTTCTACGTGCTGTTTTCCTGCACTGCTGCAGACTGACTGCACCTTTAAAGAGGCTGGTTTTAGAGTACTGTCCAGGTATTTCAGCTATAGTATAATTTCGTTTCTGCTAAGCATCAATAGAATTTTCTTTGTAGTTGCTTTGAATTTCAGCGTAAACGCCCCGGGCCTCTTTTGAAAATGCTGCCGTAGAAGATTATTGTTTTCTCTACTCCAAGGGATATTTGATATTAAATTTCAATTTCAATTTCGTACCTTCACACGATCTTGAGATAAATGGTGACAGGAATAGACTGACGGACAACTTTTAGAGGTTCCGCTTGTTTTGTTCTGTTATGCCTTATATAATAATTATATAATTACGCGACGCCTATCTAAACTCATTCGAATTTGATATGTATTTATATTTCAATAGCAGCCCGAAAAAAAAACAATAATTTAAAAAACAAACAAACTAACAAAAAACAAAAGAAGAACCAGATAAATTTTACATTCTCTACTTATCACTGCTTAGAGAAATTGAGAAAACGCAGCATATATTTATTTAATACTAGTGGTACACGTGCGGCAGTATTTAATAGATAATTGTTTACTTAATTCATATCTTATAGGCTGTCGTGGCGCAGCGGCACAAGGGTGTGACTGTAACGCGACGGTTGTGGGTTCGATCCTCACTCGAGGAGGTGTTATATTTATTTATATAGGAAATGTTAAATTATTAATAATTAAATTTCTTCGCTCTGGTGTCGAGGCAAAACGCAGCGTGAGTTTTGCCACTCAACATGCAATGCCTCCAGAATTTGGTAGAAAGTAGGGAACGGAAATGTCTTAACAATAGGTTCCCTCTGTCTACACTGCTATGTGCGGGATACAGCGTGAAGCTAAAAAACACTATATGCACTTGAAAAAACACGGTTATTTTAAAATCATAAACAGACATTTTTATTTTGTTTAATTATAAATTAGTAAGTCACGTAATTTGTTTCCAACTGATACACAGTGCAAAACGACAAAGCTAAACAAAATTGAGCAAATACCTTAATAATATAACTACTAACTAATAAGACTTATAAAATGAAACTCTACATAATGTTAAAATAGTATTTTGAACAAAGTTATTCCATTTTTTAAAATAAATTTTACAAATAATAAAATATATACAAAATAATACTTAATAATTGTTTTAAATAATATCATAAATAAATAACCTCGTTATTTGGTTAACATTCGGTACATAAATCGGCATTATTATAATTATTTAAAAAATAGCTTTCGCCTGCTCAATAGCATCACTCAATAAATAAAAGAAAATCTATAAAAAATTAAATAGTCGTTGCCTATACAATAAGCTAAGACAGATATAAAAAATCTGGCAACCCCATATTTATTTGTGCTAAATATTTCATTGATATTTCAATTAGTAGTTTGATATTGTAATAAAATATTAAATGTATAGGTTAATATTTATTGCATATTGAGATCGATATGAAATATACGTAGGTAGGTAATTGAAATGTTTTATGATCAGTCTTAAATTAATAAAATAATTGATATTAAAGTGGTAGTAGGGTACTATTGATTACTGTAGTGGGAAAAATAAAATAGTAGCATATGTACAGGCGCAATACCGGTAAGCGGCATCAGCAGGATCAGCACAAAGCGCGCGGCGGCGGCAAGTTCCGTCATCGGGCACGAAGGCATATCGGCGCGTCCGCCTCACCACAAAGCCCCCCAATAAACTTTTACAGCAGCATAAAACCCTGACTTTTTAACCCGACTTATTTGAATTAATATCAATTCGGAGTTCCTCAATGGGCTTCACTCGTCAAACTCTAAAGTTTTATGACAACCTCAGAATTGAGGAATAAAATTTAATTGAAACGTATCCCCGAAAAAAAAGTTTGATTGCGGTTATCAGCTTCCGAATTTGAATATTTACATTGAATATTTCTGAGCCTATAAACATACCATGTCTATTATAATAGAAACGGGTCACTAAAATTTGAAAGTGGAAACTAAATTGCGTAAATGACTAGTTTTTTTGTTTAATGTAAAATAAAATATCTTAAAAATATTTTCTTATCACAAGCTCTTAACTTTTATTTCGAAAAATAATGGATAAACACAGATTGTTGCGTATTTTCTGCATTTATTAATACAAAATTAATAAATTGCATATATGACAAAACCTTTCATATAAACGATTTCAACGCGTTCTATACCTTCAGCCGTCTTAATTCGAATTATCATTCTAAAATATTGTAATGTTTAAATAGGACGTAAGTATTAAGCGTATTTATTTTTTCGTTGTTTATTTTAAATATTAGCCGTTTATTGGTCACATTTTAATAAATTGATTGTGACAAACTTTATTGATAATATATTGCGTTATTTGATTTTAGTCTATTGTTTGATTAACATATCAAGGCTGGCGGTTGTACATGCAAAGTGATAATAAAAATTCAAGTTTGAAACGTGGATGACGCAAGACCATTAAAAATACTTACTTGAGTTTTCGGCATCATTCCATTTGCATAGCCTCCTCGGCCTTCATTACGCAGCCGTTCCGCAAACTTTGGAAATTGGAAAAGACAACACGAGCTATATTGTTTCAATGGTTTCAATTTTTGTCTGTTCGCTCTTGCATTTGATAATTAGCACCTCTCTGTTCATATCTAGTCTTACCTAAAACTTTAACACAGAATATTATAGAAACGGTATGCGCGTATTTCCATTGCTTCACAAATTACATAGCTATGGAACCGAATATAATTGGGAATAAATATCTTGTAAATAGATATAGATGATAAATTAGCAGTAAGTATATGAAAATTATATATTATTTTAATATGAACTTTAATACGTGTATTATTAAAGTAGGTGAAAATATGAAAAATGCTGAAAAACTGTTTTTAATGTCGCATTCTTACACATAGCGGACAATAGTGTTCGGGACACCGACAGTCAACATCATATATGACGCTTACATTTATCGAAGTGGGTGTCATAAAGTTTCAATCACGGGTCCCTTATACCTTTTGAGGTAACATTCAGAGCCACTCGTTGTTATCTTTAATATTTTATAGCGATCAGTAAAACGACGGCACTGCAAAGCGATTAAGCGACATTCCACTTGTGGAGCTGGTGATGGGGGCGAGTTATATTGTGTTTGAAGTGCGGGCTCTGTCGGCATCGATAACGAATCGATGTAATTACCCGCAATTAAAAATCGATAAATATTTACGTACGGTGCGCTATGAATATTTTGTAGCGGCCATCACGGACTTAGATGAGCAGTTCGGACCAATAGTTGGTTGAACACCATATTTAACCTTACCATTAAAAAGAAAATGTTCGCAATTCATCTATACGACTCAACTTTAATATTTATACCTCATGCAGTCGTAAAACGATGAATAATGACGCTGGAGCTGAGTTCGCTAGTGCTGTAATTACTTTGCCTTCATACATAAGTACCGCACGTTGGCTGTCTTGTGTTGTTGTGTAAAACTTAAATGTTGTAGAGTTACGATACAAACCTTTATAGATCCTTTAATATAACTGTGCAAAGAAACATGAAACATTCTAAATTAAAACCTACCATATAATATATAGTTGTATAAAAGGACTATCCATAATATTAAACTAATATTATAAGATTACAATGTTAGTAAGGAAGAGTTACATTAGCATTCTTAAGTCCACCTGTATCATTTTTGCTCTTATGTACTTAAAGTGCTGAACCAAATATTTTTTTAAATTATGGTGTGTAGGTACGTATCTCTCTCTCTCTCTATTTATTATTATTAACTGCCAAAAATAGAAAAAAATCCAATAATTATTATTTAGAATTATTATTTATGACTATTTTCCGTTTTGGCGGGTACACGCACAAAAAATGTTTTCAAGATATTATAACTGTTTCCGCTTTAATCTGATAAAATATACACTGTCTCTTAGTGAAAGCGATTTTGTTTTATATTTTGTAAAGAAGATGCACAGACATTAGATAACAAGTCTATGCATGCATGAAAATGAGTACATGCAAGTAATGAGGATTTTAATCAAACATTTTTGCTATGTCTGTATACTCTTTTCAGCTTTACCTACCCCAGCAGGGAAGTCGGAGATAATTTTATAGGGAGAGTTAATACACTCCCCTTTTCGGCCTAATTAGAGACAATGTTTGTTAGTTGATGTAACTTAACTCCTAACTTTGCCTTACGGAAGCAGGAAAATGAAATTAGTTTATCCTTCTAAGCCGACGTATTAACAACCATCACGTTTACAGACAGACATTGTCCTACGATCGACCTATTTTTGTACGTGCCTATTATACTACGAAAATTTAATGTATGGTATTTGGTTATAATATAGTCTACTTATTTATTTTTGTGTATGTATTCGGTTAAAAGTATAAGTATATGTTCCACAGTGAAATAGAAAAAAAACGATATTTAACTTATAAATTAACTCATTGCGCAAATCTATGCTCTAGAAAAATATTCGTTTTGGATTTTTTTTTTATTATATTGCATAGAATTCATTTAAATCTTTTGTTTTTATTTAGTCTAAAATAAACATATATGAAATATACGACCATTTTATAAAATTAATATTTATAATAGGTGTAATTCACATAGTATCAGACTATTCTCCTGACACCCAAACCTTCAGGACAGAAATAACTTTTTTCGGACTATATTTAAAAAATATTTTATAGGAAGAGCGATAAATAGTACTTATTTAAAAAACTCCTCCTTCCCCGTTTTATGTCAATTCTTACATGGTAAACATAAATAATTTAAATGATTATACCTACTGTGAATTATAATTAAACTTCGAAATAAGAAACGAAAACAAGTTTCTAACATTTATTAAACTGTATGAAAACAAAAATCAGACTTGGTTATTAACTAAATGTCATACAATCTTATATACCTACTTCCTCGCTATATAACGCACGAGTTAGAGAGTGATAACATTAAAGAGTTGGAAGAGGAGAGTCATCAAATTATGATATCACATTTGAGATGTATGGTGTTTACCATAAAGCAATGTTGTGCAGGAAGTAATAATTTTCAAATATAGGTTAAGTAGTATCTATACAGATTAATATCAAAATAAATACTGGGATTACGATTATTCAGTTATGTTTATTTTCCTGCTTCGGAAAGAGAAAAAGTTGCAAGTTCACTCATGAAACGAAATACCTTGAATTTAGGTGAAAAGTGGAGAATAGTGTTCTTGAGACTATGGTCTTATCAATTTTTAATGGGTTTTACTTCAAGTTTTAATTGATGATAAACGGATGTGATATGGAAGGATATGTACGAGTATGACTCTTCATTTTACGTCCACGCTAAAAAAATTTTGAGCGAAAGCCAAATTCACAAAATTTTAGAAACAAAAAGCTGTGTAGACTGCAATTTTCTTTGACAAATGACAAATTATAATATTCTCACACAATTTTCATAAGTCTGGTACTTACAACAAAAAAAAGGCTGCATTTTTTCAATATACACCTATGACATTCTTAGACCGCCAATTTAGTTTTCGAAGAATTCTTTATTAATTTTTATGTTAAATATTTCTAAAAGGGCTCACAAGAATTGACAAATTCTTAGCTTAGTTGATTCCTGGTACATTGAACTGTGTCGGTCTGCGATAATAAGTACAATAAACATACGAGGGAAGCTCGTGAGCCAAACTTACAATAAAATGCTCGTCTTATATTTGCCATAATGATTTTTAACGTTTTTAGTAGAAACTGTTATATTTTAGATGACACTCAGCAGCACAAATAGAAACGATGTTTACTTTGTTATTTAAATGATTTTTGGGAGATAGGTATTGGTGGATGTTATATCTCAGTTAAAAAATATATGTATGAGACACAAACAGCCACTGAATCGATTTCGTTACCTACGTATGCAAAACCTTTCTACAAGTAATCTACAGCCTAGATAACTCATAGACAAATTGTAAGCTTGAACCCTGTTTCCTGTTATTGTATATATTCTATTATGTACGAGTATTGTAAAACACATTATCTTTTTTATTATTATAAAAATGCAAAAGGGAATTTGAGAATTTAAATAATTTTATTTGTATATAAAAGTTTCGTTCTCATATTACTTTTCTTTTAAATGAATATGCTGATACATTTTCTCTAGTCCTATACTATATCTTTATATATTAAAGATGTATTAATTTTGTGGATTTTTTAGACTACTTTGAAAAAGATTATTTAAAAACTTCAATTGGTCAACTTACAGGTATACGTAAAAAAGCTAACTTTTAAATATTATGCGTCAATACCTTTTTAATATTTTTGCATCATCATGTAACACGGAATGGTTTTTTAAAGCAACTCAGATATCCTATCTTAGGAAGCAATCAGGAATCTTTCTATAAGGTATAACAATTCTATAATTTACCTCCCGAAGAAAAATTGTGCCCAAGCTTACAATTTCCTTCTGTGCTTGTTACATAATAAAACTATTAATTTAAGGTTTCATTTCTATATTTCTATGCGTAGTTTCGCTGGTTTGTTTCTGTCAAATTTCATACCAGAGTACACATAATTTTGAATATTTAAATGACAAATACCGCGTATAACAATTTATGCGAATTTTCGTTATATCTTACAATTTTGCTGGTCTGCTTTGTTTGAACATCAGGTTTCCCGGCCTTTAAAATAAACTAAATCATATATGTTCGTCTACTATGAAAGATGGGCTATGATAAAAAGGAAAACAAACTATTTACTGATGTCTCGATATATATAAATACCTGTTTAATTATTTATTGTTTAACGTTTTATTTTGTTAATAAAAGCTATTTCTATATATAAATACGAATAACATTGATAAAAAGTTAATTTTAAGTATATGAAAATGTATAAATGCGAATTAGAAAGCTTAGCGTGACGGTTCTATAAATTATAGATTGACCTATTGAATGTTAATAAGATACGAACTCTATGTTAAGTTGATTTGAATTATGAGTTGTATATATTTTTTTAGCTTCACGCTGTATATCGTACGTAGCAGGGTACGCAGAGTGTTAAACTGGGAACCTAGTGTTAAGACACTCTGTTCCCATTAAGGCTTCCGTTTCTTATTTTTCATAACTATTATATATATGTATTAGATGTTTTGTATTAGAACTATTATATACAGCATTTACTTTAATTTATGTTTTTCGCTTTTTATTCTATACCGCTCAGTCTAATAATATTTAATTAGATCTTAATAGTTGAATTTATGATTATGATTTTTAGGATATGTAACATGTTTATCTAGTAAAAATAAATATTTCATATTTTTTTTATACAAAACGTTACAAAGAGGTGTGGATTTAAATTCTGATCCTGTTTATAAAAAAAGTTTTTGAGAGGTAAATGGATCACATATTTCCAGTATCATAATTAATAAGATAATTTAACATTTTGTTTAGGTACAATGGCAGCATCACATATATTGAGTGCGGTAGAGCCCACGGTGGGTGGCGGCGGATCGCGAGGAGGTCGCGAGAGAGAGGTCAACGTAGCCCTCGATGATCGTGAACTTTGGGTTCGATTCCAGACACTTACCAATGAAATGATTGTCACTAAAAATGGACGGTAAGAATTATTTTTTACATATATATAGTACTTTTGCACCTATAAGACTAATACATATTTATACCTAAACTAGCGGCCCGCTCGCGGTTTCACCCGCGTGAACTATCTTATTATTAATTTCTGTCTCCATGGCTACGTCCTAGTGACGTCTATGCAAAATTTGAGACTCCTAGCATTTGTAGTAACGAAGTTTCATACAAACTTTCGACCCCAAAAACAACCCCTTAGAAATCGAATATTGCAAATTCCCGTCTTAGCGAGCACCTACGTCCTATAAGTAACTCCTATGCAAAATTTGAGATTCCTAGCACTTGTAGTTTCGGAGATTTCGTGATGAGTGAGTGACCTTTCGATTTTATATATTATATAGTGTTTTTTATAAGTGGTAATTGTATTAGTAGATTCCGTTCTTCATTTTCTTTCATTTCGGATATTTGTTGAGATATGAAGCCCACCACTGCGCTTTGTCTAAGCACACCGTGGAAATAAAAACATTTTCTAATTTTCTTACTCCTGTTTATGGAACTAAATCCTCAACTCATCGATCGCGTGTTCAACAGGGCACTTAGTCACAAGTGAACTATTCAAAATAAATTCGAATATTTTTAATAATACCATAAAAAACTAAAATAAATAAGAATAATGTGAATCATTTACAATTTTAAACACAGAATAAGCACATTAAAATCCAACAACAACAACATTGAAGCAAATGAGTATGAAATAAAATCGAACAATATGCCTTACAATTTATGTAGTTAATAGCCCGAGCATGATTACTGTATGTTTAAGTGAAGCATTAACTTGTTCTAAATGTGTAGAGACTAATTAACTCGTCGCGTTTTTACGACAAATTAAAGGTAAAGGTTATTGAGAGAATGAACGTAATTAATTTTTATATTACAATTAAATATAAGTTATTTTTGTGTTGTATTCCGCATATTGCAAGATAGGCAGAGGGAATTAAGACTCTCCGTTACTCACTTTCCGCCGAATTAAAACGGAAGGTCTAAATAAACAGATTTCATTTATGTATCTCCCTAAATATGAGGTCTAGACACTATTTAGGGGTTATTAAGACAAAATAACTCATGTGTTTAATATTTTATTAAACAATATGACCCTTTTACTTATTAATATTTTTGTATTTTTGAGGTTCCGTATCTCAAAAGAAAAAAAAAGAGAACTTACAGGATCACTTTGTTATCCGTCTGTCTATTCTATGGAGACCATTTACTTTAAGGTCGCATGGAGGCATCCCGGTATATCATATATGTTAATTATATATATTAAAATGATAGTGAACCGATAATTTGGTTAATTTGCAATATAAACAATATCTATACGTATATATCTAAAAGGACATGTTCCCACTGACAGAGGTTGGACGCACGTGCTGCCGTAACCGTTGATGGTCAAAACGAGAAATTTGGACAGATGTTTATTTTCGTAAACTGGACATCCACTAAGAAGGATATATTAAATTGTATATTAAAATTAAAAAAATAAAAATAATCTGAAAATACAAGTTATAAACAAGACAGTTAGTGCGTCAAGGGTAGAGCATGGCTCGGGCGGTATCGTTTAGACGCCCTACGTTAATGAGCAAGACCCATAGTGTTAATAGCTGAGAACTGGCCGCCCCTCAGCACCCTGTTAGCACTCGCAAATGTTGATCATCACCGCTATATATGTATATGACAATAAATATTCTGTTTTTACCCTATATATCTACACAAGTAAGAAAAGTATAAAAGTACAAAAAAAATATCAAAATTTTCAAAATAGTACAAATACTAATAATTAATTAACGAAAGTTGAACAGAATTCAATCAATAGTGAAGAAGACATAAATTATATTATTCAAACGAAGTATTGGTTAACAGAAAACCTTATTTCAACAAAATATATCTTGTAAAGAATACAAACATCAAAATAAAAGATACGTTATAATAAAACAGAATTCATATTATATTGCAAGTAAAATTGCTATTATCTTTTGTTTTAGCCGAATGTTCCCAGTTGTAAAAGTAACTGCCAGTGGGCTGGACCCGACGGCCATGTACACCGTTCTTCTTGAATTTGTCCAAGTTGACACTCACCGCTGGAAATACGTTAACGGCGAATGGGTAAGTACAGCTCGTTTTACAACTACAAATCTAATTTTATGACTCGTCTTTCGTACATTTTGTTTGCAGACAGCTTTTACTACAATATTGGAATCAGGTTTTAATGTTGACCCCGGCTAAACCTTACATTATAACTATTCAATCCTTCGATTGTGTCAATTTATTTAGGCATTTGAAATTACACAGTTTATTACTTAATGCATTTTTGTAATAAAAACATTAATAATTTAAATGAAAATTATGAAATATTAATAAATATTTGTTAAAGATATTTTTGTTAGATATTGAAATTTATATTATCCTAATATGGTATAATATCTTCCTAGGTGCCAGGTGGAAAAGCTGAAGTGCCGCCATCTAATGCTATTTATATACACCCTGAAAGTCCAAATTTTGGTGCACATTGGATGAAAGAACCCATATCTTTTGCAAAAGTCAAGTTAACGAACAAGACCAATGGAAATGGACAGGTACGGTTATTTTTTTTTAAAGAGCGATAAAAATTTTGGCAGAAGAAAATGTGCCTCTTTCTGGCTCCGGGTAATTTTCTTTCTGAAAGTTGTTAACTGAAAAATCCAAAATCGTATGATGCAAGCAAACAATTGTCAACATTTTTCTTTAAATTCAAATATGAAGTAATTATATTCATAGAATTGTATACGATTGTTGGTTCTATGGTATGGTACGTATCAATACTGTACAAGTTTGCTTAGTTACCGAAGCTTCTTTATTTGCTCCGTCTTCTCTCTTTGTGTTCATCTCATCAGTTAAAACAGAGCATAATTAACAGTACCCAGAACTGACCGAATACTAATTTTTGATAATAGAAAGTCTGTTATTCGAAGGTGTTACAGTGCTACAGTTTGGTGGCTACCGCTATTCCATAGCAGCATTTCTCACGCTCGTATGTGGTGCGAATGAGTATGAAAGCAAACATCTGATACATCCAGATCCATATGTTGACGGATCGGTGTGAAATCTATAGCTTTACCAACTATTTAGCAGATGTCCGTACGCACTATCATTTGTAATCATTATTGTCTCACTGTCATGTTTACTGCTCTTTTTTAGTACTCTAGTGACACTAATGTGTTATTAGTGTTGGTAGCTTTGCGAGCTCGTTAATAAATCATTAATCGATTATAATTAATAATATTTAGATGATTCAGTGGAACATTGTTTCTGCGAGGGTTGAGGGTTCGATGGTTTTAGTAAGACATGTATGGTGTCTCTTTTCATCAATATTTTTTAAATTTTGTTTCTCATGAGAAATATTTTTTGCAATATCAAACATCGATTTGTAACATGTTTATCATCTATTTATTGTGATTCTATAGCATTGTATCGTCGAAGTTGTGATATTTATAGCTTAAGATTCTAACCTATTCCTATTAGTTATAGATTATGAAAAATTTTATACCTACTTTTGCGTTTTACGTTTACTGTTTACCACTTATCCTCTACATTCCGCTAATGTGTATGGGCATATAATGGCCATTTCTTATATCACAAATATAACTAACTCAAAACTATCGCGTTTGGTCAGACACAAAAATATAATTATTTAACTCTACGTAAGAACATTATATTTTTTATTATTACATAATTATATTCGTTTATATATTAAACTTTCTTTCTTTTAGATAATGTTAAACTCTCTCCACAAATATGAGCCTCGAGTGCATCTAGTGAAAGTTGGTACCGATCTTCGTCGCATAATGACTTACCCTTTCCCTGAAACACAATTTATAGCTGTGACGGCTTACCAAAACGAAGAAGTAACGTCACTGAAAATTAAGTATAATCCATTTGCAAAGGCCTTTCTGGATGCAAAAGAAAGACCTGAAGGCTATTATCAGCGAGACTTCGTTGGAAACCATTATCAGCAACAAAGTTCTTCCCCTCATCAATATCCACAATGTGAGTTTCTTAATTATAGATATCGATATTTAGAATAGAATTATAGATATTTTATGTGCGTTTTATACGATTTTTATTAATAATATTGTAAATAAAGTTAACCATTTACAACTATTATTATGTTATTATGTAAAATAATTTATATCTAAATTAAATAATGTCTACCTTAACATATTATTGTGTTAGGCGATAACGGGTAATTGTATTTAAATTATATTTGATTTCTATTTCTGTGAAAAAAGACATAAATATTTCTTAGGTTCTCTCCTGACATCAACATTATTGAAGTATACGTTACGAACATAACGTCGAACGTAGTTCTAGTGCTAGTTTATTCCCATTTAAATGGAATAAATATTATCAAATGGCATCTTACCTATGTAACATTAAAATAATTATTCTAAATATTTTTCAGTTGGTGGATGGTTTGTTACGTCACAATCGCTTTATGGAAGTAGTAGTAATTCTACATCAAGGAGACCCGCCCCATATCCACCTAGACCACCTTCACGCCCACGAACGTTATCACCACCATGTAAATATATGTATTTTTTAATGAGTACGAATAAACGTGAAATAAAGAAAAATATGATTTTTATAAATATAATATATATAATAATTGTGTATTTTTAGCAACCTACAGCAATCCAGAGAGGTCTACAGCGGTTTCGGCAAACGGCAGCTATACTTGGGCTAGCACGAGTGGCTACTGGAGTTCAGCTCAAGGGAGCAGTTCACCCCAGCCTAATGCATCTCCGGCCCCATACCGTACTCCACCCCACGCGTACCCTGCCCCCATAGAGTACGCTCCGCCCCCTCCTCCGAGCACTGCAGCCCCTGCGACGGCGCCTGCATCATTATACCCTATTCAATATGAAACTCCTCCTCAACACCATTCTTCTTACTATCAACACGCGTACGCGCCATACGCTCATCATACGATTGAAGATATTTCTTATTGGCCTAATAGGTGATGAAATGTATTAATTTTTATGCTCGATTGCTTTACTAGAATATTACTTCAAATTTCTGTTAGTTTGTTAGTAACCTATACTAACCTCATTCAAATTTAATAAAAAAAATATACGTAGATGTATAAAAATATGTACTCCAACTATAAGAATTTTTACAGCGAAATGTCAAATTTGGCTGTATTCCGCACGAAGCAGGGTAGGCAGAGAGAACCTAGTCTTAAGACACTCATTCTCATTCAGTTCCCCATTTTTCGTCGTATTCTGGAATATCGTATTCTCAATGCCGCGCTTGGGATGACCTGAGCGGAGAAGTAAAAATATGCATTTAAATAAATATTTAATTTCTTCAAGTGGAGATCAAACCCACAATCAGTAGCGCTTATAGTCACACACTTGTGCTCCTGCATCACGACTGGCCTCAAATAAAGTTTCAAATAAATCAGATAGCATGAAATTTATTTCTTAAATAACACAATATTTCATCTTAAAAGTAGCTAGGTAGGTATTTATTTCTAAGGCCAAAATTTATTTATTTTATATGTGTTGTGAAGTTTAAAATATGAATATACTTTTTATTTTAACAGCTATAGTTACCAACCAGAGTATGTGGGTACAGGCGATGTGGCTTACAGTGAGGGTATGTCATTTGCTCCTACGGGTGCTCCATTAGAAGGTGCTACGACAAGTCAAGACGATCGAACCACTCCTACCGGATCTGAACATCAGTCGACGGAGAGAGAGTACAAATTCAGTGCTGAAGAAGAACGTCATTCCCCGTGTGAAGATTCTGCGCTTCCACCACGTTCTCCAACACAGTGACCAATACAAAAACTAGATTAAATGTAAATTTAATTATTTGTGTATGAATATTAAATAAAGCTTAGGTACAATGTAATAGTCAATATTATGTTAGTATACTAATTATAATTATTACAAAGTTGCAAATAGTGAACAACTTAGCATAATATAGATATTTATGTATTTATCTATATATCTATCAAGTTTAAATGCTTCGATATTAATTTTCCTTTTTAAACTTTTTTTTTAATACAATGCAACTTTTATTTAATTTCTTTTCATATATATCAAGGTAAAATTTAGTTATTTATAAATTATGTAAAATGGACGTTTATATTGTAAATATTTTGTTGCTTATTAACAAGTATTGTTAATAAATAGCGTTTTAAAATCAATTAGGTATCTACATAGATACAATGATAATATTTTTAATACTAATCTGGTAATGATTGATTTATTTATTGTAATATCATCTAACTTCTTCAGTTATCTGCTAATCCTATGAGAAATGGCTAATTTGTTTTTAAGATTTTTTTGTAAATAGATACATAGAGTAAGAACTATGCTATAACGAGTAGATCCTAATAATGATATTTTGTGTATGACAATGACCAAGCGAGAAATAAATCATATTTTGTTACAGAAACATGTTCCAGGTTTTCGGTCTTTTATTTATACATATAATGAAATAAATACCCCACCCCAGTGAATCTATCTGAAGAAATTAGACAAATTATAAATATACTTACTTTCTAAATTAGTAGTAGGTTTATGAGTATCCGATTTGCGTTAATTATAAGGGACTTATACACATAATATCTTATCTAACTTACAGATTAAAAATTATTAATAAGTAATTAAAAAATGAAGTATCTATATAGGTAAGAAATCGTTGTCGCTTGAAAATACGTATGCAATGAAGTAATTGGTTTTTTTTTGTGAAATATTTATAGATATTGATCTATGAATTAATTCTTCTTCGTCGTCCTTAAGAAGCATTTGGCATGTATTTTTTAATCTTAATGATAATTATACTAAAATTAAATTATCAATTGTTTATTTGTTAATTTTTCATTGTGAATTGCAATTATATATTTAACTAGCGGACCCGGACGCGGCTACGCCTGCTTAAAATATAAGAAAATAATTTCAATCTAGATGAAATGCTAAAAGTGACTATTATATTTATTTTCATATTTCATAAGGATGAATGTCAAAATGACGCGGTAACGAACGCGGTCGCGTAGCGACGACGGTTGTTATTAACATGGCAGAATCAATTGCATTTCAAATTAGAAAGTATTTTAATTTATTAGAATATATGTGTAATGTAATGTTATATAGCCTATAGCACTTCTGAAGAATGCAGCTTTCATACAAAACAAAAACATAGTAAATCGGACCAGTAGATCCAGAGATCTTAGCGTTCAAACAAACAAACAAACAAACAAACAAACACACTCTTCCGCTTTATTATATTAGTATAGATTATACCATATATATTGCGTAATATTAAATGTACCTCAATTTGAATATTCCCGCACTTTTTTTGTCTAAGAGTTTTGGTGCTTATTCCCGAGGTCGCTAGTAGTATAAGCGTGTAAAGTTATCACAAATATATATACGAGGAAATGTGTTCTGTGAAAGTTAAAGTAATTTTTTTTCGTATGGGAGTTACGTTTCTTCTAGTATAATTTATGTTCCTTGTTACTGAGCGACTGCGTCAGATTTTATTAATAGAATATAGTGTGGTATGCGGGGCCATATACTTATTGAAAAATATTATTGACAATATAGTATTGACAATAATATTGTGTGCGGCTAGCCGTATGTAGGTATTGTATAATTACATTATGAATGAAATCAAAAACATTAATGTTTGTATTGATTTATTCATCTTTCGCTGCAGGAACAAAATCTGTAAACAAAATGAACACTATTATTACCAATAAATCTTTTGCCATTATTATAAATGTTGTCCAACTTATGTTCTTGTTAGCTCTTATCAAGAGAAAAAAGTCAAACATATTTTCTAGTCTATTTAGAATAGAATGAAGAAGAATATTTTTATGATTATAAATAATAATAATTAATAATACCATTTTTATTTATAAATTTTAATACTCATAGAATAAAATTCTTTTTGAGTTGTAATCACAATAAAAAAGAATTTTAATTGTCACAATCATTGGAACTAGCTAGGGTAGGTCATGGGGGTGGTACTCCATTACTTTAAATCGAAAAAAATGTATGGTAACTAATGCCATCTATCGCTTGGAGCATGATAATAAAGATTCAGAGTTGATATATTTAGTGCGTAGATGTCGTTTCAAAATACAAATTTCGTTTTCTTATATTTTTATTTCAAATTCAATAAATTAGAAAATAATTAACAAAAAAATAATTTCTGATTTGTCGGTGGTACATCTATCTCTAGTGTATGTGTAATATCTATGGGCTAGGTTAAATAAAGTTTAATTACAGTGAAAATATTTATTAATTTACCTTTATTCCAATTATTAAAATAAAAAAATACATGAAATATCAACTGACAATATGATTAAAATATATATTACACATACTTACGATTTAAGACTTCATTCCCATAGACGTAGCCCGTGATATAACACTGCCAGCTTCTACGTTGCCAAAAAATGACATGGCCAGAGCTGCCAAGCTGCCTGCCACCACTCCAGTTGCAGAAAATCCTAGCTTCAATAAAAGCCAGGCGCCTTTCCCCGTACAGAGTACAATACTTCCCAGTACGTTCACAATTCCCGCCGCACACGCGTTACCCATTTTTGGATTGTACTAACTTTTAAATTGCTATTTCAGTTAAATTATGGCCTAAAAGTTACTTTTACAAGAGAAGGTTGTGAAATTGTGAATTGAGTACAAACGCACAGCGCAGGTGTAATAAACTACTAAGTGCAACGTGTATGTGAAGGGGAAGTCCCGCTTCAAAGAGTTCTACAATTTTTTATACGAGTCTCGAGGCAAATGTGTTAAAACATACAGCCAAAGGAATTACGAAATATTTATACGTTTCTAATTTCATATATTTATTTGAAAAGTAATTATTACTTGTTATGCAATTTTTATATGATTCTTTTTACAGAAATCTTTATCTCTGAAAAAACTGACTTGTAATGTTTAAAGAAAATAAAATGTATTAAATATAAACTGATTATAAAATTTGATTTGAATTCCAAAGGTATATACGTTCTGTGCTTGAAAGTTGGTTGATGGCTGAAAATGTCAGGTCAATTGACAGGTGCATTCAAATTTTCGTTAAATTCTTTTAGATCTTGTAAATAAATGAATAAACTAATATTTTAAAACTTAAGATATAAGGCACTACTAAATCTAATATACTAGACAAAAAGTATATCTTTTTTATGTAAATATAATTTTATATAAAAAAAAATTATATGATATGATTATGGAAAATACTGTTTCTGTTTCTAAGGTGATATTATTATTGTAATATAATAATATATGTATATGTATTTATTTAAGTAAATACCTACAAATATTGCTTATGTTTTATTGCAGGGTGTATTTTTATTCTCCAATGGATTCCACAAATCCAAGACGTCTAAAAAGAAAACTAAGCAAACTTTACTTCAGACTTTGCATAATGATCGTTGGTATAAAATATTTAGGCAGAATTGGCTCTTGATTGAAAAACAACTACAGGTTGTTTAAAATATAATTGTTGAGAATATTCAACTATAAATTTATCTTTTATAATGATATTGTTATTTTACAGGATCTGCATGAACAAACATACAGTGCCTTAATAAATGATGTTGTACAGTATGTGAAGATATATAATGAGCAAGGAGAATATGAAGCCTTAGAAGGTATAATACCCATTGCAACTTTACTAACTGGTGTAAACCAACCAGATCATGCAAATCAGTTTTGTGCACTTATAAATAAGATAAAGTAAGTCACTATTAAATATTATTCTATTTTTTAGCTACATGCTGTGTACTACACATAGCTGCATATACACTAAGAACTTTNTAATGATATTGTTATTTTACAGTGTCTGCATGAACAAACATACAGTGCCTTAATAAATGATGTTGTACAGTATGTGAAGATATATAATGAGCAAGGAGAATATGAAGCCTTAGAAGGTATAATACCCATTGCAACTTTACTAACTGGTGTAAACCAACCAGATCATGCAAATCAGTTTTGTGCACTTATAAATAAGATAAAGTAAGTCACTATTAAATATTATTCTATTTTTTAGCTACATGCTGTGTACCACACATAGCTGCATATACACAAGGAACTTTCTGCCATTAGTTACATAGCATATTTGCGTGGTGGAACTTTATCCAATTTGTATTATTATCAGAATGAGGCCATGAAGTACACTTAGATTTATTTAAATATCTTCTTAAAATTGTTTTATTAATCGTAATTTATATTCATAATTTATGCATTATGCAGAATTAATTAAAATTATTTGGCATTATTTTATTTTAATACCTAATTAGAAATGTTTATTACTTTTCAAGTGTTTTTCATACACTTTGGAGCTAATTTAATTATAGCCAAATTATAGAAAACCTTTGCATAAATTGTATCCTGGTGTATAAGCTTTATTACTGTAAAGTTTCACCTGAATCTCTTCCATATTTATGGTATTATTGTAATTATAATTGGATTTATATGTCACTTTATAATTTTAAGGGAAGATGTTACACCACATGTGGCCATGATTAATTCTCAAGATGCTCAAGCAGTAAAACATGTTGTTGAAACTTCTGTTTGGCAATTGATCAATGGTCAAGATTTATTGGTAATATTTAAGCGTTTGTACTTTTTAAGTTTTAATATGTTGTTTTAAAATTTTAAAATTGGGAAAAAGGGGGTCATTTAGTTTATTTGTTTTTTTCTGTCTCCAAAAAAAAGTTAAAAGGAAAAATTAAGTCCCAATTATTTAACCAATATTGTTAATGACTTTATTAAGTTTTTATTAATAATTATTATTACTTATAATACAATTATTTTCTTTCCAGGACAACTCAGTTGATGAAAATTTTGAAGAACAAGAAAAAATAAAATTGAAGAAAAATCAATGTACTATGAAAACATTGTACAATTGGTATGGAGGAAAATACATAAATGGATCACCAAAGAAATCTAAAAGTAATGTTAAGAAGAAAACCTTAGTTATAATAATGCCTGATTTTGAAAGCTTTAACTGTAATATATTACAAGACTTTGTGATGATTATAAGGTAAAGTGAACATTTAAATAATTGGATGTTTAAATATTAGGGTATAAAAAGAGCTGCATGCAATATTTTTACCAATAGAAAAAAAGAGTCTAAGAAATAAATTAAAATCCAATGTCCTTTACTTCAGGCAGAAAGCAGAGAACAAAGTATCTTGACATTAGCTTGTTTTTGCTTACCCTGCTATATACGGAATAGAGAACAAATACAAAAACTAAAATAATTAAATATATTGTTACAGTTCATATGCAAAATCTTTACCGATAGTATTAATATTCGGTGTGGCGACATCAGTATCAGCACTTCACAAGTCGTTTCCTTATCATGTATCTTCAAAGCTTCTTATTAAAGTTTTCCATTCGCACCCATCACATGTTTATATGAATCAAGTAAGTTTTATATTATTTATAATTTGCAAACATTATAATAAGTTAAAAAGAACTTAGTTTTACTGTATTTCTACCGAGATAATAATCTGGAAATGGAAATGTCCAACGCATGCATCTAGATACAAAAGAGATTATCATACACCCCATTGGGTATCTATGAAATATAGCATGAAGCTAAAAAAGACTAATGATGTTTATATTTAATTTCCAGGTTATAGAGAACATTTTTTTAAGTCCAATAACTCCATTCCATTTGTCTGGTAAAGCTTTTGAATTGTTGACAGATGTATTTCTGTTTTACGATTTCTCTGTTACAGGACTAATACAAAGTATTAAGGTATGTATAATTAGTGTGATATAATTAAATGAATATTTTAGTTAACCTAATTATAGTAAATATTTCAGTGTTTATATGATGTGTCTGATTGTATATGTGATGCCATAAAATTATTTTTGAACCATTTTATCTTCTTTCTGTGATTACCTAAATATAAAATAAACATTTAGTAACTGGTAGTACTGCTGTGTTCATTGCTTGTTGAGTGGCAGAACTCAATGCCTAGACACCAGAGCGAAAAAATAGAAATAAATGGTGAATAAATACTTCACTTCCTCGATTGGGGATGGAAACCACAACCGTCGCGTTACAGTCACACCCTTATGCCGCACAATCACAGAAAATTTTAAGAAAATAAATGTATTATATATATATTTATATATTTACTATTTATTATATGTATATTTATATATTAATTGGATGTATATGTATGTATATGTGTGTATATTTTACTTCTGCACACCTGCATACTTATTATCCCACATGACAAGGTTGGCTGGGAGAGAATGCTTTTAGCGTTAAGCCCGCCTTTTGTACATTGTTTTTTGTAATTTTGTGCAATAAAGTATATATAAATAAATTAATAAATAAATGTCACATATTTTGATATAATAAAAAAAATCAGCCTGTAACAAGTAAACGCGCGCAATAAGTAAGGCGCGACTGTAAACACGACGGTTGTGGGTTCGATTACCATTCGAGGAAATGATTATTTCTTTACCACGACCACTTAGTTCCGTCACTCAACATGAAATGTCGTGAAAATGGAGGACAAGATTTTGTCGACCGTTCACTCTAGTCTACCCTGCTATATGCGAGACAAAAAAACAATAAATAATTTGTTTTCAGTACTGTATGATAGATCATTTCTATGGTGATAACACAAAGTCGTTGTGTTGTCCTCGAGATAAAATCGAGGACGCCATACAAAATCTTACTTCAGATGACTTAGAAACTATAAGGCAGCTTTTATCATTCAGACCATTTTTAGAAGTTCAGGATTGTGAAACGAAAATTGGGTTATTTGAAAATGATAATTTCTTTAGAGAAGTACTTGCTAAAGAAATGTATAAGCTTCACGATTATATACATAGTTTTCATATGTGTATACGGTTATTAGCTGCCTTTGTTAAGGATTTACCGAAAAATATATTGGGCAAAACAGTAAGTTAACTATGCATTTATATTTTAAACATGCAGGCAGCATCTTTATACGTTTTCTCAATAAATTTAATTCCGTATAATGTTAACATTTCTTTACAGGTACGAGAAATGTACGCTAGATGTTCGCTACAAAATATAACAAACACACCAGCTTTCCGTGAAACTATCCAGTTATTGAACTTTCAATCTCAAGTCAAATTGATTGAAAGTTTAACCGGAGCTTTAACGGAAATTAATATGATTTTACAAATGTCGTCTCCAGGAAAACCATTAAGAAGTACACCACTAAAGAATAATATAAATACACCTTCATCTAATGAATTGGGCGTGGATTTTGCCAAAAATATTAGGATTCATCTAAAGACATTTTTAAGGCAAATAGAAAATGCTAATAATGAAACAACTGTACATAGTAATATCGAAGCTGAAAATGAGAATATGGATATTGCTAACGCACCTGGCAATAGGTATAAGTTAAAAGAGGTAATTAACAAAAATTATAATTTTGTATTAATATTAATTGAAATTTACTTATTCAATACTACTACTACTAGTTTTGGGTGACTCTTTTCAAAAATTATGGGAAAATACGTACTAATACGGACCCCATGCATTTTTACTACATTCTCAAAACTTTCCAAGAAAATAAAGATTAGATCCAGCGTTGCCAGATTTTTGCCATGACTTTAGATGTTTAAGTTTTTTAAAAAATCTGAATTAATTTCTTAATTTATTAGTAGATTGTGTTGTGAGCATCCGCCACCGGACCCCATTTTTTGTCACTCCAATGTAGAACCCTGTTGAATCCTCTGTGGACTCCAGCCATCATTTTATAAAGTAAAGCTTAAAAAAATCTATAATAATATATATTTATTTACAGAAATTATTTAAAGCGACAAGAGTAGAGAAGATCCAATCAGAATTCGAAATGATACGTTCGAGATTTGTTAGTTATTTAGAAGAAATTTTTACCAAAGGACTTCATCCACCACACACTCAAACCTTTCACGAAATCTTGTTCTTTAGCGATGTGTCCAATATAAAGAAGCAAATTGTTGGTTCTCCTAGAGGCGCTTTACATACTGCTCTAAGCAACCCTGTTTATTATTTGCAGGTATGTATTTTATTATCTGTTGTTTTTTAAATTTTACGATATATCCATATATTGCAGGGTACACAGAGGGAACTTACACAGGGTTCCCTTCTAAGACAATCCGTTCTCTACTCAATTTTCGAGGAATTGCATGTTCAGTGGCAGAAATTAACGCCGCGCTATATCTTGTTATCAGAGCGAAAAAATGAAATTAATTACTACCACGACGCCCTTGTTATATTTATCTAAGGTATACTATATTTAAACTGGAGGTCATAGCAGTGCATTGAAACTATGTCTGATAGATATGATGGTTGTGGGTTCCATTCCCGTTCGGGGAATAATTATTATCTTTAAATTACTATAATTTCTTCTGCTCTGGTTAACCTAAGCGCGACGTTGAGTTTTGTTGAAATGCATGTCCGGCGGAAAGTGAAATAAGAAACACAGGAAAAAAATAATCTGAAAACATAAAAAAAATATATACTGTCTGAAAGGGGTGCTTTTGAATTTGGAATTCGATTAAACTTACCAGAAGCATGATTTTAACCCCCTGCCAGACACACCTCTAAGCTCTAACAAATTACAATCGCCTTCGAATATAATATACCAAAGTTACAGCAAGAAGGATTTATTATTAATTTTAATAAAATTATCTGAAGAAACTTGGCGTTTGCTTCTAATATGTTCGCAGGCGTTTATAGCTTAGCTTAGTAGGGTCTAGGAGTGTATGGCAGGGGGTTAAAATCATGTCAAGTGTCTGGCAATAGATAACGTCTATAATATAATTTCCAAGAAAATATTAAAAAAAGATCTTTATACTTTATATATTTCAAGTAAGTAATGTACTATTTTATACACATTATTTACCTTAATAACTGCCTAAGTAACCACCATCTAAATTTCATATTCCTTGATAGTACTTACCGACGTTGGGTATAGGCGTCGATAAACTGTCAGGTTTTATAAAATAACGAAAGTTGTTGCTGGTTCGATTTGCTCCGTATACCCTGCTATCTATATACGGAAAAAAAAGTGTAAAATATATTGTTTATTATAATAGAATTTACTAGTTATATGACACTAAAAGTTACATCAACATATCCTTATTATATTCTATTTAAGTTATTTAAAACGACGTTCGTTTTTCGTGGTATGATTTATCCTTAACAATATTTTATATACATGTATAATTAAAAAAATTAAAAAAATCATAATTTTTAAAATTCCATGTAAAGATAAAGCTAGATAGATTCCGCACAAGTAATTTTATTTTTCCTTCCTTTTTTTATAGAAAAGACAAGGCGAACGAGCGCACGGATGGTATTTGACTAGTATTACTTATTTTTAAAATGTACCTATGATTTCATTCTTTTTATGATATCTATTTCGACCAATGATCTGATGTTTAAAATATTTGACTAAATCAAATAGTAATATATTATTTAAAGTGCTAAGGTTAAGTAAGATATTTAATGTCACCCACTTCCTCAATTACAAGAGTCCAAGTTTAATGATAGGTGGAAAATTTGAAAAGCCTTTTAATTTTATATTTAACTTTAGTGTATAAAAAATGCCTAAGAATAAGGTTCAGAAGTAGAAAGTCGTAATATATTTTAAATATTGAAAACTGCGTTGTTACACAATTAGAATTAAGAATCATATGCGCTATGACCTTAGACCTTCTGGCTGATGCACACTCGGGTGAGCAGAATGTAGGGAAAAAAAATAATTTAAAATTAAGTTATCTTTCACTCCCCGAAATGCGATAAAAATCATGAAGATTGAAAAAAATATAGAAAATTTATAGTTCCAATATGTAATAATTATAATTGCTTGATTACATATATTAACCGCAGTGACCTGTCCAGACGAACATACTTACTTATCTTGTTTATTCAAATGTATTAAAACTCGTTTCAGTATTGAAAATGGTAAAGAAAAAACAAGATTTTTAATTATATATTATTTCTAGTTATTTGATGTAATGTGCTACTTAGATTATTATTCTTAAACTAAATTCTTTTAGGTGTTAAGTACTTTTTTCGATCTCGTACAGAGGAATGTTTTAATATTTTCGATTCTTAGCTCTGGTAACAAGGCAAATCGCGCCGTTGAGTTACGCTCCTCATCACGCAATGCCTCCTGAATTCGGCGGAAAGATATAATACTAGGTTCCCAGGTTCCTTCTGCCTATTTTACTATGTGCAGGATACAGAGTGAACCTAAGAAAAGATAATTAATTGTGGTTTAGTCGTAATAAGCTTATTTAACTCTATGTACATTATGGTGCGTATTCATTAATAATTATTATATTAAAAATATAAGAGTTTAACACAATGTTAGTAAATATTTTCTATATACACCTATTGTATGACTAGGAGATGCAAAGAAATATAAAAAAGGATATTTGCTTATATTTATAAATTATACAATGAAAAATAAGCAATCGAACCTTCAACCAGTACTCGATATCAAATATTTTTGACTAGCTATTAGGAAAAAATATGAGACGTTTCAAACAGTATTATAGCACCTAGTAATAAAAACGTTTCAAGTTTTAGTATTAATTTAAAACATTAAATAATAGTTTTTGTGCGGGCAAGTTAACATATATCAATATATTTCTATCTTTTCCATTAATATTTGTTGGAGTTAAAAGTTCAAGGTAAGTATACAAGTTGTTATTGAATATTTTATTATCTTATTAATTGTGCTACATACTTACATCTTCATAAATATATTTTATTTTAGTCTCAAATATAAATTATGGGACTTGGTTATAAACTAAATTAGACAACATCTAAATTACTTGTATCAATTAAATATAAACAAACAAATATAAACAATTTATTCGAGAATTTAGACCCTATTAAAAAAAGTATATATTACGCGGCGTTGAGTTCCGCCACTCAATACGCAATGCCTCTAGAATTCGACAGAAATGGGGGAACGGAGTGTCTTAATACTAGGTTCCCTCTGCCTACCCTGCTTTGTTTGGGCCACAGCGTGAAGCTGATTTTATAATATAACATAATAGTAAATATTATAACTTGCCATTATATTTAACTAGCGAAAATGAATATAAATATGAATTCTTCATTAATTTCATACAATCCATTCATCCATATGCTAGTGAAGCTGTATAAAAGATTATAAAATAAAGTAACAACATAAGATTTTAAGTGGCACATTTGAATTATGTAAACAATATTATTTGTATTTCTTTAATCTTTTTATTTTATTATTTAAGGCTAGAAACTTTTAAAAGATCTTTAGTAACAACTTTACTACATTACTAAATACTTTCTAATACTCATTTTCTTCATTATTATGATCCGTGAAATTGTTTATGAATATAATTAGATCATGGTTGTAAGTGCCTTGCCCTCCTTATTAATTATATCACATTAAACCCAAAGTTCACTTAAAAATAGTTTATTTTATTTATGTTAAAGGTTTAATATTAATAAACCTTGAATATGCCCACAGAAAATTATCATTGTTTCCGCAATTAAAAGTGTTTTCTAACTCCGCCTGACATGTTCGTATTTTTTTTAATGGGATATTGAGTAGGTAACTAAAAAGAGTTGCTTTTCTCTATTCATATAATGTTGAAATAAGATTAACAACAATTTTTTAACCACCTACTGAAAATGTTATATTAGCGAAATGTTACCGATGAGACTATTAAATTTTAATTTGAATACCATCTATAACAAATAAAATTTATGAACCTAATATTATTAATTGCCATGTGTTAAAAAATAACGATTGTTGTATTATAATATAATTTATGTATCTTGAAACATCAGTTATTCTTGCCAGCTCCTTGAAGAATTATTTTTCGAGATGCTAGTACCTATCTACCTGCCTGTAGATTATTCGCGCTCAATATTGACATTTCAGTACTAATTAGCGATTCACAATTGATTATAAAGGTCTAATTGAATAAAGAATATTATGATTTTGATTTGACTTTGAATTTGAGACTTTGCATAAGCAACCCTTGACATTTTTATAACTAAATAATTTATAGTATCCGCTGTCCAGGTAAAAAAGATTTCTTACTGTGATATAAATATATTTTGGCTAGACCATAGAGTAATAAGACATTTTTCTTTCTAAGGTGGTGTTAATGGTATGTATAAACATACCATTCATGTATAAACATACCATTCTTACACCTTCATCGTCACCCCTAATGGCCGTATAATAACTCCGTATTAGTTTTTTGTTATCGAATTTTGGTTTATCTATGTCGAGATTTCGTTTCTTGATTAAAAAATCTAATCCAACCTATTGAATAAATGTCTCTAAGATTTTAATTTAACTTATTTGTGGTTACTCAAATATATTTCAAATGCGCGGCGATGCTGTCATAGATATATTTATTTTATAGGACCACTAAATAACGTTAATATTAAATTGGTAAAAGCTAATGTAAAAATAATAGTATTCTTTAGAATAAACGTGGATCTCTTATCATACGTGTCGAAACTTGTTTCATTTCGTTTACTTTTAAATAATGACACCGGCTCACCGGCTTAAGAATGAATATGTATACAACATCTGCTTTTAATGATTGTAAATTTAAATTTAAATACCTTGTAGATGAAAAGTTATTCATTTCATAATTTATGTTTCGTTGAACATTTATATATATATATTTATTTAGAATAAAATATCCAACTAGAGTTTGGAGAAACAAACACAGAGGCCATCGTGGCGCAGTGTCACAAGCGTGCGACTGTAAACGCGACGGTTGTGGGCTCGATTTCCACTCGGGGGAATGAAATAGTCAATATTTTCATTTCCCCGCTCTGGTAACTAGGCATAGTCCGGCGTTGAGTTCCGCCGTCCAACACGCTATGCCTCCAGAATTCAGCCGAAAGTGGGGAACGGAGTGTCTTAACTCTGGGTTCCCAGTTCTATCTGCTTAATGCTGCTATGTGCGGTATACAGGTGTAAAACTTATTTATTTTTGTAACAAAAATAAATATTTAATTTAGATAAAAACGATTTTGTACTGGTAGCAGCTTTTCACCTTATTATACTAACTAATCAGTAATATCATGCCTACTTTATTCCTATTTATAATCCTATTCCCATTTATAATCTATGCCTACTTTATTCCTATTTATAATTGTAAAAAATAACCAACTGCTTTTAAGAACATTATCGTGACTAGTGTGGTTAGTGTATAGTACCTACAGCACGGTTGACAAGTCGTGGTCGCTCTGAAGTTATGTTTTCTTTTGCACATTATTAACTCGGAAAGGTAAGAAAAAACCCCTAAAATAAAAACTTCGCAAACTTCAGGCCGGCCTCGACTAGTCGATCGTACTGTAAAGACGTCAGTGTACAATTTAGGTTAATACAAGATATTAGTTTATTAGTTTCGCCGAATTATACCATTAAATATGGGGGAGAATAAGGAATGTAGAGATGAATCATTGAGTTCGATATTTTATGATACTAGTGGCGCTATTGCAAATTCAAATTTAATATAGTTTAGTACATCTGTTATATGTAGCAGGGCGGACAGAGAGAATCTAATGTTTATACATTCCGTTTTGAACTTTCCGTCTAACTTCGCAACATTGTATGTCTAGTGTCTGAACTCAATGCCGCGCTTTCTTATCAGAGTGGACTAATAACTCTAACTTTATTGAAATATAATTATTTACCAAAGTGGAGCTCGAACTGCCGGACCTACTGTTTATCCCACAATGTTATATCCTAGTAATTTTAGCTTTTTAATAGTTCAATGTGAAAATGTCTCCATTACATAGAAATTTATGTTAAAAAAACCTATAGTGTCATAGCAGAAGTTTATTAATTATTTTGTTTTTTATTTGTATTTTTTTAGTGTAATTGCTGCATCTTACCGTCAGTAGAAAGTGTATCGGACACGTTGCCTGATGTGTGTATTGCGTACAAACTACACCGCGAGTGCGGGAAGCATATAAATCTATACGATTGGCTTCAAGCCTTTGCCGCTGTACTACGTCCGGAGCAAGAAGACGAGGAGCGATACCAGGATGTCAGCGTCCAGTAAGTTTCAAAGTTTTATTAAACATATGCTCGTTAAATGTAGAAATATTGATTATTTTATAAGACCAGAATACTTTTTGTTTGACCATACCATTCTAGTTTTTTTTGTCTCTTGAATTTATAATTAAAGTCTTCTTTTATAATATAATAGCAAATATATGATAATTATCATTTATTATCAGTAATTTAACTGGTTTATGTCAATATTTTATTTTATTTTAGTGACCCTTCTAGCAGCTCTTTAATAATAAGTTAACTCAAGACGTCGTGTATTATTATTATTCGTTTAAATTTATTTTAATTTTTAATAACATCACATACTCGTATTTAGTTTAAAAAAATAATTATTTTAAACATATTTACCAAACAAGAAACTTAAAAAATGTATTGTCGAATTGAATCATTAATTAGCTCTACGTCTAAACGTTACAGATTTTTTAATAAATCTCATCTCTATAGATGAGATATATTAAAAAATCTCTAACTGTTAACTCATCGAAAATGTATTCAGTGTTCAAATTGTAATTATTTTAAGATATTATTATACCTTCAAATAATTCTAAACGTTATTATTGCTTCAACTAATAAAACGAGAGTTCTAAATTTGAAAATAACCTTGAGTTTTCCTATCTTTATAGTAAAATTTATATAATTTAAATGTGTATAATCTGTCTACGCGAACACGTTAATAATAATCGAGAATAAATTAGTTTCCTTTATCCAGGAGGCTGTTAAAATATTTTTTTTTCTATATTTTTGCCTCCGCAGTGATTTTAATATTATATTGTTCGTTATGCGACTCATTATATTTTTATTACAAATGTGATATTTATAATAAAGGTACTTATAAAAAAATATTCATATACAATACAGTACAAATATTTCCGTGTTTATTGGAACCAGTGCTATAGGACAGAACGTGGTCGGTATCGGTACGCTTTAGAATTCATGTGATCATTATTTCATCGAGTGGGAATTGAACCAAGAACATGTAGTTTACAGTCACACGCTTGTGCCCCTGCGCCACGACTGGCTTCAAAATGTTATTTTTGGTTGGTTATTATTAAGACTATTTGGGCTGATGATGAAGTCTAGGGTGCAAAGGGCGAAGCGAAGATCGAGTAAAGTGGAGTGCCATTGAAGAGGCTTATGTACATACATATATATTCTTATATTCTTAATTATATTATTTCTTTTCTTTTCAGAGTTCGTTTTACTCGAGCCGTATCCGAGCTCCAGTTCCTCGGTTTCATAAAATCATCCAAAAGAAAAACTGACCATGTAATGCGTCTGACTTGGTGAATCTGAAGATTTCTTTTATTTCTAGTATTATATAGAATTGTGTGAATGAGTTTGAATAAAACGCTTTTTTATAGTGTCGAATATTTTATTTGCTATTTGTATATTAATCTCATGAATTATGCAAAATATAATAATTTCTCTTGTCGTACCATTAAATCGGTTGGAAACTTGAAATTCACCTGAACATTAACCTCGACCTTGACAATGTCGCATAAATTGAAATAGTGGTTTAGTGACTTCGTAAAATAGATACGAACATTTGTAATTTTTCTTTCTTTCTGGGACTTGAAATTTATTATATAATCGAATACTTCTTTCTAGATTTAATATTTTAAATTATTTCAAAGATAATATTTAATTATTAGTGTGGGTATGGGTAGGCCCTCGTGGCGCAGGGGAACAACACGGTTGTGGGTTCGATCCCCATTTGAGGGAATGAATAATTATTTATAAATATTTTCATTACCTTCGCTCTGGCACCAAGGCAAAAGTCCGGCATTTAGTCGGGCGGAAAGTGGGAAATGGAGTGTCTTAACACTAGGTTCCCAGGTTCCCTCTGCCTACCTTCCTGTGTGGTGGGTCTATGCGGAAAACAGCGGGACGCAAAAAGAATCATCAGTTATAAGCTACTGTCACGCAGGAGGACAGCGACTGCCTATAAACACGATGGGTGTGAAATTGTGAGTGAATTCGATCATCATATTAGGGAAGTATTATTTTGTTCTGTCTGTTTTCTCTCTGTTATCTCTTATTAATTATGTACATATACTAAGAAAAGCTATAAGAAAGGATTTTAAAATCCAATCGTGTGGGAACGAATAAAATAAAAAAAATCGAAAAATATCTTACATTTACATATTTTCCTTATTAAATTATATACAAAATCATAGATAAACGTATAATTTGCATAAGCACACGAATGACTTGGAGGAGCAAATGTTAATGAAGGTTACGTACCTTTAAATTTTATACTTTGATATAAATAAAACTAGTTTAGTATGTTACTTTAAAAACAAAATAATTTGATTCTGGTTATAATTAAAAAAACATCGGTAAATATATTTAACAGCAGCACGCAAAATTTTTTACTATTCTTACATAAGTAGGTAAAAAGCTCTGAAATTGTACAAGTATTTAGTTAATGAATTTGTTTCAAACTTTCTGATAACTCTGATTTGAACTTATTACTTTTATTTTGTTATTTTTGATGATACATGTTAATGTACAAATTATTTATTTTAGTAAAGACATTGGACAAAAATAAAACTTGCGGAAATCCTTTTGCTATGTGATGTTTATCACAATTTAATATACAAATTAAAAAAATATAATATTTTCAATGAGCTTATGTAGGTTATATTTCTGTAACAAAATGTTAAGATATTTTCTATTTAACTTAGATTTAATTAGTTCTAAAACCTAAATCAACTGAGACTTATATTCAAAATGCTAACTTATTGCTTAAGCACGTGTAAGTATGTGTTGTCGATTTCTTTATTTAACTTCTATGAACAATATTAGCACTATCAGGTTAAGAAATAGGACTTTCAAAACGTAGTATAATAATCTTTATGTGCAATTTAAAATATCTTCAAAAGTCATGTAAAGAGATCTGTTATGTAAAGTATACACTAATACTATTAGGCTTTGGATTTTTGCCTATATAAAACTTAGCCATCAGCCAGACAGCTTACTGTTGAGTTAAAAAATCTGTTGATTTACACAAGTAAAAAACACGACGACCTTGAATTATAATTTCACGAAATAAAAATCGGACCCGACCTCTGGAAAGGTTAAGAGCACATCACTTTTATTTGCGTCTTGCAAAGCGACGGTGGCGGGACAAGTTTTTCTAACGTTCACATCTTAAATTATGCATGAAGTTATATGTTGTTAATGATAATTATATTTTATGTAATTTTTGCTATTTTTTACTCGCTCAACCTCTAAAGGTTGCTGCAACTTCAACGAATCATCAATAAAATTCTTAAGAATTTTATTGATTATTATTTTATATTTTATTTAATATTGTAATTTTTTATTTATTATTTGTTTAAATGGCAAACTCAAACGGTGAATAATAAATAATAAAAGATTGTTATAAACAGATTTGCTAAAAAAATGTTTACTAAATATATACATAACACAATAAATATATTATAAGTTGGCAAACTTAAGTTCGCGGGCGTGTACACTCACTTAGTTTGAAATTAACTACAATTATAAGTTTGTAATAGCTTTTATTCTGTTACATAAATAATAATTACTATTTTACGACAATTTTCGAAATGACAAACTTAATTGACACCATAGGTGGGCAGATCCGACACGCACTTGACCATTTTTTATTAATATATATAAGAGACTATTAAAGGACCATTAAGTAATTAACTATACAATAGTCGGAAGCGTGCATAATTTGGGTCTATTAAAATATCATAAATCTTTAAAATTGAAAATGGATGGAGTATTGTAATCCGTAATCCATAAGAATAATTCTTAAAATGTGAAAGAAATAGTGTAAATTTCAGTGGAAAGCAAAGGTATGCATCAATAGATCATTTTTATTAAAAATATGTATATTTAGTAAAAAGTCATCTCTATCCCGCACATGGCAGGGTAGTCAGAGGAAATCTAGTGTTTAAACACTTCGTTCCCTACTTTTCACCGAAATCTAGAATCATTGCGTGTTGAGTGGCGGTACTCAACCCCGCAGTTTGCCTCGTTAACAAAGCGAGGAAATGAAATAGTTCTACAATCCAACATGCAATGCCTCAAGAATACGCTGGAAAGTGGTAGACGTAAGTGTTTTAATCAGAAACACTGTCTTAATACTTGGTTCTCGCCGTATCCCTCATCCTATTAGGTGAGGAATACGGCGCGGGCGGGCGGAATGTAAAATAAATGTAGTATTGCTAAATAGCTTTTTATTTTACCAAGATTATATAGATAAAAACTTTAAACTTCAGTTATGATATTACGTATAATTTTATATGATATTAGTTCTTTAAGTTTTCTTAAACCAATCATTTTATATGTAGAGACATTAAAATATCAAAAAGAAAAAGATATAGAACATGAATTCCTAAATTACAGTAAGTTAGTAGTTTTCACGTTCATAAGAAAACTTTTAAAATTAATTATTAAAATAGTTATTGTCCTTTTCCTTGTAAAAATTTCCATATCCCTTACTTACTTTGTTAGTTTGAGAGCTTATGGTGACCTTATTACATGTATGCCTATTGTTAATATTTATAAGCTTTGGTCAAATATTATACAGGGCTGTACTTTAAAAAATCTATTTTGAAAAAAAAAACTTCTACATCATAGTAATATTAATTTAAACAAAAAAGTTACATCTGTACCTTGGCCTAATACGCATGTACCTGTTTAAAGAGGTATTTCAAATGAAGTGACAAATTGTTAAGTAAACAGATGAGCAGATGGAAAGAAATCCTTCAAACGAGTGTGTGATGCACACATTGCTACGTACACGATACGTCATCGACTAGAATGTGCGTTAGTGTGAGTGCGCTCGTGCAGTCGTGTGCGCTATCGTAGATGATATCCGGGCAGCAAGAAAAACGACATAGAACTTGTTCATATTTGAGAATTCATTAAGAATTTTGTAGCCGGGAGAAATGTATAAAAGAATATGACTAGAGCGTCAAGGCATCAGTCGCTCTCTTGATATCCAAGAAATCAAACCAAACTAATCAACCATGAAGATGGTAGGTAGTGCATTGTACATATATATTGATTTTGTTATTACAATAAAGTTAAATATAAGTTTAATAACTATATACACTTTGATTGTAGATCATTGCTGCCCTCGCCCTTGTGGCTCTCGCTGTCGCCGCTCCCGTAGAGAACGAGCCACCAAAGATCGTCCGCTCCAACTTTGAACAAAACCCCAACGGTGGATATGTTTTCTCGTAAGTAGATTTTCATATCGATATCTTATCGATAATTATCTATTTAAAATATTGCTTATAGTTGTTATTTTGTAACTTCTATTTTTCTTAAATATTAATAATAATTTCATTGATTTAACTAATATATCTTTACAGTTTCGAGAGTGAAGATGGAATCCAACGTGTTGAGAATGGTGAAATCAAGGAGGCTCTTGACGAAGAGAACAAACCCCACCCAGTCGTTGTTGTTCGTGGATCTTACGCTTACCTTGACAATGAAGGCAAACCTGTGAGCGTCAGCTACTACGCCGACGAGAGCGGTTACCACGCAGAGGGAGAAGTTATCCCCAAACTCCCCGCCGCCAGGAGATAAATGCACGACAACCGGACTATTCATTGTATAGGTTTAAGTAAAGCGAATGAAACCATTGTTAATGATAAGAGTGTATGGGACACGGCATCATCCCAGAGCTCTATGCCTCTTGTTACGATCTGATGCCCACTGCCATGTTTTTGTAATTTTGTAGTATTTGTTATGAATTTCAATATGATTTGTAAAATAAATGAAAGTCATTGAAAATTATTTTTATCTTTTATTCATCAATATTAGCCTCACTGTATTATTTAAAAAAGTAATTACATAAAATATATTTTAATACAAAAAATCAAAATTCTATAAAATAATAGTGAAAATAAATTGGTATACATTGTTATAATGGCTTTACCATATCTGTAATATTGGAAAAATCCATAAAATTATCTAAATTTGTAAGTTATTACTATGTATAATTTATTCAAAAAAATTTAAGTCAGTTAAATAATTTGCTAAATATATCGCTTATGTAATGTAAATAACTTAACGATTACTGTAGATAAATAAAGTAGAGCCGTCTTTGTATAAATATTGCCTACTTGTCAGACTGGCGTAATCATTAGGGCGCTTCTTTCGTGGATTCTATTATGCCGCATGACATTTAAGTTAAGGTCACAGTCAAGTCATCTTACAAGTAAAATATTACGTAATTTTATAAGTAATGTGAAAAACCCCCATCGATGCCACATCTACAAAAAAATATTCATCTAAGTTTACAAAACAAGCTTTTTCGGTTTAACAGTAAGTTTTATAATAAAAAATATTAAATTAGAAAAACAACCATATTAGATTTTTAGACTTCCGTACCTGTTAAAGAAAAATGGAAACCTTATAGGATCAAAATCAAAATTACAAGAAAATAATCAGCGGTATCAGTAAAATTGAGAATGTCGACATGGATGGACTTAAGTTAGTTTTCTTTGCGTTTAATACTAAATTATTAACAGTAAACAGTAAAGTATTTACGATAGTGCACTACTTACTTCCTCCTAATTAAAAAAATAAAATTATCACGAGGCCAGTCGTGGCGTAGGGGCACAAATCCGCACTCGAGGAAAGCATATATTTATTTAAATTTATATTTACATTTCTTCGCTCTAATGTCGAGACAAAGCGCGGCGTTGATTTCCGCCATTCCAAACGCAATGTCGGGAACGGAGTATCTTAACACTAGATTCCCTCTGCCTACCCCGCTGTGTGCGGAATACAGCGTGAAGTTGTGTTTTTTTTAAATTATCACTTGTTGTCCATCTGTCCGTTAGTCAAGACCATTATCTTAAGATCACGTAAAGGTATCAAGCTGAAATTAATATGAAATATATAGGTTTATGATTCTTTGGAGCACAGGAAAATCAAGCTTCTGAGGCAGTGCAATAAAAATGATAAGAACATTTTTACACAAACACAGTAAGGTTATCAATTTTTTGTAAGTTAGTCTTCAAATTGACTGTCCTAAAATTGGTAGGGAATTCTGCCAAGAATTTAAAGAAGAAGTATTTTGCCACATTCATTTAAAAAATCATATTGTTTACTAATGTAATGCAACAATTTGCCAATAATATCATTTCGTATTAATAGTATTGAACTAACTGCACACACGCACGCACACAAACACGTTCAGAGCACTCAAGGACGTGCTATACGAGTTTTATTAGTGCCTACATATTAAGACTTAATGGCTTAGTTTAAAAAAAAATAAGCTAATCTTTCCCCATACAAATTTTGCTCGTCTTCTATTGGCTGTTATCGATTATTACACAATTAGAAGTGCAATGTTAATCGACTTTTATTCTTATCAGACATTTAAATAATCGAGTTTGTCTGCTTGTGAAAAAACATTATGAGGTTAGAAAACAATGAAAAATATTGTTTTTATTTTCAATTACATTTTTTATACAATTGATTTAATAAATTTAATTTTAAAATAAAATAAATTTAAATTGAAAAATAAAACAATTTTTATGTTAATATCAAAATGTATGTAGAGCTTTAGACGCGTTGAGGTCTTTAGTTAGATGTACTATCAGTTGATGTCTTTTCTTTAGTAATTTAATAATTACATCATCATAATAATATAATATTTTCAAAAATCTAAAATACTTTATATTATTATTTAAATGAAAATGTGCATTACTAATATTATAAATTTATGTAAAGATTTTTTATCTACTGTTAAATATATAAAGATATTTTTAATGTTCTGATCACTACATAACTAGTGAATGTAAGAAGATATATATTTGAAATCTACATTTTTGAAAAAGAAATTAGGTAAATATACGAAATGAAGCCCAGATAAATTACTTTACGGAAGTTATTTGTCTTGAGTAAGTAGCGACCCACGACTTTTGGCGTAGTATTAGGAATTGTTAATTGTTAAACCATCAGGCCAGCTGTGTTGTTTAAATTTTAGAATGCAAAATGTAACTTATCTAATAAAAATATTTTAATTAGTTATTAACTAACATTTTTGATATTAAATTTTCATAAAATTATAATCGTTATTAGTCGATCTTTGTTTCCTACGTTTTTAAGCCACGTAAGTTACCACGCGAAAGATTTTTTTAAATACTGTAAAATGTAAAATCTTTAAACTAAACTTTAAATTGAAATAGTTAGCTTAACTGGTTTTCCTAAAACAGCCGATAAGAGCAATTTTTCATAAAATCAGGTGCGTCATAACAGCTCACATAGGCAAGAATATTTACATTTAAAGGAGATTGTCACCGCCGAGAGAAATGTATAAAAGAAATCGTTTGGGACGTTCGGGTATCAGTCGCTCATTTGATAGCAACGAAGTCAAACCTAATCATCATGAAAGTGGTTAGTTGAATATTGGTGTTGTGTTTTTATTTATTTTATATAGTAAAAATATTTAATATATTTTAATATCGTTAATGTTAAATGAATTAAAATGATACTTTAATCTATTAAATTGTTGCTCAAGGTGATTTTTTTATGATTTAGCTCATCATCACCCTTGCCCTCGTGGCTGTTATTGCCGCTCTTCCCGTCGAAGATAAGAAACCAGTGCCAGTCCAGATCCTCCGGTCTGAATTCGACCAACAACCCAATGGTGGCTACGCATACGGGTAAAATTATTTTCTTATACTATATTTTTCACTATTTTTATAGACACAGACACTACGATGTACATAAGGTGGCAAACCTCATGGTAATAAAGGAAATATCAAACCTACTCTAATATTAAAAAAGAAGACTTATTCTAAGGTTATTCAAAAGTTATTGTAGGAGAAACAGAATATATTGATTGAATATATTGCTTTGCAAGATTGGATAATATTTTTTTACATTTAATGATTATTTTTTACTATCAAAAAAGCGACCATTTGAAAAAATGTATTTTTTTTGTATTTTTCAGTTTTGAATCTGATGATGGTATTAAGCGTGAAGAAGTTGGAGAAATAAAAGAAGCCCTCGATGAAGAGAACAAGCCCCACAATGTCGTTGTTGTTCGCGGATCTTTCTCTTACATTAACAGCGAAGGCAAGGAAGAAGTTATCAACTACTTTGCTGACGAATCCGGTTTCCACGCTCAAGGCGACTCCATCCCCAAAGTTCCCGTTGCACGGAGATAAACACAGTTCTGATCTGATATTCGTGTAGTTAAGAGTTTTACATTCAGTGCGATATAATAAACCTATTGCCTACAGGAGTAAATGAACTGACATGTAGCTGACTCTCAACTACAGCTAATCACAAGTTCATCCTCTGTGCCATATTTTGTACATTTTGTAATTAATAGTTGTTATGTGGTATTTTAATATCAATTAAATATTACTGAATTAATCATTATTTTTTCATGTATCCTATAAACAATATAAAACTCCAATTATGAAATATTACACAAACCACCTACAGGTGGTTTTCACTGCTGAAATATAATAGAATAGTCAATAAATATACTTTTAATGAGTAATATTTTTCCTATTATCGTAATTCAGTGGGTAAAATAAAAGTAAAGTATTTTATAGTAAAGCAAAAGTCACTTCACCAATAATATTTATTTTAATTTTTTTTACTCTTAATTAGTAAAGTAAAGGAAAATGGGAAATGATCGCTAAGTTTAATGTTAAGTAATGTTGCATTTTCGACTTCACCGACAGAATATTGGGAGATCTATGTGGGTGTCGAGTTCTTTCTGCCCTCGGGAAAAAATCCAAACTTCAAAATTTGTGTGCATTTAAATATTTATTGCTTATTTACTTTTTCCTTGCCACCACTAGCTAGCTATCTTACTCCGATGATCGACAGCACTAATAAGTTTATATTTGTAAAATTGAAAAAAAGGAATAATATGATGATAATTCGCATATTATTCCTTTTAAAATAATATTCACAAGGCACTCAATAAATTCTATTCATGTTAACTTTAAAACTGAGTATCATCGGTACCGATCTGAATAATTCCATACGTAATGTATATATTGTTACGTGTTTACATATTAGCTGTTTAGTCTTATTGAACACTACGATAATGCTTTTATTTTGCTGATTTACTAACAGGTAATGTAAGGTTGAAGTTATTTATACGATTTTTCTTAATTATTAAATATTTCCAAAATAATATTATGATACAACTTTAATCTTCACTGTGTTCCTCCACCGTTCCTTGATAGTAAACCGCTGATTTTGGAACTTGAGATTAATGTTGTTAGTCGTACTTGCAGCGACACAGGTTGGAGAGGGAAGAGGGTACTCTATCTTTGTGAAAGCGCAAGCATTACGTGGCTGCTTGCGAGGATATCGTCAGCGCTCTTGAGGGAATCGAACCAGGGCTGTCTGTTGGATTGAAAAACCTCAAGGTCAAATATCCTTGTGATTTTTAATTATTTTTCGTCACGATACGCTTTATTGTAACTTATTCATAAGATAATAAATATACGGCGTGGTGGACTTTAAATAGAACTAATGAAATTGAATGTTTTAAAGTACAATTTGCCTACATATATTTCTAAATTCCGCNGAAGAGAACAAGCCCCACAATGTCGTTGTTGTTCGCGGATCTTTCTCTTACATTAACAGCGAAGGCAAGGAAGAAGTTATCAACTACTTTGCTGACGAATCCGGTTTCCACGCTCAAGGCGACTCCATCCCCAAAGTTCCCGTTGCACGGAGATAAACACAGTTCTGATCTGATACTCGTGTAGTTAAGAGTTTTACATTCAGTGCGATATAATAAACCTATTGCCTACAGGAGTAAATGAACTGACATGTAGCTGACTCTCAACTACAGCTAATCACAAGTTCATCCTCTGTGCCATATTTTGTACATTTTGTAATTAATAGTTGTTATGTGGTAATCTTATGCCAAATAAATATTACTGAATTAATCATTATGTTTTCATGTATCCTATAAAAAATATTAAACTCCAACTATGAAATATAATACAAAACACCTACAGGTGTTTTTTGCTGCTGAAATATAATAGAATAGTCAATAAATATACTTTTAATGAGTAATATTTTTCCTATTATCGTAATTCAGTGGGTGAAATAAAAGTTAAGTATTTTATAGTAAATCAAAAGTGGCTTCACAAGTAATATTTTTTTTTACTCTTAATTAAATTAAGCAATTAAGACATTTGGGTAGAGAAAAGGAAAATGGGAAATGATCGCCAAGTTAAATGTTAAGTAATGTTGCATTCTCGACTTCACCGACAGAATATTGGGAGATCTATGCGGGTGCTGAGTTCTTTGTGCCCTCGGGAAAGAAATCATGATCCAAAATTTGTGTGCATTTAAATATTTATTACTTATTTACTTTTTCCTTGCTACCACTAGCTAGCTATCTTACTAGGATGATCGACAGCACTAATAAGTCTATATTTATAAAATTGCTTACTAATTGGGTCACCTGGTTCGACCTGTGTGTCTCATGATTTACTTTTAGCATAAAAAAATGAAAAAAAAAGGAATAATATGATATGAATATTTTCCATCATAATTATATTCACAAGGCACTCAATAAATTCTATTCATGTTAACTTTAAAACAAAGTATCATCGGTACCGATCTGAATAATTCCATACGTAATGTATGTATTATATTGTTAAGTGTTTACATATTAGCTGTTTAGCCTTATTGAACACTATGATAATAATTTTATTTTGCTGATTTACTAACAGGTAATGTAAGGTTGAAGTTATTTATACGATTTTTCTTAATTATTAAATATTTCCAAAATAATATTATGATACAACTTTAATCTTCACTGTGTTCCTCCACCGTTCCTTGATAGAAAACCGCCGATGATTCGGCGCACTTTTTTTTCGAACTTGAGATTAATGTTGTTAGTCCTACTTACAGCGACACAGGTTGGAGAGGGAAGAGGGTACTCTATCTTTGTGAAAGCGCAAGCATTACGTGGCTGCTTGCGAGTATATCGTCAGCGCTCTTGAGGGAATCGAACCAGGGCTGTCTGTTGGATTGAAAAACCTCAAGGTCAAATATCCTTGTGATTTTTAATTATTTTTCGTCACGATACGCTTTATTGTAACTTATTCATAAGATAATAAATATACGGCGTGGTGGACTTTAAATAGAACTAATGAAATTGAATGTTTTAAAGTACAATTTGCCTACATATATTTCTAAATTCCGCTGCGCACGCGGTTAATTTCGCTTATAATTCAATAATTATATATAGGCGTTTATAATTCAATAATTATATCATGTTTATAGTTCATATTTCATTATTTAAGGCTAACTAAGAATTATACCGTAATGTTATATAGACTATAGCAATCCCGAGGATAAATCCCTTTCATATAAAATTTAAAAAAATAATCGGACCTGCAGTTTCACAGATCTTAACGCTTAAACAAACAAATAAGCTCTTCTGCTTTATTATATTAAGTATTATAGATAATTAACTAACTTACTAACATTTCTGCTGACTGCGCGACGCAACAGAAGGTAATCTGCTAATCAATCTCTCTCATATGTAGGTATAAATATTTGTATGTTTATTTGTATGGCATTGTGGAAAACAAACGAATTCACCGACTTTGTTAATCGATTCGTCTTAGCATTGCGATCGTCGCTAAAGACATAGCAGAGATAAAAATGCACCACCGCCATAACAAGACACTTTAACACAAAAATTAAAAATAAATAAATAATTGAACAATAATTTCAAATATGGTTTGATATGGATTATTAAATTGTTTCGGAAGATTCGTGTTCTATTACTCTTTTTATATTATCCTGAGTTTTTTTTTCTAAAAATATGTTGCTTATATTTTGCTGTACAACGCCCTCCATGTTATGTATCCCATATATCAGTTTAAGTATTCTGAAGATTACCCAGGACAAGTCGAATTATAAACAGATAGACAAAAATGCAAAATTGTTTTTGTGTTATATAACTATAAACACTTGAAAATCACAGTTATTTTGAATCTGTCTAATAAGAAACTAAATAAAACCGTTTAAAAAGAATGAAATGCCGTCTAATAAAAGTTAGTGAGCTTAGTGAACATTTTGCATTTTTGCCTAAATACACTATTAAATAAATATTCGCATAGTTCAAGCGACCGAGGCCGCGCGGGGGCCGTTAGTTTCATAATAAATTATTTTCTAAATTTCATTGACAAAAATATCACCATACCTATTATATATATTGCTTAGTATACAGTGAATATCTAAAAGGTAACAAGTAATTTTTCATCTGTTATATACGAATACGAATAATTATTGTTGTTATTTAAATATGACAGTAAATTAAAATTAATTTTAAAAGTTTACTTTTAGGCTAGTAGTGGTGCAGGGGCAAAAGTGTAACTGCAAAATCGATTGTTTGTGGGTTCGATCTCCACTCGAGGATTTCCTCGAAATATTTATATAATATTTCATTTGAAATATTTATTCCAATTAATATTTTCATTCCTGGTATCGAGGCACATGCGAGGTTCTGCTACTCAACACGCAAATCTTCCGGAATTCGGCGGAAAGTGAGGAACGGAATGTCTTAACGTTTTAACCTAAGTGAGGCTCCCTCTGGCTGCCGTTTGCTGGACATAGCGTGATTTGAATTAGATTTTTTTTTATTATTTCATGTGAATAGTGAGCTGTCGTTACATATCACAATGTATTCCTGTTTTATAACAACGATAAAAAATATATAAATGGTCAATGCAAAATTTTACATAAAGTCAAAAGATATCGTTTATATCTATCAAGTTGATAAATACTCGTGAATTTAATGAGAATACCGAGTTAAGGCACTCACTCCTCTCCGCTTTCAAATATAATCCACCCGAAGACACCGCGTACTGAGTGACGACATTGTGCGTTATGGTTTGTCTTGCCAGAGTAGGGAAACGAAACAACAAAATATTAGCGTATACTTACTATGTTTTTTTTAACTTCCTGCTATATGCCGCACACAACAGGGTAGGCAGAGGGAACCTAGTGTTAAGACACTCAGTTCCCTATTTTTTTGCATGTTGAGTGGCAGAACCCAACACCATGCTTTGTCTCGATATCAGAGCTCATAGTTACATACTTTTGCCCCTGTGCCATGACGTATTATTAATAAGAGGTACCTGGTACCTATAATATAATACTGACTAATTACAAATTAAATTATATTTAATTTCAAATTCACAATTAAAGATTTTACCTAATGCCTAGCCGTGTCTAAAAAATCATAAAATGTGGTGTCATTAAGGATTACATTGGCAAGAATATTCACATCTAAAGGAGATTATTAGAATCGAGAGAAATGTATAAAAGAAATCGTTCCGAACGTTTGGATATCAGTCGCTCATTTGATAGCAACGAAGTCAAACCTAATCATCATGAAAGTGGTTAGTTGAATATTAGTGTTGTGTTTTTATTTATTTTGTACAGGAAAAATAATTCAATATTAATTTAATATTTATATATTTTAATATCATTGAATTGAAACTTTATTTCAATCTATTGAATTATTGCTCAAGGTGAATTTTTTATGATTTAGATCATCGTTACCCTTGCCCTCGTGGCTGTAATTGCCGCTCTTCCCGTCGAAGACAAGCAACCAGTACCAGTCCAGATCCTCCGGTCTGAATTCGACCAACAACCCAATGGTGGCTACGCATACGGGTAAACTTTTAATTTTCTTATTATACTATATTTTTCACTATTTTTATGGACAGACACCATAATTCAGATAAGGTAGCAAAACTCACGGTAATAAAGAAAATATCAAACTTTGCAAATATAAAAAAAGAAAGACTTCATCCTGAGGTTATTTAAACATGAAACAGTGAGATTAAATATATTGCTTTTGCAAGATTTGTATATATTTTTCACATTATCACATAAACGACCGTTTGAAAAATAAATATTTTTTCTGTTTTTCAGATTTGAATCTGAAGATGGTATTAAGCGCGAAGAAGTTGGAGAAGTAAAAGAAGCCTTTGATGAAGAGAACAAACCCCACAATGTCGTTGTTGTTCGCGGATCTTTCTCCTACATTAACAGCGAAGGCAAGGAAGAGGTTATCAACTACTTTGCTGACGAATCCGGTTTCCACGCTGAAGGCGACTCCATCCCCAAAGTTCCCGTTGCACGGAGATAAACATAGTTCAGGACTGATACTTGTACACAGTGTGATATAAAAAAAAACTGCCTATAAGAAAGAGTATGAACCAATATTTGACTGACTCAACTGTAGTAGCTAATTACAATTTCATCCTCTGTGCCATATTTTGTACATTTTGTAATAAATAGTTGTTATGTGGTAATCTTATGCCAAATAAATATTACTGAATTAAAAACGGTTCTTTTTTTGCATTCTATAATTTTGTAAGAGTAACTTTAAGACATTAACTTTAAGACAATAATATACTGTACTGATAAATTTTGGTACAATATAATAGTAAGAAAAATAGTGATCCATCAGTATGTTAATAATAGTTAAAATAGCGACATATCATTTTTTTCTATGCCTTATACTAACAGAGTTATGGGGGTAAGAACTCTGAACGTTCAAATTTATTGTCTCGGTATCTATTAAAGATATAAGTATGTATAATATACGACTGGGCCGCAGCCTCACCCGTTTGAACTACACTATTATTAATTTAATATACAGTGAATTATGTTCATATGCTTGCCAATGCATTTAGGTGATTACTGGTTTGAAAAGTACTAGTACTTTTCACACTAGCAATCACCTATCACCTTGGGGTTATATTACACAAAAAAATCAGCTTAATGCTTATGCCCCACACAGCAGGGTAGACAGAGGGTACCTAGTGTTAAGACATCCTTTCCCCATTTTCTGCCGAATTCTGGAGAACGCAGTGGGTGTTGTGAGTAGCAGAAATCAACACTGCACTTTACCTCAACACCACAGCGAAGAAATGGAAATATAAACGTAAATAAATATTTCACTTCCTCGAGTGGGGTCGAACCCACAACCGTCACGTTACAGTCACACCCTTGTGCCGCTGCGCTACGAAGGCCTCGGACGGTTATATTACATATCTTATAAAACTTGTTAATTGTTTTGCAAAAAACAACCTATAAAAATCTATAAAAATGTAATTTTAAACATTACTATCTAAGATATAGTATTTTATATTTTTAGCTTTACGCTGTACCTTTGAGCATACATACATACATGGCAGAGGGAACCTCGTATTAAGACATTACGATCCCATTAAGACACATGTCGCAACTTTCCGCCGATTTCTCGAGGCTTTGCGTGTTGAGTTGGAGAACTCAACGTTATGCTTTGTCTCGTTACCAGAACGGAGAAATGAACATATTTCGTTTTCCATATGAATTGAAGCCACAACCTATCGTGTTTATAGTCGCACGCACAAGCGTGGTGGGACTCTCGGATTACAAAAATTGAAGGTATTTGATGAAGAATCCTATGAGCTCGGCTAAGCTATGGGACGAATAGAAATGTCGCCTTAATAAAAGTTATTCTGTGTAATGAGCCTCTTCTATTGACGTTGTTTTAGAAAGAAAAATAAGTCTAATAAGGATACTTAATATGCCTACTATCCCATGTCTGGTTTAGTTGTCACTCCTAACATACTCTTGTGACTTCACTAGCACTAAGTTCCCTGCCTTCCCCGCTGTGTGTGGGATACACTGTGGAGCCGTTTCAATTTTTTTGATATTTAGATTTTTTACGCAATAATGAGTAAATCAGTACTAAATGTACAATAAATTTCGAAGTATTTTCAAAGACCGGTATATGCTATGTAAAGCTATAAAATATATTTGTTAATGACCTATTAATTGTGAATATAAGAATATTCTTCACTGATTCTTTGCTTAAGAAGGCTTAATCACAATATTATGTATATTATACCTAACAAAAAATCTTAAAATGACAGTAAAAAAAGTATCAGAATTTTATGCGTAGTATTGACCTTGCGATATATCTTCTGTTTAGAGAAGCATATTAAAGATCAAAAGATCATGAAAAACAACACAGAACCCGAAATGAATAAAAAATATATGAACTTGTACTATTAAGGTCACTACCGGTCAATAAGAAATAGAAGTAAAAAATCAAATCTTTTTACATATTATATGTTTATTTGGGTACACTTTGATTGAATTCTACGTTTCTTTTTTATTTATTTAAAGAGTAACTAGTATATATAATTTTTTTGTCTGTATGTTAACCGTTTTGGTTTTTTATTCATAAATAATAGTTGCTAGCTGTTACAATAAATTAGTATTAATTTGAAATTAATAATAATTTATAAATTAATTATTTTTGAAAATAGTTAATTTTTTAACTTCACACTGTACCCCGCATATAGCAGTGTATTGGAGGAGGGAACCTAGTTCTAAGAGATTCTGTACCTCACTTTCCCCTTAATTTTCGAACCACTGCGTGTCGAGTAGCGGAATTCAACGCCGTGCTTAGTCTTTTTACCAGAGCAAGGAAATAAAAATTATCCATTCCCCTGAGTGGGAATCGAACCCACAATCGTTATGCTTACAGTCAGTCGCTGTGCCGCTGTAGTACGACGGCAAATAAAAATACAAAATAATAAACCTAAGTGAATAATTAACTGTTTTATTAAAAAAACCAAAAAGGACCCATTTGTTCCTATTAAGAGTATTTATTGTTAGATTATAATATATTTTTATATACATATATTCTTTGTTACATTATAAAAAAAATGACTTCGCAATGTAGAAGTGCGACACGTTGAACAAATAAAAATACTAGGTATTATTAGTATACAGCATATAATATGTCGTTGGAATATACTAAGCGTGTTTGCCTCTTGATATTACGTTATTTTATCATCGCCGGGACGAGTATATAAAAGAATGTGCTTTCAACGTTAGAGCATCAGTCGATCTTTTGCTTGCAACGACATCTCACCCAATCAATTCACCATGAAAATGGTACGTTGTAATAGTTTTAAATTAGTTATTAGTTTTTTAATTAGGTAGGAATAGTTTTTAAATTAAAAATATTTCTTTCAGATCATTGCCGCCCTCGCCCTCGTGGCCCTCGTAGCTGCCGCCCCCGTGGAGGACAAGGAGCCACCAAAAATCATTCGGTCCGAATTTGACCAACAACCCGAAGGAAACTACGCCTACAGGTGAGACAATATTAAATAGCAGCAATGTGTAAAAAATTTCATATGTTTTTTAAATATATATTATATATATATATATTATTATATACATGGCATAAAACAAGCATTGCCTGAGGAACTTAGTAGAAACAAATATTTTGATATTAGAACAATATAGTTGCATTTTGTCTCGCAATAAAAACGCATACTTGCATTACTCACGTTGGATTTTAACAAAATTGCTTTGTGTACGTACAGTCCGATATGCACCATGACACCTAAATCTACACTGTCGGTAAAATATTATACTAAAACAATAATATTAAATGTGAAATTTCTATTTTAGCTTCGAAACCGAAAATGGCATCGTCCGCAGCGAGTCTGGTCAAGTGAAGGAAATCCTTGATGAGGAGAACAAGCCCCACCAAGTGGTTGTAGTACGTGGATCCTTCTCCTACATCAACAATGACGGCAAACAAGAGCTCATCAACTACGTTGCTGACGAAAACGGTTTCCACGCTGATGGTGACTCCATCCCCCAAGTTCCCGTTGCCAGGAGATAAATTAATGAAGTCTGATTTGATTTTTTAAAAAATAATTAATCGAGTGCCAATAGTACTCTATCAATTATTTATTAACGAAAATAGCTGCCATATTGAGTAAGTGATTTGACAACTATGATACTCACCAAATATAGTGTCAAGTTCACTCTCAGTGCCATATTTTGTACATTTTGTAAGTAATGTTTACTTTAAGGTGTTAAAAAGAACATCAAATAAAAGTCATTAAGTATAAATATCTTTTTATTCTTCAATTATTCTTTATAGCCTCGTAATATCAATAAATTGTTTAAAAATATTAAGTGGAACCTAAATATACAATAAATATTATATACTTATTAATTTTTCAAATTAGTCATTTGAAAAATTAAAAACTATTGATAAAAAATAAAAAATAAGGATAGCACAAATTAAACTCAAAGAAATAAACTAGATTTGGCAAGAAACTTGATTGTGTGACTATAAGCGCGACAGGTTGTGACTTGAGGCATGAAATATTTAAAATTTTAGTTTTTTGCCCTAGAAAATGAGAAACGAAGAGTCTTAACTGAGGTTTTTTCTGCTTACCATACTGCGTGAGTTTGTTAAAAATGTCAAGTAAATTTTTTTATATAAAATGATTATCCTGTCGTAAATATCTTTTATATTTACGAAATAAACTTTTGAATAGGAATAAAGCACATTTAGAGGCGACGGGTGGCGCTATACATAAATTAAAATCGATAATGTGACTTTCAACTACATTATACTCCTATGTGTAGGTAGATCAATATTTTTATGAAACAAAGGATAATGAATCTGAGAAGGAAAATTATCAGAAAAACATATATATGTAATATATGTATCTAAAATATTTTAAAAATAAATTGTAATTTGAATAAATAAGTTTACAAAATTGTTACTTCTCTATATATCTCTATGTATTTTTTATTTAGATATACGTATATATATAGGTATATGGCAAATTATCATCAATTCCTTTCTTATTATTTATTTTAGACACGTTCCAGTAAAACGTGATATACGTCCCAAATTATTCAAATGTGCAAAATACCATTCTTTAAAATATATCACACGAAAAACAAAAATATGAAGGCTGGATTATATTTAAAAATATTTTCTGATTTGTTTAATTTTATATTCAACCGACTTCATTAAGTTAATGATTTATAATTTTCTGATATATATGCAGTCTCGATCCTTAATTTATGTAGGAAATATTTCATGTATAAAAAATATTTTGCATAATACCGAAATAATTATTTTAATTATTATATTAAATAATAGAAAAAGATATATGATCTTTTTTCTGAGATACCATGCTTTATGTAAGTTTTTGATAAACCTTTTTCGAATTCCACGGTTCGTGACTGTTTTTTTTAACTTGTACAGTTAGTTTAGTTTTTAAACCGATAAATTACTACTTCTGTTGTCTGTTGTTGCTGTTAAGAATAATAACGTGGGGAACGGAAGTCTTAACGCTGGATTCTCAGGTTACCTCTGCCTACCCTAATATGTGCGAGATATAGCGTAAAAAAAGACTAATATAAGTGAAATTATTACAACTGAATTATAATTTATAAAGATTTTTATTCTACATTTCTCATTTTCTTAAGACATTGATTGAATCAACTCCCAAAAACATATGTTTAAAAATAAAATTTACGTAATATAAATACTATTTCGCCGCATGATTAGTCAGTTAATAATCCATACATTTAACATTTAGTTCAACTACGATGGAGATTGAATATTAAGATGACTTCGGCAAACGGACAAATATGCTTTGAATACAAGATGAATTGAAAAAGGTCATGAACAATAAATATACATAATATATACCTATATATGATTATTTCACGCTCAACAAATTATTGGAGACCGTCATGGCGTAGAGGCACTCTCTGACTGTAACTCATCGGTTGCGGGTTTGATCCCCACTCGAGGAAATGAATAATTATTTATTAATATTTTCATTTCTTCGCTCTGATAAGGCAAAAAAGCTCAGCAAGGAGTTCCGTTACTTAACGGAAGTGGAGTGGAGTCGGAAATTGGGGAACGGAGTGTCTTAACACTGGCCCTCTGCCTACTCTGCTGTATGCGGGATACAACGTAAAGAAGATTTAATTTGATTCCATTTTCACAAATTATTCCCTTGAAATTTGAGAAAATTAGAATAATAATAATAATAATAATAATAACTTTATTGAGTTTTACAAACAACTTAGCTTAAGTAAACATAAGTTTTAGATACAAACATAGGCTAAACAAATATAAAGAAATGTTTAAAGATTTCCTCTGTATCCGGACTAGTTGCCTGTATTCCGGTATACAGCGCCCATCCCCACAAGAAAATTTTATAATTAGCCT